>CM042382.1:1454403-1741903 GCA_023634145.1 Thymallus thymallus
TAAATTATACCTAGGCTAAATATAAATTATACCTAGGCTAAATATAAATTATACCTAGGCTAAATATAAATTATACCTAGGCTAAATATAAATTATACCTAGGCTAAATATAAATTATACCTAGGCTAAATATAAATTATACCAAAATATAAATTATACCAAAATATAAATTATACCTAGGCTAAATATAAATTATACCAAAATATAAATTATACCAAAATATAAATTATACCTAGGCTAAATATAAATTATACCTAGGCTAAATATAAATTATACCTAGGCTAAATATAAATTATACCTAGGCTAAATATAAATTATACCTAGGCTAAATATAAATTATACCTAGGCTAAATATAAATTATACCTAGGCTAAATATAAATTATACCAAAATATAAATTATACCTAAATATAAATTATACCTAGGCTAAATATAAATTATACCAAAATATAAATTATACCAAAATAATATAAATTATACCAAAATATAAATTATACCTAGGCTAAATATAAATTATACCTAGGCTAAATTATACCTAGGCTAAATATAAATTATACCTAGGCTAAATATAAATTATACCAAAATATAAATTATACCAAAATATAAATTATACCAAAATATAAATTATACCAAAATATAAATTATACCTAGGCTAAATATAAATTATACCTAGGCTAAATATAAATTATACCTAGGCTAAATTATACCTAGGCTAAATATAAATTATACCTAGGCTAAATATAAATTATACCAAAATATAAATTATACCAAAATATAAATTATACCTAGGCTAAATATAAATTATTTAGCCTAGGTATAATTTAGCCTAGGTATAATTTATATTTAGCCTAGGTATAATTTATATTTAGCCTAGGTATAATTTAGCCTAGGTATAATTTATATTTAGCCTAGGTATAATTTATATTTTGGTATAATTTATATTTAGCCTAGGTATAATTTATATTTAGCCTAGGTATAATTTAGCCTAGGTATAATTTATATTTAGCCTAGGTATAATTTATATTTTGGTATAATTTATATTATTTTGGTATAATTTATATTTTGGTATAATTTATATTTTGGTATAATTTATATTTAGCCTAGGTATAATTTATATTTAGGTATAATTTATATTTTGGTATAATTTATATTTAGCCTAGGTATAATTTATATTTAGCCTAGGTATAATTTATATTTAGCCTAGGTATAATTTATATTTAGCCTAGGTATAATTTATATTTAGGCTAAATAATTATACCTAGGCTAAATATAAATTATACCAAAATATAAATTATACCAAAATATAAATTATACCTAGGCTAAATATAAATTATTTAGCCTAGGTATAGAACAACAAATAAACAATTCTGCATTACAGATATTTGAAATATCGCACAAAAACATACATTGTAATTAATTCGATATACATCTCCTTAGTGTGTGTGTTTGGTGCTAGCTCATTTATCAGCTGGCTGAGATATCAGGTAATTTACTGGTCAACACATCTAGCAAACACAAGACCTCCACCACCACCTCCAGACTACCAGACCTCCACCACCATCACCAGACCTCCACCGCAGCAATAGGGTCTGTGTTAGGCCACGTTCAGACCATTGTTTCCCTACCACCGTACAGACCTGATGCTCCAGCTAGCTTGATTCAATGGGATGTATTTTTGGGGTACAGACCTGATGCATACACGTTGAGCTCCAAGTTCACAAACACACTCACCTCGTAACCACGGTAATCCACTTCCACGTCGTCTCCATACACGTTGAGCTCCATGTTCTTGTGACTGAACACCGTGGCTGGCTTCGGGTTTCTATGGTTACATGCCATGTCGTCTGCCAGCATCAAAACTATGTGACTGGAGAGAAGGAGGGAAGTAAAGATGGAGAGGAGAAAGGCAGGAGAGCTCCACTCTGTCAGACAGAGACTGACCCTGTGGTCCATAACGGGTTATATATATATACAGTGGGGAGAACAAGTATTTGATACACTGCCGATTTTGCAGGTTTTCCCACTTACAAAGCATGTAGAAGTCTGTAATTTTTATCATAGGTACTCTTCAACTGTGAGTGACGGAATCTAAAACAAAAAAATCCAGAAAATCACATTGTATGATTTTTAAGTAATTAATTTGCATTTTATTGCATGACATAAGTATTTGATACATCAGAAAAGCAGAACTTAATATTTGGTACAGAAACCTTTGTTTGCAATTACAGACATCATACATTTCCTGTAGTTCTTGACCAGGTTTGCACACACTGCAGCAGGGATTTTGGCCCACTCCTCCATACAGACCTTCTCCAGATCCTTCAGGTTTCGGGGCTGTCGCTGGGCAATACGGACATTCAGCTCCCTCCAAAGATTTTCTATTGGGTTCAGGTCTGGAGACTGGCTAGGCCACTCCAGGACCTTGAGATGCTTCTTACGGAGCCACTCCTTAGTTGCCCTGGCTGTGTGTTTCTGGTCGTTGTCATGCTGGAAGACCCAGCCACGACCCATCTTCAATGTTCTTACTGAGGGAAGGAGGTTGTTGGCCAAGATCTCGCGATACATGGCCCCATCCATCCTCCCCTCAATACAGTGCAGTCGTCCTGTCCCCTTTGCAGAAAAGCATCCCCAAAGAATGATGTTTCCACCTCCATGCTTCACGGTTGGGATGGTGTTCTTGGGGTTGTACTCATCCTTCTTCTTCCTCCAAACACAGCGAGTGGAGTTTAGACCAAAAAGCTCTATTTCTGTCTCATCAGACCACATGACCTTCTCCCATTCCTCCTCTGGATCATCCAGATGGTCATTGGCAAACTTCAGACGGGCCTGGACATGCGCTGGCTTGAGCAGGGGGACCTTGCGTGCGCTGCAGGATTTTAATCCATTACGGCGTAGTGTGTTACTAATGGTTTTCTTTGAGACTGTGGTCCCAGCTCTCTTCAGGTCATTGATCAGGCCCTGCCGTGTAGATCTGGGCTGATCCCTCTCCTTCCTCATGATCATTGATGCCCCACGAGGTGAGATCTTGCATGGTGCCCCAGACAGAGGGAGATTGACCGTCATCTTGAACTTCTTCCATTTTCTAATAATTGCGCCAACAGTTGTTGCCTTCTCACCAAGCTGCTTGCCTATTGTCCTGTAGCCCATCCCAGCCTTGTGCAGGTCTACAATTTTATCCCTGATGTCCTTACACAGCTCTCTGGTCTTGGCCATTGTGGAGAAGTTGGAGTCTGTTTGATTGAGTGTGTGGACAGGTGTCTTTTATACAGGTAACGAGTTCAAACAGGTGCAGTTAATACAGGTAATGAGTGGAGAACAGGAAGGCTTCTTAAAGAAAAACTAACAGGTCTGTGAGAGCCGGAATTCTTACTGGTTGGTAGGTGATCAAATACTTATGTCATGCAATAAAATGCAAATTAATTATTTAAAAATCATACAATGTGATTTTCTGGATTTTTGTTTTAGATTCCGTCTCTCACAGTTGAAGTGTACCTATGAAAAAAATTACAGACCTCTACATGCTTTGTAAGTAGGAAAACCTGCAAAATCGGCAGTGTATCAAATACTTGTTCTCCCCACTGTATGTATGTATGTATGTATGTATGTATGTATGTATGTATGTATGTATGTATGTATGTATATATATATATATATATATATTAGTGTTGCACAGTATATCAGTACCAACAATTTAGAATACCGTAGTACCGTTTCATATGATACTACCAACCTTTAACAGCCCTACCAATCTATAGAACCTGCT
This sequence comes from Thymallus thymallus, assembly GCA_023634145.1. Classification (NCBI taxonomy): domain Eukaryota; kingdom Metazoa; phylum Chordata; class Actinopteri; order Salmoniformes; family Salmonidae; genus Thymallus; species Thymallus thymallus. The sequence continues at coordinate 1,458,166 of CM042382.1, forward strand.
GGCATCAGTTATAAAATGTTTCTAAAGTTAGTTGAATTTAAGCAACAGCCACTAGTCTATTGTATGCACCGGGCCAATAGTATCCACTTCATGTTCATATCACACGTGGAAGCTGTAATCAGCCAGCCGAATCCCCTACCAGCCCTCACTCACCTGCTTCTCTCTGTCCGCTCTTTATGTGCCTCTATACTTCCATTAGTTAAAAAAACTATAGAATGTAGCCCCAGACCCTGAGGAGCATGCTGTTACATTTCTACACTGTTACATTGGAGCAGCATGCAAAGCGACCAATGTTGATACATTGTATCATTTCATTGCTTGTTATAAAAACCAAGAGCACAGACCAGTCTGAGTAGACTTCGCAAGTTCACCGTCATGCAGCCTCTGTGCCAGAGAGGGAAAATGGAGCACCGCTTCACGACAGGCATGCTTGCAGCTTTCCAGCAAAAATAACTTGTCTCTAGTCTAAAAGGTCAACAAAAACCCAATATGACCCATATTACCAGAGATGCCTTTGTTTCCTTCTATTGGGATTCGTGCAAATGTTATATAATTTCACAAACCATGTCGCATGCCGTTTTCAACTAATTTGGGTCGCCAATTACCGATTTGATAAAAATGTTAAGGCACGGGGCCTCCCGAGTGGCGCAGGGGTCTAAGGCACTTTTCTGTGAGCGTGGGACGGTTTTTAGCGGAGGTGTAGGAAAGGACATGGAACGCCTCGCAAGCACAGCTCCATGAGTGATGAGCTGGGTTTTACCCCAGCAATACACACCTGATTAAACAATAATCAACTCATTATGAAGCTTTGATCATTTGAAATCAGCTGCGTTAGTGCTAGGGCAAAAACCAAACGTGAACTCCTCGGGGTTCCAGAACTGATTTGGGGAAATACTGCTTTGAAAAGTAATGAGTGTGGGTAAACATCCCAACCTCAAACCACTGCAGGGCCACAACCTGTCTGGGATGCCCAGTCTCTTGACACTACGGTACACAGACAGGGTGTCAGTTAGATACCTGTCTGGGATGCCCAGTCTCTTGACAGTACGGTACACAGACAGGGTGTCAGTTAGATACCTGTCTGGGATGCCCAGTCTCTTGACACTACGGTACACAGACAGGGTGTTGGCCACATGACGATAGTTGAACCAGAATCTGGACGTGCACACCTAAGGGGAAAATGACAGTTACATTTTAATTAAATGTTGATGGAGAAAGGACAAAAATCAAAATATTGGACACTTTATTAAAAAATATCAAGACTTAAGTGTGTGTACATAATTACTCACCAAAACTGCCCAGTTGTTTGTGTGTCCACTGCTGAAGAATTGACCAGCTTTAGTCTGCATCATTTCAAAAGGAAAGGGTTATTCATTAGGCTGGCTACCATTGTATTGTGCAGAACACACAGACATACAGAACGAGTACGGAGAGTGGTAGATAGCTAGCTCTAGTGTTTAGGCCATGTGTGACTGTCGATAACTTCAGAACGAAGTTGACTACAAATACAAAGTATTAGCAATTGTTACAAACAAGTGAAGAATAAAATGATGCTTCAAAATGCCAGCAGCATACCAACCGGCGTCCAACTGCTGGCTTGCCTCTGAAGCTAAGCAGGGTTGGTCCCAGAGTTTACCCAGAATGCACCAGCAACGTGCACAGTGTGCATTTCCCATCTCCTCAAAAGTATCTCTGGTGATTTCTAGAACTCAAACACATTCTGATGGTCCTAAAAGCCGCTGTTGGGCCAAAGCCAGAACACACATGGATATACTGCGTTTTGAAAATTCGTAATTGGCTTTGATACTGTGATTGTTGGTTAGAAATGATCCAATCACTTTTTTTTAACAACACCCATCATTTTGAATAAACCACAAAAGTCTAAAATGTTGTCAGTGTCAGACTGAAGTGTGCAGCTAATAATACATCATAAACCACACACATCCCTGGGTCTCTGCAGCTAGCGACTGGAACGAGCTGCAACAAACACTCAAACTGGACAGTTTATCTCAGTCTCTTCATTCAAAGACTCAATCATGGACACTTTTACCTACAGCTGGGATGTATTATCATCTCTACCTGGAACATAGTCAAAGTAACCTTAGTCTTTGTAGCCAACAACTAGTTAGCAAGCCTAGCGAAATAATGTCCAAACGACAGATCAGGGACATGCAGGTTAGCTAACTAGCTAGATGATCAGGCAGTAGTGGTGTTGTGGTTACACGACAAGGTGAAACTAATATTTTGAAACTAATATATTGCTAAGGAAAATGTGATAATATGTATTTACCTCAATATTATGACTTTCCACCACGGCAGAGAAAATAATCAGGCTGAAAAGTGTCAATACTTTCGGGGGGCAGCAGCTAGCCATGTTACTACAGGAAGACCTCAGATGACGTAGCTGCTGCTGCTTCTTCCTCTTCCGCTTCCTCTTCTTCTTCTTCTATTATATCATGGGCCGCAAACAAACGTTTAAGGTGCATGCTGCCACCTACTGTGCTGGTGTGAATCATGGTCTGCCAAATGATGTACTACAAAGAACAACTATGTACACTGGGGGCCAAAAGGTTGGAATATTACTCACTCAAGGGTTTGTCTTTATTTGCACTATTTTTTACATTGTAGAATAAAAGTGAAGACATCAAACTATGACATAACACATATTGAATCACATCGTAACCAAAAAGTGTTAAACAAATTATTTTATATTTGAGATTCTTCAAAGTAGCCACCCTTTGCCTTGATGACAGCTTTGCACACTCATGGCATTCTCTCAACCAGCTTCATGAGGACCGCCACAGGAATGGAAGACCCAGAAATACCTCTGCTGCAGAGGATAAGTTCATTAAAATTACCAGCCTCAGATTGCAGCCCAAATAAATGCTTCACAGAGTTCAAGTAACAGACACATCTCAACATCAACTGTTTAGAGGAGACTGTGTGAATCAGGCCTTCATGGTTGAATTGCTGCAAAGAAACCACTACTAAAGGACACCAATAAGAAGAAGAGACTTGGGCCAAGAAACCCGAGCAATGGACATTAGACCGGTGGAAATTTGTCCTGTCCTTTGGTCTGGAGTCCAAATTGGAGATTTTTGGTTCCAACCTCAACCAAATTTAGATGGTTTGGGATGAGTTGGACCGCAGTGAAGGAAAAGCAGCCAACAAGTTCTCAGCATATGTGGGAACTCCTTCAAGACTGATGGAAAAGCATTCCAGGTGAAGCTGGTTGAGAGAATGCCAAGTATGTGCAAAGCTGTCATCAAGGCAAAGATGGATATTTGAAGAATCTCAAATATAAAATATATTTTGATTTGTTTAACATTTTTTTGGTTTCTACATGATTCCATATGTGTTATGTCATAGTTTTGATGTCTTCACTTTTATTCTACAATGTAAAAAATAGTGCAAATAAAGAAAAACCCTTGAATTAGTAACATTCCATACATTTGGCCCCCAGTGTATATATTTTAAAAAATCTAAACTTCTACATTTTGACTGTAACATCTTATTCCCTACAACTATTTTGCCGTCTCCACTATAACCTTCACCTTAAGCAATTCCAAGAGTCAGCTGGAGTGGTGATAAACTCACCGCCATTGGACTCTGGATCAGTGGAATCACACATCACCATCTGGCACTCTGACGGACAAATCTGGGTTTGGCTGATGCCTGGAGAACGCAACCTGCCCCAATGCATAGTGCCAACTGTAAAGTTTGGTGGAGGAGGAATAATAGTCTGGGGCTGTTTTCATCGTTCGGGCCCCTTAGTTCCAGTCAAGTTAAATCTTAACGCTACAGCATACAATGACATTCTAGATGATTCTGTGCTTCCAACTTTGTGGCAACTGTTTGGGGAAGGCCCTTTCCTATTTCAACATGACAATGCCCCCCGTGCACAAAGTGAGGTCCATACAGAAATTGTTTGTCGAGATCAGTGTGGAAGAACTTGACTGGCCTGCATAGAGCCCTGATCTCAACCCCATCGAACTCCTTTGGGATTAATTGGAACACCGACTGCAAGCCAGGCCTAATCGCCCAACCTCACTAATGCTTTTGTGGCTGAACGGAAGCCACAAGTTCCCGCAGCAATGTTCTAACATCTAGTGGAAAGCCTTCCCAGAAGAGTGGAGGCTGTTATAGCAGCAAAGGGGGGACCAACTCCATATTAATGACCATGATTTTGTAATGAGATGTTGGACCAGCAGGTGTCCACATACTGTTGGAATGAGATGTTGGACCAGCAAGTGTCAACATACTGTTGGAATGAGATGTTGGACCAGCAAGTGTCCACATACTGTTGGAATGAGATGTTGGACCAGCAAGTGTCAACATACTGTTGGAATGAGATGTTGGACCAGCAAGTGTCAACATACTGTTGGAATGAGATGTTGGTCCAGCAGGTGTCCACATACTGTTGGAATGAGATGTTGGACCAGTAGGTGTCCACATACTGTTGGAATAAGATGTTGGACCAGCAGGTGTCCACATACTGTTGGAATGAGATGTTGGTCCAGCAGGTGTCCACATACTGTTGGAATGAGATGTTGGACCAGCAGGTGTCCACATACTGTTGGAATGAGATGTTGGACCAGCAAGTGTCAACATACTGTTGGAATGAGATGTTGGACCAGCAAGTGTCCACATACTGTTGGAATGAGATGTTGGACCAGTAGGTGTCCACATACTGTTGGAATGAGATGTTGGACCAGTAGGTGTCAACATACTGTTGGAATGAGATGTTGGACCAGCAAGTGTCAACATACTGTTGGAATGAGATGTTGGACCAGCAAGTGTCCACATACTGTTGGAATGAGATGTTGGACCAGCAAGTGTCAACATACTGTTGGAATGAGATGTTGGACCAGCAAGTGTCAACATACTGTTGGAATGAGATGTTGGACCAGCAAGTGTCAACATACTGTTGGAATGAGATGTTGGACCAGCAAGTGTCCACATACTGTTGGAATGAGATGTTGGACCAGCAAGTGTCAACATACTGTTGGAATGAGATGTTGGACCAGCAAGTGTCAACATACTGTTGGAATGAGATGTTGGACCAGCAAGTGTCCACATACTGTTGGAATGAGATGTTGGACCAGCAAGTGTCAACATACTGTTGGAATGAGATGTTGGACCAGCAAGTGTCCACATACTGTTGGAATAAGATGTTGGACCAGCAGGTGTCCACATACTGTTGGAATAAGATGTTGGACCAGCAGGTGTCCACATACTGTTGGAATAAGATGTTGGACCAGCAGGTGTCCACATACTGTTGGAATGAGATGTTGGACCGGCAGGTGTCCACATACTGTTGGAATGAGATGTTGGACCAGCAAGTGTCAACATACTGTTGGAATGAGATGTTGGACCAGCAAGTGTCCACATACTGTTGGAATAAGATGTTGGACCAGCAGGTGTCCACATACTGTTGGAATAAGATGTTGGACCAGCAGGTGTCCACATACTGTTGGAATGAGATGTTGGACCAGCAAGTGTCCACATACTGTTGGAATAAGATGTTGGACCAGCAGGTGTCCACATACTGTTGGAATAAGATGTTGGACCAGCAAGTGTCCACATACTGTTGGAATAAGATGTTGGACCAGCAAGTGTCCACATACTGTTGGAATGAGATGTTGGACCGGCAGGTGTCCACATACTGTTGGAATGAGATGTTGGACCAGCAAGTGTCAACATACTGTTGGAATGAGATGTTGGACCAGCAAGTGTCAACATACTGTTGGAATGAGATGTTGGACCAGTAGGTGTCCACATACTGTTGGAATAAGATGTTGGACCAGCAGGTGTCCACATACTGTTGGAATGAGATGTTGGTCCAGCAGGTGTCCACATACTGTTGGAATGAAATGTTGGGGTGGCTGGTCTCAGATGACCCCGCAGGTGAAGAAGCCGTATGCGGAGGTCCTGGGCTGGCGTGGTTACACTTGGCCTGCGGTTGTGAGTCCGTACTGCCAAATTATCTAAAACAACGTTGGAGGCGGCTTATGATAGAGAAATTAACATTACATTATCTGGCAACAGCCCTGGTGGACATTCCTGCAGTCAGCATGCCAATCCCACGCTCCCTCAAAACTTGATATATCTGTGGCATTGTGTTTTGTGACAAAAATGCACATTTTAGAGTGGCCTTTTCTTGTCCCCAGCACAAGGTGCATCTGTGTAATGATCATGCTGTTTAATCAGCTTCTTGATATGCCACACCTGTCATGAAACATGGGACCAACACTTTACATGTTGCGTTTATATATTTTTCAGTATATGTTGCTAGTGGGGTATTCCCACTGGATTTTAGTGACCGTTGCCCAGTTGTCTGTGTCAGATGTGAAAATGCATACATCTAAGCCTCGTGTCATCACCAAAATGACATTTAAAATATTTAGTGATAAAGTATTTTTTTACATGATCTTTATTTTAGTGACCTTGATTGTATCTCAGCTATCCCTGAACCTTTTTGGGAAATGTCTTCAATACTATTGTAAATAATTGAATGCCTGGATCACTCCTGAATTATCTGAAGTCATTCGTAAGAGAAATGTTGCCTGGGTCAAGGAACACAGTCTGAGGCCCAGATTGGCATTCTTTTAGGCAATCGAGGAATCAGTGTGTAAGACTGATCAAAAAGGCTAAATCTGATTATTATGGAACCACTCTTTCTGATTGTAAGGGAACCTGGCTAAATTCTCTAAAGGGTTGCATTTCCCCCTCTGTCCAAACAAAGTAATTCAAAATGGCGCAATTACGGACAAAGATGCCATTATTGATGCATTTCATTTTCATTTCATTTCAGCGGTTTATCTTTTTTAATGACCGTCTGGCCCTTCTATCTCTAATAGATAATCCGCTAAACGCAGATTCGGGAATTTTGCAGATTGACTCAGAAAATGGTAGTCAAGTTTTTGCATAAGTCCTTGATGCCTTACTTGCTATAGATACCAAGAAATCCACAGGGTTGACCAATTGGAGCCGGGTCTGCTCAAGAAATCCACAGGGTTGACCAATTGGAGCCGGGTCTGCTCAAGAAATCCACAGGGTTGACCAATTGGAGCCGGGTCTGCTCAAGAAATCCACAGGGTTGACCAATTGGAGCCGGGTCTGCTCAAGAAATCCACAGGGTTGACCAATTGGAGCCGGGTCTGCTCAAGAAATCCACAGGGTTGACCAATTGGAGCCGGGTCTGCTCAAGAAATCCACAGGGTTGACCAATTGGAGCCGGGTCTGCTCAAGAAATCCACAGGGTTGACCAATTGGAGCCGGGTCTGCTCAAGAAATCCACAGGGTTGACCAATTGGAGCCGGGTCTGCTCAAGAAATCCACAGGGTTGACCAATTGGAGCCGGGTCTGCTCAAGAAATCCACAGGGTTGACCAATTGGAGCCGGGTCTGCTCAAGTCTGCTGCTCAAGTCTGCTGCCGCCCTCATTGCTGGCTTAGTAAGTAACCCATGTGTTAAACCTAACATTGTTATCAGGAAATATTCCTAATGTAAGGAAAACAGCTTATGTGCTGCCACCCCATAACGGTGGGGATGGTAGTGATCTTGATAATTATCTCCAGTCTTCTATGTCTAGCTAAGATTCTCAAATCTTTGGTAAATAAGCAACTTGGCTCTTTTTATCTGAGGATGGTATTTTGAATACAAATCAATATGGGTTTAGGCCAGGGCACAGCACTATCACAGCCACTACATTAGTTGTTCATGATATTGTCAGTGCTTTAGACACTAAAATGAATTGTGCTGCTGTCAGGCTCTGGCCATAGAGAGGCCTATTTGCTTCTCTATATACAGTGGGGAGAACAAGTATTTGATACACTGCCGATTTTGCAGGTTTTCCCACTTACAAAGCATGTAGAAGTCTGTAATTTATCATAGGTACTCTTCAACTGTGAGTGACGGAATCTAAAACAAAAATCCAGAAAATCACATTGTATGATTTTTAAGTAATTAATTTGCATTTTATTGCATGACATAAGTATTTGATACATCAGAAAAGCAGAACTTAATATTTGGTACAGAAACCTTTGTTTGCAATTACAGAGATCATACGTTTCCTGTAGTTCTTGCCCAGGTTTGCACACACTGCAGCAGGGATTTTGGCCCACTCCTCCATACAGACCCTCTCCAGATCCTCCAGGTTTCGGGGCTGTCGCTGAGCAATACGGACTTTCAGCTCCCTCCAAAGATGTTCTATTGGGTTCAGGTCTGGAGACTGGCTAGGCCACTCCAGGACCATGAGATGCTTCTTACAGAGCCACTCCTTCGTTGCCCTGGCTGTGTGTTTCGGGTCATTGTCATGCTGGAAGACCCAGCCACGACCCATCTTCAATGCTCTTACTGAGGGAAGGAGGTTGTTGGCCAAGATCTCGCGATACATGGCCCCATCCATCCCCCCCCCCCCCTCAATACGGTGCAGTAGTCCTGTCCCCTTTGCAGAAAAGCATCCCAAAGAATGATGTTTCCACCTCCATGCTTCACGGTTGGGATGGTGTTCTTGGGGTTGTACTCATCCTTCTTCTTCCTCCAAACACGGCGAGTGGAGTTTAGACCAAAAAGCTCAATTTTTGTCTCATCAGACCACATGACCTTCTCCCATTCCTCCTTTGGATCATCCAGATGGTCATTGGCAAACTTCCGACGGGCCTGGACATGCGCTGGCTTGAGCAGGGGGACCTTGCGTGCGCTGCAGGATTTTAATCCATGACGGCGTAGTGTGTTACTAATGGTTTTCTTTGAGACTGTGGTCCCAGCTCTCTTCAGGTCATTGACCAGGTCCTGCCGTGTAGTTCTGGGCTGATCCCTCACCTTCCTCATGATCATTGATGCCCCACGAGGTGAGATCTTGCATGGTGCCCCAGACCGAGGGAGATTGACCGTCATCTTGAACTTCTTCCATTTTCTAATAATTGCGCCAACAGTTGTTGCCTTCTCACCAAGCTGCTTGCCTATTGTCCTGTAGCCCATCCCAGCCTTGTGCAGGTCTACAATTTTATCCCTGATGTCCTTACACAGCTCTCTGGTCTTGGCCATTGTGGAGAGGTTGGAGTCTGTTTGATTGAGTGTGTGGACAGGTGTCTTTTATACAGGTAACGAGTTCAAACAGGTGCAGTTAATACAGGTAATGAGTGGAGAACAGGAGGGCTTCTTAAAGAACAGGTCTGTGAGAGCCGGAATTCTTACTGGTTGGTAGGTGATCAAATACTTATGTCATGCAATAAAATGCTAATTAATTATTTAAAAATCATACAATGTGATTTTCTGGATTTTTGTTTTAGATTCCGTCTCTCACAGTTGAAGTGCACCTATGATAAAAATTACAGACCTCTACATGCTTTGTAAGTAGGAAAACCTGCAAAATCGGCAGTGTATCAAATACTTGTTCTCCCCACTGTAGCTATGGTCAGAGTCTGACAGTGTCTTTCTTTTCTCTTTTTGTGTGGGTTTTGGGTTGGATCCCTAATTAGAGGCAGTTGCACCGCATTGTCTCTAATTAGGGATCCTATATATGTGTGTCTGTCCTTCACTCTGGTGTGGGTCGTTATTTATCTCCAATCACGGTGAAAGTAAGTGTGTTTCAGTTTGTGTCATTTGCCTCGTTGGTTTGGCTTGTTTAGTTCGTACAGTTGAGTTTTTTGTTAATAAAACTATGTTGAACTATTACTGCACTGCGCCTTGGTCTCTCCTTGCACCCACCTGTGACAGAACGACCCACCAACTTGAGACCAAGCAGCGCAACTGGGGAGAGATGGACTCAGAGGAGTTTGCGCACAACCAGTTCCCACGTGGCCTAGGGTGAAGCCTGAGGACCGTGGGAGGGCTTTGGAGCAATGGAGGAGGATGGAGAAGGAAAGGTCCGTCGTGGCTTCGAGCACCACACCATCAGTGCTCAGCCAGAGCCCGGAGAGGCTGAAGAAGGGGAAATCGCACACCACTTCGTCTGCCCACAGTTCAGGTTCGGGAGAAGCCCGAGGGGTTTCATCAATACCCGGAGGAGGAGCAGACGAGGTGGTGGAGAGCCTGGGTTGCGCTTCCGCTGGAGGCGCAGAAGGACCCATTCCTACGGGAGATAGAGGAGGAGAAGGACTTTGAGCGCCGACGGGTACTAGTGCTGAGGGATGAGCCTTGACACTCTAGAGGAGGTGGCGGAGAGAATGATCCTGGCCAAATTGCTGGCCATCATGGACAACGTCACCCACCCTCTGCATGCCATGGTTATGATGCAGAGGAGCACCTTCAGTCACAGACTGATCCCACCACGGTGTGCCAGAGAGCGCTACAGGAGGTCCTTCCTGCCGGCGGCTATTAGACTATATAATGCCTCACCGGGGTGCCGTGCCGTCGGCAACATAGACCTGGAACTGTTGGGGTGTTAGGACCTAGTTTAACAATTATGCATCCATCCGTGAGTAACTCTGGTCCATCAGCACTCATTCACTCAGGACCTATTTATTCATACAGGTCTGTATATACATATTCATGTACAGTTGTTATATCATATCACGTGCAATATTGTAAGTAATTCTTGGACTTAACTTACGTAGTCATTCACTCAGGAATGCATATTAGTATCCTGTCAGTTGAATCTTTTTGTCATTGCTTTTAGTATATCGAATGTGCAATACGTGCATTTATCTGTAATTAAACCCTGCACTAAGGACTGTATTTTAAGGGAATTACTATTATTACCCTAAATTATATCATACACACATTTAGCTATTAAAGTATCTCTTCCTGTCATTTACCTGTACAGTTAATGTAACCATGCAAAATATTAACTTACCTGTTAATTTAACCAGTCAAATATCAAATCAAGCCCCAGGGGCCATAGTGATACAGAAACCCAGCCTAAAACCCCAAACAGCAAGCAATGCAGATGTAGAAGCACGGTGGCTAGGAAAAACTCCCTAGAAAGGCAAAACCTAGGAAGAAACCTAGAGAGGAACCAGGCTCTGAGGGGTGGCCAGTCCTCTTCTGGCTGTGAAGAAACCTAGAGAGGAACCAGGCTCTGAGGGGTGGCCAGTCCTCTTCTGGCTGTGCCGGGTGGAGATTATAACAATTCATGGCCATTAAGGCCAGTTCTTTCTCCAAGATGTTCAAACGTTCATGGATGACCAGCAGGGTCAAATAATAGAACCTATATTAATGACTAATAGATGAACCAATATTAATGACTAATAGATGAACCAATATTAATGACTAATAGATGAACCTATATTAATGACTAATAGATGAACCTATATTAATGACTAATAGATGAACCTATATTAATGACTAATAGATGAACCAATATTAATGACTAATAGATGAACCAATATTAATGACTAATAGATGAACCTATATTAATGACTAATAGATGAACCAATATTAATGACTAATAGATAAACCTATATTAATGACTAATAGATGAACCTATATTAATGACTAATAGATGAACCAATATTAATGACTAATAGATAAACCTATATTAATGACTAATAGATGAACCTATATTAATGACTAATAGATAAACCTATATTAATGACTAATAATAGAACCTATATTAATGACTAATAGATGAACCTATATTAATGACTAATAGATGAACCTATATTAATGACTAATAGATGAACCTATATTAATGACTAATAGATTAACCAATATTAATGACTAATAGATGAACCTATATTAATGACTAATAGATGAACCAATATTAATGACTAATAGATGAACCAATATTAATGACTAATAGATGAACCTATATTAATGACTAATAGATGAACCAATATTAATGACTAATAGATAAACCTATATTAATGACTAATATATGAACCTATATTAATGACTAATAGATGAACCAATATTAATGACTAATAGATGAACCTATATTAATGACTAATAGATGAACCTATATTAATGACTAATAATAGAACCTATATTAATGACTAATAGATGAACCTATATTAATGACTAATAATAGAACCTATATTAATGACTAATAGATGAACCTATATTAATGACTAATAATAGAACCTATATTAATGACTAATAGATGAACCTATATTAATGACTAATAGATGAACCTATATTAATGACTAATAGATGAACCTATATTAATGACTAATAGATGAACCTATATTAATGACTAATAATAGAACCTATATTAATGACTAATAGATGAACCTATATTAATGACTAATAATAGAACCTATATTAATGACTAATAGATGAACCTATATTAATGACTAATAATAGAACCTATATTAATGACTAATAGATGAACCTATATTAATGACTAATAGATGAACCTATATTAATGACTAATAGATGAACCTATATTAATGACTAATAGATGAACCTATATTAATGACTAATAGATGAACCTATATTAATGACTAATAGATGAACCTATATTAATGACTAATAGATGAACCTATATTAATGACTAATAGATGAACCTATATTAATGACTAATAGATGAACCTATATTAATGACTAATAGATGAACCTATATTAATGACTAATAGATGAACCTATATTAATGACTAATAGATGAACCTATATTAATGACTAATAGATGAACCTATATTAATGACTAATAGATGAACCTATATTAATGACTAATAGATGAACCTATATTAATGACTAATAGATGAACCTATATTAAGATATTTTACTAAAACAACATGGCCATCAGTCAAAGCCAAGGCTTCTTTACTGAACAATGTGTTTGTTTTCTATTCCTGTTTACTATTTTAGATTTGCATATCTTTGTAATTACAGAGCTCATTTGTAGAAGAGACCTTGGTTTCACTCCCTGACAAATTATAGGTTAAATAAAACAATTATTAATACTTTTGTTATTTTATTAATGGGAATAAAGATGATCTGATACATTGAATCACATGAATCAAGTCAACATGGCTTTTGTCAGAAACGAGCCAACCACAGCATATTATAATATATTATAATTTACTGAGGCATCAGAATAATGGAGGACTAAGGATGTAGAAATACTATTCACATACTTTTATTTCCACAGATCTCCTCTAGCAGTTGTACATGATTTAAGAACATACTGTTACACAGTTATTGAAGCAAGGCGGGGTGGGGTGGGCGTCTACTCATTAAGGACAACAAAACATGTATAAAATAACGAGGGTGAGAGATTCTGTTACATAATGTGGGTGAAGAGATTCTGTTACATAACGTGGGTGAGAGATTGTGTTACATAACGTGGGTGAGAGATTGTGTTACATAACGTGGGTGAGAGATTCCCACTGTTACAAAATTATCAACCAATCACCTCCTCCTCCATTCTTGTGTTGTTTTTAAATAGATTATTAAACATAAAATCTAATAATGGACGTTTAGGCAGACAGGCTAACTTACATGAGGGTTTCCCAAACTGGGTCCCGGGGCCCCCTGGGTGTACGTTTAGGTTGTTGCTCCAGCACTACACAGCTGATTGAAATAATCAGAGCTTGATGATGAGTTGGTTATTTAAATCAGCTGTGTAATGCTCGGGTAAAAACAAAAACGTTCACCCAGGTGGCCCCGGGACGAGTTTGGGAAAATCTGACTTAGGATCTACAGCAGGGGTAGACAACCCTGGTCCTGGAGGGCCACAGACAACCCTGGTCCTGGAGGGCCACAGACAACCCTGGTCCTGGAGGGCCACAGACAACCCTGGTCCTGGAGGGCCACAGACAACCCTGGTCCTGGAGGGCCACAGACAACCCTGGTCCTGGAGGGCCACAGACAACCCTGGTCCTGGAGGGCCACAGACAACCCTGGTCCTGGAGGGCCACAGACAACCCTGGTCCTGGAGGGCCACAGACAACCCTGGTCCTGGAGGGCCACAGACAACCCTGGTCCTGGAGGGCCACAGACAACCCTGGTCCTGGAGGGCCACAGACAACCCTGGTCCTGGAGGGCCACAGACAACCCTGGTCCTGGAGGGCCACAGACAACCCTGGTCCTGGAGGGCCACAGACAACCCTGGTCCTGGAGGGCCACAGACAACCCTGGTCCTGGAGGGCCACAGACAACCCTGGTCCTGGAGGGCCACAGACAACCCTGGTCCTGGAGGGCCACAGACACTTCATGTTTTTGATTTAACCGACCTTGAAGACCAGTTGTGTGAATTTAGGCAATCACTGAACTGATCAATTAGCTCAGTTGGTCAGGTGTCGTACCTGTGGTACTCCAGGAACAGTACCTGTGGTACTCCAGGAACAGTACCTGTGGTACTCCAGGAACAGTACCTGTGGTACTCCAGGAACAGTACCTGTGGTACTCCAGGAACAGTACCTGTGGTACTCCAGGAACAGTGTTGCATACCCCTGATCTAGAGGCTTGATGAGTGGGCAGTTTTATAGAGGTCAGGGGTTGAAGGTCAAGGTTTGAGGCCAGGGTTTCAGAGGTGGGATTGATTCATCAAACAAAAAATGGCACAGACAGCAACTAGCTTTGAGTTGTCATCGTAGTTACCAAGGGGCTACTGTTATTATACTTAGTGCATGTGATCAACCACGTGATCAACCACAGCATCAACCACGTGATCAACCACGTGATCAACCACGTGATCAACCACAGCATCAAACACAAAGAAAAACAATATATTTAAGTTTTTCATCAAAAGTTTGTTTCACAAGTCTTCCATCAGCTCTCTGTGCTTCTCTGTTGGAGACTGAACAGATTTTAGAGGAGAGAGAGGGGGGGGGGAGAGGAGAGGAGAGAGAGGGGGGGAGGAGAGGAGAGAGAGGGGGGGGGAGAGGAGAGGAGAGGAGAGAGAGGGGGGGAGGAGAGGAGAGAGAGGGGGGGGGAGAGGAGAGGAGAGGAGAGAGAGGGGGGGAGGAGAGGAGAGAGAGGAGAGAGAGGGGGGGGGAGAGGAGAGGAGAGGAGAGAGAGGGGGGGAGGAGAGGAGAGAGAGGGGGGGGGAGAGGAGAGGAGAGGAGAGAGGGGGGGAGGAGAGGAGAGGAGAGGAGAGAGAGGGGGGGGGAGAGGAGAGGAGAGGGAGAGGTGAGGGTGGAGAGAGGAGACGGAGAGGTGAGGGTGGAGAGAGGAGACGGAGAGGTGAGGGTGAAGAGAGGAGAGGAGAGGGAGAGGGGAGGGTGAAGAGCGCAGAGGGAGAGGTGAGGGTGAAGAGAGGAGAGGAAGAGAAGAGAGGTGAGGGTGAAGAGAGGAGAGGGAGAGAAGAGAAGAGAAGAGAGGAGAGGAGAGGAGAGGAGAGGAGAGGGTGAAGAGAGGAGAGGGAGAGGGGAGGGTGAAGAGCGGAGAGGGAGAGGTGAGGGTGAAGAGAGGAGAGGAAGAGAAGAGAGGAGAGGTGAGGGTGAAGAGAGGAGAGGGAGAGAAGAGAAGAGAGGAGAGGAGAGGAGAGGAGAGGAGAGGAGAGGGTGAAGAGAGGAGAGAGGTGACTAGCTTCTGGCTGACTGACATTATTGCCCGGAGACGTGAGGAGATGGTGTGTCAGGGGTCCGTTACCATGTTACCACGTTACCGTTCATCTGACAACACCCGCCGTGTGGGTTACATCAGCAAATGCCTGTCTTGTGATTGGTTTAAAACCTAGTAGGAATCAAGCTGTTCCTCAACCCCGCCCCCAGTTCACAACAGAAGAGGCTTGGTTCATCATAAATATTCATCGACAGATATCTATCTAGGAACATTTTCACTCTCTCATCAACGTAACTTGGGAGACTAGACCACCGCACTACCATCAACACACACCAGTCTCAGCACTCAGGGTCATATTCATTAGTGCAAAACATAGCAAAACGTTTTGCAATGGAAAACCAAAACAAGTTCAGGTGGTCCCTCCCTGTTTCTTCCCCACCATCTTTAGTTACCATCAGTGGAGCCTCTACACCCCAGCACTTCTACACCCCAGCACTTCTACACCCCAGCACTTCTACACCCCAGCACTTCTACACCCCAGCACTTCTACACCCCAGCATATCTACACCCCAGCACTTCTACACCCCAGCATATCTACACCCCAGAACTTCTACACCCCAGCACATCTACACCCCAGGTTAACAAGCAGCACAGAGAGGTATGGAGGAGAGGAGGATGGCCCTCCTTGAGTCTGTCTTGGCGGTCGGGAATGTCGGTGTGTCTTTTACAGTTTTCATTTTTTTTATAGTGTTGTTTTTTATATATATTTCAGAGACCGTTGTGTTCAGTTCGTTGGTCGTTATGGTAACCTGTCAGAGAAATGAGTGTGTCCCAGACCTCTTCTTAGATGGAGTCTGCGGAGCAACCAGTTTCACCTTCCCCACTGTCAGAATGGAATTTCTGTCAGTCTGCTGGTCTAGCAGTGTGGGGTGAGCAGAGTAACTGGTCTGAGAGCTGTCTAGGTTCTGGTCTGACGGACGGAGCCATGAGCCACACAGTGCCAGTTGGTTGCTGCTGTAGGTTGAGCATGGGGATAGTTGGCTGAGGCTATGGCCCTTGAGACTTCGACGCTAGGGACCCTTCGGTGTATCTGAAACTGTGGCCCATGGGCTGAAGCATAGGCTGGAGTTTAGGGGCCAGTCTGTTGCCCCGTCATCTGTTAGCAGGGTAGTAGTTGGGGTCCAGGTAGTTATATCCAGGGGTCTGGGCTAGACAGTAGTCCCTGTCTAGGAAGGTCTCATGGTGATAGACAGGCTCCAGACGGTGGCCTGGCGTGTGGCTCTCAGTCTTGTACAGGCTGGAGGAGGGGACAAACAGAGGGAAGACAGGTTAATAAATGGCCATTGGAAAACGTGTAAGAAGGTTAACTAGTTCTTAAAGGCCCAGTGCAGTCAAAAATGGGATTATCCTGTATATTAAATATATGTCCACACTATGAGGTTGGAATAATATTATTTTAATGTAAGAGCTGGCTGGGATGGAGTTCTGACATCATCAAGCAGTGAATGAGTCAATAGACTGTAAAGAAAGCGAGTTCCAAACCTCTCTTCCAATAACAGCTAGTATTCAAACAAACAAACAAACTAAATAAATACGGCCAATTTGCTCATAAAAACACATTTCATGAACGCTTACATAGTGTTTATGAATGTGTTATGTATAGTTTAACTTATGAAGACAGTATAAGTACGCTTCAAATAAAGCGTTACCAAAAAGTAAATATTGGGAAAAAAACTAAACTCTGGCACAACACTGGTACGAGCGTCTTGTATGTCCTACACCATGTTTTATTTTGCCTTGCTTTAAAATGTTTAGTCCCATTTGGCTCCTACTGAGCAGACCCCAGTCAATACTTAGACCCGTTTAGCTGTTTAAAAATGTTTTAACCCAATTCTAGCCTGATGAACAGAGCCCCAGCCAGGCAGGACTCACCAGTCAGAGCAGTTGGAGCAGAAGTCTACAGCGTTGTCTGAGGGACAGTCCTGACAGTGCCACCGCACCCCCTGGATAGGCTCCATACCACACACATCACACTGGAGAGAGACAGAAGCACATGGTTAACATGCCTTTAGAAACAGGGAAGTTTTGGTCCTGGATGCTGATTGGTTGAAACAGCATTTCAGACAATAAACTACAGGTATGATGCAAAAATACTAGTTTCCTGTTGGTAACTAGTTTATACTAGCAATAAGGCACCTTGGGGGTTTGTGGTATATGGCCAATATACCTACTTACCTACCACATCCCATACTGTTATCGAGGGACAGTAGAGACAGTCAGCTACCTACTTACCTACCACATCCCATACTGTTATGTATCCATAGTGCAGGGCCATGGTACTGTGTGTGTACCTTGTATCCATAGTGCAGGGTCATGGTACTGTGTGTGTACCTTGTATCCATAGTGCAGGGCCATGGTACTGTGCGTGTACCTTGTATCCATAGTGCAGGGCCATGGTACTCTCAGCCTGGATCTGTTTCTTCATCCTCTTCAGCTCTAGAAGCTCCTTGTACTCCTCAAGGTGCCTCAACTCCACAGGTACCCCCTCCTCATCCTGGAGAAACACACACACAAACACGCAGGTGCTCACAATGGGACACAGTCTTTAGTATGACAGACTAACATTCACAGTCAGTTTTCTGAAGAACTTATGCATGCAGACCCTCTAACCAAAAAAGACTGATTGGTTGATTACTAAAATCCACAGGACTGTTTCTAGTGACAGGAATCGTAAAGTCTAAAGACAAAAAGGAGAGAAAGAGAGAGAATTAGAGGGAGGAGAGAGGAAAGAGATCGGAGCAAAAGAGAGAGAGAGAGAGAAAGCTGGGAGGGTAAACCTAGAGTATTCACATCAACGGGACAACAGTGGAGAAGGTGGAAAGCTTCAAGTTCCTTGGTGTACACATCACTGACAAACTGAAATGGTCCACCCACACAGACAGTGTGTTGAAGGCAGCGCAACAGAGCGTCTACAACCTCAGGAGGCTAGAGAAATGTGGCTTGGCACCTACAGTAAAACCCTCACAAACTTTTACAGATACACAATTGAGAGCATCCTGTCAGGCTGTATCACCGCCTGGTACAGCAACCGCAGGGCTCTCCAGAGGGTAGTGAGGTCTGCCCAACGCATCCCTGGGGGCAAACTACCTGCCCTCCAGGACACCTGCAGCACCCAATGTCACAGGAAGGCCAAAAAGATCATCAAGGACAACAACCACCCGAGCCACGGCCTGTTCACCCCGCTATCATCCAGAAGGCGAGGTCAGTACAGGTGCATCAAAGCTGGGACCGAGAGACTGAAAAACAGCTTCTATCTCAAGGCCATCAGACTGTTAAATAGCCATCACTAGCACCTTAGAGGCTGCTGCCCCATATACATAGACATGGAATCACAGGTGACTTTAATAATGGAACACTAGGAGTCACGTGATGCTGCGAAGGAAGATGGAAGTCTGAAAGGAGCCTCCCGCTAAAACACTCCCAATTTCCTCAAAATTTGATAGAATAGTCAATTTAGTATAATTGTTTTTGAGTGGAAAGCTACTTTTATTTGTTTTATCAAAGTTTTTCAACAATGTCTGCGTTCAATTCAGCTTCAACACGTACATGTAGCACAATAGCTGGCGCAGCAGCTAACAGGGCTAGCTCTGTTGCTAGCACTCCAGCCAGCATGACTTTGAAAGGGCAGAACATAGAACCCAGCTGGTTGTCGGCCTTGCAGTCAGTCATCCCTACAGAAGGCCCCACACTGCTAGCCCAGAAGGAATGGGTAGTCAGCACCATTCTTGAATCTCTTAAAACGGATGTTTCTCAGGTCAAGCAATCTCAGATGGATATGCAAGAAGATGTATCGGTCATATTACAGAGGCTAGATGAAGCAGAGGGTCGGAGGACGACAATGACCGACTGATTAAGGAAGCCGAGAAGAACGCCAAACTGTGTGAGGATCTCAACAGAAGCGTGCAAGACACAGCTAACCGAGACAGACACCTCAATTTAAGACTTAGGGGTCAAGGAGGGTCTGGAGGATGGCAAGCCGCAGGAATGCGTGAAACAAATTATCTCGGTGGAAATTTAGTCGGAGGTTGACATACATCTTAGCCAAATACATTTAAACTCAGTTTTTCACAATTTCTGACATTTAATCCTAGTAAAAATTCCCTGTTTTAGGTCAGTTAGGATCACTACTTTATTTTAAGAACGTGAAATGTCAGAATAATAGTAGACATAATGATTTATTTCAGCTTTTATTTCTTTCATCACATTCCCAGTGGGTCAGAAGTTTACATACACTCAATTAGTATTTGGTAGCATTGCCTTTAAATTGTTTAACTTGGGTCAAACGTTTTGTGTAGCCTTCCACAAGCTTCCCACAATAATTTGGGTGAATGTTGGCCCATTCCTCCTGACAGAACTGGTGTAACTGAGTCAGTTACAATACCTTGACTTTGTTGTCCTTAAGCCATTTTGCCACAACTTTGGAAGTATGCTTGGGGTCATTGTCCATTTGGAAGACCCATTTGCGACCAAGCTTTAACTTCCTGACTGATGTCTTGAGATGTTGCTTCAATATATCCACATCATTTTCCTTCCTCATGATGCCATCTATTTTGTGAAGTGCACCAGTCCCTCCTGCAGCAAAGCACCCCCACAACATGATGCTGCCACCTCCGTGCTTCACGGTTGGGATGGTGTTCTTCGGCTTGCAAGCCTCCCCCTTTTTCCTCCAAACATAACGATGGTCATTATGGCCAAACAGTTCTATTTGTGTTTCATCAGACCAGAGGACATTTCTCCAAAAAGTACAATCTTTGTCCCCATGTGAAGTTGCAAACTGTAGTCTGGCTTTTTTATGGCGGTTTTGGAGCAGTGGCTTCTTCCTTGCTGAGAGGCCTTTCAGGTTATGTCGATATAGGACTCGTTTTACTGTGGATATAGATACTTTTGTACCTGTTTCCTCCAGCATCTTCACAAGGTCCTTTGCTGTTGTTCTGGGATTGATTTGCACTTTTCGCACCAAAGTACGCTCATCTCTAGGAGACAGAACGCGTCTCCTTCCTGAGCGGTATGACGGCTGCGTGGTCCCATGGTGTTTATACCTGCGTACTATTGTTTGTACAGATGAACGTGGTACCTTCAGGCGTTTGGAAATTGCTCCCAAGGATGAACCAGACTTGTGGAGGTCTACAATTTTTTTTTCTGAGGTCTTGGCTAATTTTCCAATGATGTTGAGCAAAGAGTCACTGAGTTTGAAGGTAGGCCTTGAAATACATCCACAGGTACACCTCCAATTGACTCAAAATATGTCAATTAGCCTATCAGAAGCTTCAAAAGCCATGACATCATTTTCTGGAATTTTCCAAGCTGTTTAAAGGCACAGTCAACTTAGTGTATGTAAACTTCCGACTTCAACTGTATATATTTATGCACCAAACAAGGAGGATCCTGGGTTTTTCCATAAGGTTAATAAGGTTATGGGAGAAATCATTGGTGGCAATACAGTGATGGCGGGAGATTTTAACCAAGTTCAAGATGGTATCCTTGATTAAATGACTTATTCTAAAACTGTATCAAGGGATGTTTGGTACAGTTTTACAACATGCAATGTTTCAGCTGAGGACCAACTTTTATGAAAGTGGTGAAAAAACAGGTAAATTATTGGCTAGACAATTGAAACATAAAGATAACAGTTCTGTAATAGCAGCTATTAAAAATGGAAGTGGGGAGGTTCTGACTGGTACAAAAGATATTAAGAAAGTGTTTTGTAACTTTTATTCAACTCTTTATAAGTCTGAATGTAACTTAGGCCCAACTAAACTGAATGTCTTTTTTTCAAAGATAAAGCTTCAGGAGAATGAAGGATTTGGTTCCTGTACAGCCGTGTGGTCAGTGTGTGTCGTACCGTGTGGTCAGTGTGTGTCGTACCGTGTGGTCAGTGTGTGTGTCGTACCGTGTGGTCAGTGTGTGTGTGTCGTACCGTGTGGTCAGTGTGTGTGTGTCGTACCGTGTGGTCAGTGTGTGTGTGTCGTACCGTGTGGTCAGTGTGTGTCGTACCGTGCGGTCAGTGTGTGTGTGTCGTACCGTGTGGTCAGTGTGTGTGTGTCGTACCGTGTGGTCAGTGTGTGTGTGTCGTACCGTGTGGTCAGTGTGTGTGTGTCGTACCGTGTGGTCAGTGTGTGTGTGTCGTACCGTGTGGTCAGTGTGTGTGTGTCGTACCGTGTGGTCAGTGTGTGTGTGTCGTACTGTGTGGTCAGTGTCCGTGTCGTACCGTGTGGTCAGTGTCCGTGTCGTACCGTGTGGTCAGTGTGTGTGTGTCGTACCGTGTGGTCAGTGTGTGTGTGTCGTACCGTGTGGTCAGTGTGTGTGTGTCGTACCGTGTGGTCAGTGTGTGTGTGTCGTACCGTGTGGTCAGTGTGTGTGTGTCGTACCGTGTGGTCAGTGTGTGTCGTACCGTGTGGTCAGTGTGTGTCGTACCGTGTGGTCAGTGTGTGTCGTACCGTGTGGTCAGTGTGTGTCGTACCATGTGGTCAGTGTGTGTCGTACCGTGTGGTCAGTGTGTGTCGTACCGTGTGGTCAGTGTGTGACATACCGTGTCGTCACCATTAGCGTCCTGTAGGGAGCTATAGCAGCCTGCCCTCTCATCCTCCTCATCCATATAGACAGGAGGCTCATATGATGTCAGGAAGGTAGACGGTCGGTACAGGTGCTTGTTCAGGTGATGCTGCCTCTTATTGGACACCTAACGACAAGAACAGATTACTTATGTTAGTAATTATAACTAAACTCACTACAGACCCCACCGCTGGTTATTAGAACTAAACTCACTACAGACCCCACCGCTGGTTATTAGAACTAAACTCACTACAGACCCCACCGCTGGTTATTAGAACTAAACTCACTACAGACCCCACCGCTGGTTATTAGAACTAAACTCACTACAGACCCCACCGCTGGTTATTAGAACTAAACTCACTACAGACCCCACCGCTGGTTATTAGAACTAAACTCACTACAGACCCCACCGCTGGTTATTAGAACTAAACTCACTACAGACCCCACCGCTGGTTATTAGAACTAAACTCACTACAGACCCCACCGCTGGTTATTAGAACTAAACTCACTACAGACCCCACCGCTGGTTATTAGAACTAAACTCACTACAGACCCCACCGCTGGTTATTAGAACTAAACTCACTACAGACCCCACCGCTGGTTATTAGAACTAAACTCACTACAGACCCCACCGCTGGTTATTAGAACTAAACTCACTACAGACCCCACCGCTGGTTATTAGAACTAAACTCACTACAGACCCCACCGCTGGTTATTAGAACTAAACTCACTACAGACCCCACCGCTGGTTATTAGAACTAAACTCACTACAGACCCCACCGCTGGTTATTAGAACTAAACTCACTACAGACCCCACCGCTGGTTATTAGAACTAAACTCACTACAGACCCCACCGCTGGTTATTAGAACTAAACTCACTACAGACCCCACCGCTGGTTATTAGAACTAAACTCACTACAGACCCCACCGCTGGTTATTAGAACTAAACTCACTACAGACCCCACCGCTGGTTATTTAAGTAAACTCACTACAGACCCCACCGCTGGTTATTAGAACTAAACTCACTACAGACCCCACCGCTGGTTATTAGAACTAAACTCACTACAGACCCCACCGCTGGTTATTTAAGTAAACTCACTACAGACCCCACCGCTGGTTATTAGAACTAAACTCACTACAGACCCCACCGCTGGTTATTATAACTAAACTCACTACAGACCCCACCGCTGGTTATTTAAGTAAACTCACTACAGACCCCACCGCTGGTTATTATAACTAAACTCACTACAGACCCCACCGCTGGTTATTTAAGTAAACTCACTACAGACCCCACCGCTGGTTATTTAAGTAAACTCACTCATCCAGAGGTGAACTAGGTAAGCCAGTTCAGAGCTACAAAAACATTCTGAAATGTGTGGGGAGAGGAGAGGTTTGAGAACCACTAAGTAAGCACTAATTTCTAAGTACCTTCTTGCTGTACATGTACATGTTAGGGGTCCTTCCAGGAACAGGGATTCCTGCCTTAGTCAGTTTGATGAAGTACTTCTGAACACGGCTGGCCACCTGCACACACATGGAGAACAGGCTTCCAGCTCAAAGATACTTTTATACTATATTACCTGTTTCTCTGACCTGTGCCCAGGTCAGTGTGTTATATTACCTGTTTCTCTGACCTGTGCCCAGGTCAGTGTGTTATATTACCTGTTTCTCTGACCTGTGCCCAGGTCAGTGTATTATATTACCTGTTTCTCTGACCTGTGCCCAGATCAGTGTATTATATTACCCGTTTCTCTGACCTGTGCCCAGATCAGTGTGTTATATTACCTGTTTCTCTGACCTGTGCCCAGATCAGTGTATTATATTACCTGTTTCTCTGACCTGTGCCCAGATCAGTGTATTATATTACCTGTTTCTCTGACCTGTGCCCAGATCAGTGTGTTATATTACCTGTTTCTCTGACCTGTGCCCAGATCAGTGTATTATATTACCTGTTTCTCTGACCTGTGCCCAGATCAGTGTATTATATTACCTGTTTCTCTGACCTGTGCCCAGATCAGTGTATTATATTACCTGTTTCTCTGACCTGTGCCCAGATCAGTGTATTATATTACCTGTTTCTCTGACCTGTGCCCAGATCAGTGTATTATATTACTATACTTCTGAGGACACATACCTTTGAAGTGTGTATCTCAGTGTGTGTGTGTGACCTGTTTAGCTGTTCTGTTTCCCAGGGCGTCAGCTATCTTCTGCCAGCGTTTAGACTCCACCTCCTCAGGAGGAAATTTCAGTAGGAGCTGCTCCAACTTTTTCTACACAGAAACACACACACACACACATTATCAGTAAAGACCACAGACACACATTATCAGTAAAGACCACAGACACACATTATTAGTAAAGAACACAGACACACATTATTAGTAAAGACCACAGACACACATTATCAGTAAAGACCACAGAACACAACATACACATTATCAGTAAAAACCACAGACACATTATCAGTAAAGATCACAGACACGTTATCATTAAAGACCACAGACACTCACACATTATCAGTAAAGACCACAGTCACATTATCAGTAAAGACCACAGACACACAACACACACACAGTATCAGTAAAGACCACAGACACACATTATCAGTAAAGACCATAGACAAATATTATTAGTAGACCACAGACACACATTATTACTTAAGACCACACACACACATTATCAGTAAAGACCACAGACACACAACATACACATTATCAGTAAAGATCACAGACACATTATCAGTAAAGACCACAGACACACATTATTAGTAAAGACCACAGAACACAACATACACATGATCAGTAAAAACCACAGACACATTATCAGTAAAGTTCACAGACACATGATCAGTAAAGACCACAGACACACACACATTATCAGCAAAGGCCACACACACACACACACACTATCAGTAAAGACCACAGACACACATTATCAGTAAAGACCACAGACACACATTATCAGTAAAGACCACAGACACACATTATCAGTAAAGACCAGACACTGACACATTATCAGGAAAGACCACAGACACATTATCATTAAAGACCACAGACACTCACACATTACTAGTAAAGACCACAGACACATTATCACATTATCACATTATCATAAGACCAGACAGACACACACACACACACACACACACACACACACACACACACACACACACACACACACACACACACATTATCAGCAAAGGCCACACACACACACACACACACACACACGATCAGTAAAGACCACAGACACACATTATCAGTAAAGACCACAGACATACATTATCAGTAAAGACCACAGACACACATTATCAGTAAAGACCACAGACACACATTATCAGTAAAGATCACACACATTATCAGTAAAGACCACAGACACACATTATCAGTAAAAACCACAGACACACATTATCAGTACAAACCACAGACCCACATTACCAGTAAAGACCACAGACACATTATCAGTAGACCACAGACACTCACACATTATTAGTAAAGACCACAGACACAGGCACATTATCAGTAAAGATCACAGACACATTATCAGTAAAGACCACAGACACATTATCAGTAAAGACCACAGACACATTATCAGTAAAGACCACAGACACTCACACATTATCAGTAAAGACCACAGACACTCACACATTATCAGTAAAGACCAGACACTCACACATTATCAGTAAAGACCAGACACTCACACATTATCAGTAAAGACCAGACACTCACACATTATCAGTAAAGACCAGACACTCACACATTATCAGTAAAGACCAGACACTCACACATTATCAGTAAAGACCAGACACTCACACATTATCAGTAAAGACCAGACACTCACACATTATCAGTAAAGACCACAGACATTCACATTGATTCTAACTAATACAATAATAATAATAGAACTTTGGAAAGAATCTCAGTAGCATTAACATGACTGACTGTACATGACTGACTGTACATGACTGACTGTACTGTCAGTATAAAGCATTCAAGCATTTAGCACATGCACACACACATCCTCGTCAGTACCTGTTCTTCCACGGTCCACAGCTGGTTAAAGGTGTCTGGTTTACTCTGGTGACACAGCCTCCCTCGGATCATCTGGAGAGAGAGACAGGTTAGAGACAGACAGGTAGACAGACAGACTGGTTTACTCTGGTGACACAGCCTCCCTCGGATCATCTGGAGAGAGAGACAGGTTAGAGACAGACAGGTAGACAGACAGACTGGTTTACTCTGGTGACACAGCCTCCCTCGGATCATCTGGAGAGAGAGAGTGAGACATGTCATGTTTAAGACTGTGGCAGGATACCCAATAGGATACCCAATAGGATACCCAATGGGATACCCAATATGGTACCCAATATGGTACCCAATATGGTGCACAAGTTCAACACATATTTATATACTTTGAATATATATATTTTTACTGAATACCTTTAATAGAAAAATGTCATGACGAGAGTTAGCATGTCATTGTACTGTGAACACTCATGAAGAGAGTTAGCATGTCATTGTACTGTGAACACTCATGAAGAGAGTTAGCATGTTATTGTACTGTGAACACTCATGAAGAGAGTTAGCATGTCATTGTACTAAAGCTACATTTCCTTTTCTATATTAATTACATGTCATTGTACTGTGAACACTTTATCCTCTGCATGACTAATAAACATGGATTTGAAGAGAACCTTGCTTTTCCCACGTTTTTTTAACACTCATAAACCCTCGAACCCTAATAAATGCTCAAATCCTAATAAATCCTCAAACCCTAATAAACCCGCAAACACTCAAACCATAATAAACCCTCAAACCCTATTAAACAATCAAACCCTAATAAACCCTCATAAACCGCCATAAACCCTCAAACCAAATTTGACCAAGTATATACATGCACTGCTTTCTCCCTCACGTCCACTGCCTGACTGACTGACTGACTGGTGCATTGAACACGTCCACTGCCTGACTGACTGACTGGTGCATTGAACACGTCCACTGCCTGACTGGTGCATTGAAGACGTCCACTGCCTGACTGGTGCATTGAACACGTCCACTGCCTGACTGGTGCATTGAGCACGTCCACTGCCTGACTGACTGACTGGTGCATTGAAGACTTCCACTGCCTGACTGACTGACTGGTGCATTGAAGACTTCCACTGCCTGACTGACTGACTGGTGCATTGAAGACTTCCACTGCCTGACTGACTGACTGGTGCATTGAACACGTCCACTGCCTGACTGACTGACTGGTGCATTGAACACGTCCACTGCCTGACTGGTGCATTGAACACGTCCACTGCCTGACCGAATGACTGGTGCATTGAACACGTAAAGTAAAATAAATACGTTTTAAAAAGACAAATCATGTTAAACTGTGAATGAGTCCACTGTGAATAAATGCTTTTTGTCTATCAGTATATACAGTGGGGAGAACAAGAATTTGATACACTGCCGATTTTGCAGGTTTTCCTACTTACAAAGCATGTAGAGGTCTGTAATTTTTATCATAGGTACACTTCAACTGTGAGTGACGGAATCTAAAACAAAAATCCAGAAAATCACATTGTATGATTTTTAAGTAATTAATTTTCATTTTAATGCATGACATAAGTATTTGATACATCAGAAAAGCAGAACTTAATATTTGGTACAGAAACCTTTGTTTGCAATTAGAGATTATACGTTTCCTGTAGTTCTTGACCAGGTTTGCACACACTGCAGCAGGGATTTTGGCCCACTCCTCCATCCAGATCCTTCAGGTTTCGGGGCTGTCGCTGGGCAATACGGACTTTCAGCTCCCTCCAAAGATTTTCTATTGGGTTCAGGTCTGGAGACTGGCTAGGCCAATCCAGGACCATGAGATGCTTCTTACGGAGCCACTCCTTAGTTGCCCTGGCTGTGTGTTTCGGGTCGTTGTCATGCTGGAAGACCCAGCCATGACCCATCTTCAACGCTCTTACTGAGGGAAGGAGGTTGTTGGCCAAGATCTCGCGATACATGGCCCCATCCATCCTCCCCTCAATACGGTGCAGTCGTCCTCTCCCCTTTGCAGAAAAGCATCCCCAAAGAATGATGTTTCCACCTCCATGCTTCACGGTTGGGATGGTGTTCTTGGGGTTGTACTCATCCTTCTTCTTCCTCCAAACACGGCGAGTGGAGTTTAGACCAAAAAGCTCTATTTTTGTCTCATCAGACCACATGACCTTCTCCCATTCCTCCTTTGGATCATCCAGATGGTCATTGGCAAACTTCAGACGGGCCTGGACATGCGCTGGCTTGAGCAGGGGGACCTTGCGTGCGCTGCAGGATTTTAATCCATGACGGCGTAGTGTGTTACTAATGGTTTTCTTTGAGACTGTGGTCCCAGCTCTCTTCAGGTCATTGACCAGGTCCTGCCGTGTAGTTCTGGGCTGATCCCTCACCTTCCTCATGATCATTGATGCCCCACGAGGTGAGATCTTGCATGGTGCCCCAGACCGAGGGAGATTGACCGTCATCTTGAACTTCTTCCATTTTCTAATAATTGCGCAAACAGTTGTTGCCTTCTCACCAAGCTGCTTGCCTATTGTCCTGTAGCCCATCCCAGCCTTGTGCAGGTCTACAATTTTATCCCTGATGTCCTTACACAGCTCTCTGGTCTTGGCCATTGTGGAGAGGTTGGAGTCTGTTTGATTGAGTGTGTGGACAGGTGTCTTTTATACAGGTAACGAGTTCAAACAGGTGCAGTTAATACAGGTAATGAGTGGAGAACAGAAGGGCTTCTTAAAGAAAAACTAACAGGTCTGTGAGAGACGGACTTCTTACTGGTTGGTAGGTGATCAAATACTTATGTCATGCAATAAAATGCAAATTAATTATAAAAAAATCATACAATGTGATTTTCTGGATTTTTGTTTTAGATTCCGTCTCTCACAGTTGAAGTGTACCTATGATAAAAATGTCAGACCTCTACATGCTTTGTAAGTGGGAAAACCTACAAAATTGGCAGTGTATCAAATACTTGTTCTCCCCACTGTACAGTTGAAGTAGGAAGTTTACATCCACTTAGGTTGAAGTCATTAAAACTCATTTTTCAACCACATTTCATGTTAACAAACTATAGTTCTGGCAAGTCGGTTAGGACATCTACTTTGTGCATGACACAAGTAATTATTCCAACAATTGTTTACAGACAGATTATTTCACTTATAATTCACTATAACACAATTCCAGTGGGTCAGAAGTTTACATACACTAAGTTGACTGTGCCTTTAAACAGCTTGGAAAATTCCAGAAAATGATGTCATGGCTTTTGAAGTTTCTGATAGGCTAATTGACACCATTTGAGTCAATTGGAGGTGTACCTGTGGAGGTATTTCAAGGCCTACCTTCAAACTCAGTGCCTCTTTGCTCGACATCATGGGAAAATCAAAAGAAATCAGCAGAACCTCAGAAAAAAACATTGTAGACCTC
The DNA here is from genome assembly GCA_023634145.1 of Thymallus thymallus. Lineage (NCBI taxonomy): Eukaryota > Metazoa > Chordata > Actinopteri > Salmoniformes > Salmonidae > Thymallus > Thymallus thymallus. The sequence goes on from CM042382.1 coordinate 1,487,627, forward strand.
TACAAGTCTGGTTCATCCTTGGGAGCAATTTCCAAACGCCTGAAGGTACCACGTTCATCTGTACAAACAATAGTACGCAAGTATAAACACCATGGGACCACGCAGCCGTCATACCGCTCAGGAAGGAGACGCGTTCTGTCTCCTAGAGATGAACGTACTTTGGTGCGAAAAGTGCAAATCAATCCCAGAACAACAGCAAAGGACCTTGTGAAGATGTTGTGGGGGTGCTTTGCTGCAGGAGGGACTGGTGCACTTCACAAAATAGATGGCATCATGAGGAAGGAAAATGATGTGGATATATTGAAGCAACATCTCAAGACATCAGTCAGGAAGTTAAAGTTTGGTCGCAAATGGGTCTTCCAAATGGACAATGACCCCAAGCATACTTCCAAAGTTGTGGCAAAAAGGCTTAAGGAAAACAAAGTCAAGGTATTGGAGCGGCCATCACAAAGCCCTGACCTCAATCCTATAGAACATTTGTGGGCAGAACTGAAAAAGCGTGTGTGAGCAAGGAGGCCTACAAACCTGACTCAGTTACACCAGTTCTGTCAGGAGGAATGGGCCAAAATTCACCCAACTTATTGTGGGAAGCTTGTGGAAGGCTACCTGAAACGTGTGACCCAAGTTAAACAATTTAAAGTCAATGCAACCAAATACTAATTGAGTGTATGTAAACTTCTGACCCACTGGGAATGTGATGAAAGAAATAAAAGCTGAAATAAATCATTCTGTCTACTATTATTCTGACATTTCACATTCTTAAAAGAAAGTGGTGATCCTAACTGACCTAAGACAGGGAATGTTTACTAGAATTAAATGTCAGGAATTGTGAAAAACTGAGTTTAAATGTATTTGGCCAAGGTGTATGTAAACTTCCGACTTCAACTGTATCTAGTGATGCTGTTGACATTGGTCAATCAGCATCTATCTAGTGTTGACATTGGTCAATCAGCATCTATCTAGTGTTGACATTGGTCAATCAGCATCTATCTAGTGTTGACATTGGTCAATCAGCATCTATCTAGTGTTGACATTGGTCAATCAGCATCTATCTAGTGTTGACATTGGTCAATCAGCATCTATCTAGTGTTGACATTGGTCAATCAGCATCTATCTAGTGTTGACATTGGTCAATCAGCATCTATCTAGTGTTGACATTGGTCAATCAGCATCTATCTAGTGTTGACATTGGTCAATCAGCATCTATCTAGTGTTGACATTGGTCAATCAGCATCTATCTAGTGTTGACATTGGTCAATCAGCATCTATCTAGTGTTGACATTGGTCAATCAGCATCTATCTAGTGATGCTGTTGACATTGGTCAATCAGCATCTATCTAGTGATGCTGTTGACATTGGTCAATCAGCATCTATCTAGTGATGCTGTTGACATTGGTCTACCGCACCTGATTCAGAGGGGTTGGGTTAAATATCGGTTGAATGCATTAAGTTGTGGAACTGACTAGCTATCTCCTGATGTGATTGATTGTCTGAAGCCTGATTGTCTCCTTTCGGTTACTGGCCGACCACCCTAACCACTAGGTTACCTGGCGCCCCTAAATTCACTGCTCGACTGAGGGATCTTACAGATAATTGTATGTGTGAGGTACAGAGATGAGGTAGTCATTCATCAAATAACATTTTTATTGGTCACATACACGTGGTTAGCAGATGTTATTGCGGGTGTAGCGAAATGCTTCATGTTAAATACTATTAGTGAGTCCATGCAACTTAAGTGACTTGTTAAGCAAATGTTTACTCCTGAACCTGTTGAGGCTTGCCATAACAACGGGTTTGAATACTTATTGACTCAAGACATTTAAACTTTAAATGTTTTATTATTTTTGAAAAATCCTTCCTCTTATGGGGTATTATGTGTAGGCAAGTGACCCAAAAATCTCTATTTAACCCATTTTAAATTCAGGCTGAAACACAACAACATGTGGAGGAAGTCAAGGGGGGGTGAATACCTTGTGAAGGCACTGCATGTGTGTGTGTGTGTCGGGTAGTGTAACCATAACCATTGGCAGTGTGTTTACCTGTGAGATGCTGCTGTTCTCCAGAGCATCACTAGAGGGCAGAGCGGAGTACAGGGTCGACGGTTCACCCTCGTTGTCCTTGGGATCCAAGGGGCTTTTTGGTCGGTCTGGTAACCTGACTATAGTAATAATAATAATACAGCACACTGATTGGTCGGTCTGGTAACCTGACTATAGTAATAATAATACAGCACACTGATTGGTCGGTCTGGTAACCTGACTATAGTAATAATAATATTAATACAGCACACTGATTGGTCGGTCTGGTAACCTGACTATAGTAATAATAATAATACAGCACACTGATTGGTCGGTCTGGTAACCTGACTATAGTAATAATAATAATAATAATAATAATACAGCACACTGATTGGTCGGTCTGGTAACCTGACTATAGTAATAATAATATTAATACAGCACACTGATTGGTCGGTCTGGTAACCTGACTATAGTAATAATATTAATACAGCACACTGATTGGAGACAAACAACAAAGCTGTGAAGCATTTCCAAAATATTGGAATACAATGAAATAAACATTTAATCAAACAATTAGCTTAATTAATACGATAGACGCACCCTTATCGAATATGAGTTTGAGCCTCCTGGTTTTGCGTTTCTTTCCACAGAACTCCCTCTCGAAGTCTCCCAGCCCTGAGGTGTACTGGTCCCATGAGATGTCTGGCAGCTGAACCACTCTCTGGGGCCGCGGCATGCCCAGCTCCACCTGGGGTTCAGAGGTAAGGGGTCAGCAGGAAGTGACCTCATAGAACAAGACATTAACTTACACTAGTACAGATGCAGGAAACATTTGAATCAATTCCTCAAAAGGAGCCTATTATATACCCTGAATTTTCTCTTTGTCAGATCACGTCAAGGCTTACAGTAAAGATGAGCAGCTTCAATCTGCCATGTTGTGAAAAACAGCATCTTGTTATGGAGAGAGAAGCAACAAACCTGTTTCTGCAGCTGCTCCACAAAGCTGATGGGCTCTGAGAGGGTTAGGGTTATAACGCATCATATACCTGTTATAACAGGTTATAATCATTACCATGATACAGTACAGTACCTGTTTCTGCAGCTGCTCCACAAAGCTGACAGGGTCTTGGAGAGCTTCCCTCTGCTGTCTGGCCAGACGCTCTAAGTCCAGTATACCCTGAGTTCTCTGGGCCTCCAACACACCCACAGTCTGGAGTAACCTCTGGTAACTGGTGGAGGGGAGGGTTCATGTGTTTATTAGCTACTCTTCCTCAAAAAACACAAGACATGACAAGTAACACTGATAGACAAGGACAGGAATGTCAAATACAACCATATACAAACAATTCAACTAAAATGATGTGTTAGTGTGTCTGTTCCCTTACAGTCCCCACTGTTCCATTGTTTAAAGGTCATTTTGCGGTTTAATAATAATTGGAGATGGAAGGGAGTTCCATGCGATCTTGGCTCTGTATAAAACTGTGCTTTGCCGTTAATTTGTTTTGGATTAGGGACTGTCCTCGTCTATAACAGGTCTGTACTTTGGCATGTATTTGTACGCTTTATGTGGACCCAGGAAGACTATCTGCTAATGGGGAACCTAATTAACTCAAGTGAACTGTGAAGAGACCCCTGGTGGCATGTCTGGGTGTCTGAGTGTCTGGGTGTCTGAGTGTCTGAGATTAATGTTATTTGATTATGCAGACAATCTGGAATTTTCACCACAGTAATATTTCTTATAAAACTAAACAGAAGCAGATAATCTCTCTACAGGAAAGACTGGCATGCATGTTGTTGCTGTTTAGAGCTGCAGCAAAGAGCTCACCATATTACCAGAGAGTTATCAAGATGGGACAAGACCAGTGCTTGAACAACTAGTACAGTTGTGTCAAAATTGATTATTATTATTTGTTGTATAATATACATACCCCTCCCCATCCTTACAACGTTGTCAATATGACTTGCCCATGATAATTGACCATCCAATGTTATACCTAGGAGTTCAGCTTCCTCAACTTCCTCAATGGTCACATCCTTTATGTACAACTCCAGCTGAGGTTTAGGTCTTAGAGAATGATTGGAACCAAATACAACGCTTTTAGTTTCAGGTGTATTTAAGACCAGTTTATTACTGACCACCTGTTCTGATACTGACTGGAACTCCTTCTTTAGAATGTCAGTGAGTTCACTGTCTTCGGGTGCTGACATGTAGAGTGTGGAATCATCCACATACATAGCCATTCTAGCTCTGTGTAAGACCAGTGGCAAATCATTTATAAAAATAAAGAGTAACGGCCCAAGGCAACATCCCTGAGGGACGCCACACTGTATATATCTGATGTTAGAGAAGCTTTCATTGAAGAACACTCTCTGGGTTCTATTGGATAAATGACTCTCCAACCATGTGATGGCAGGTTGATTTAAAGCCATAGCAAGTGATTTTCTTCAATAACAATTTATGATCAATAACATCAAAGGATGCACTGAAATCTAACAATACAGCTCCAACTATCATCTTATCAATTTCTTTCAACCAATCATCAGTCAGTGCAGTACAAGTATATATGCATGCTGAAAGTAAGTAGTTAACTTGTTCTCTTTAGGCTTTGGTTAAACATATAGCAAATAGGGTGGTAATACAGTCAGCTACCATTCTCAATAGTTTCCCATCTAGGTTGTCTATACCTGCTGGCTCATCATTATTCATGGATAACAATAGTTGTTCCACCTCTCCCACACTAACTTGGACAAATTCTAAAAAGCAATCCTTCTCTTTCATGATTAGATATTTCATACAAAATATGATGGTTCACTGTTCAATGCTGTTATTTCACTTCTGAGAAGGGGGAGAGGGGACAACATGCATTAACAGAAAATGTGAAATATGCATCAAAACGAAATTAGACAGGGGCATAAATTTGGGCACCCCAACAGAAAAATCACATCAATATTTTGTAGAGCCTCCTTTTGCTAAAATAACAGCCTCTAGACGCTTCTTATAGCCTCTAATGAGTGTCTGGATTCTGGATGAAGGTATTTTGGACCATTCCTCCTTACAAAACATCTCCAGTTCAGTTAGGTTTGATGGTTGCCGAGCATGGACAGCCCGCTTCAAATCATCCCACAGATTCTCAATGATATTCAGGTCTGGGGACTGGGATGGCCGTTCCAGAACATTGTACTTGTTACTCTGCATAAATGCCTGGGTAGATTTTGAGTGTTTTGGGTCGTTGTCTTGTTGAAAATATCCAGCCCCGGCGTAACTTCAACTTTGTGACTGATTCTTCAACATTATTCCCAAGAATCTGCTGATATTGAGTGGAATCCATGCGACCCTCAACTTTAACAAGATTCCCAGTACCGGCACTGGCCACACAGCCCCACAGCATGATGGAACCCCCACCAAATTTTACTGTGAGTAGCAAGTGTTTTTCTTGGAAAGCTGTGTTCTTTTGCCGCAATGCATAACGCCCCTTGTTATGACCAATTAACTCAATCTTTGAAATAACTCAATCTTTGAAGCTGGCTTGTCCAAATGTGCGTTTGTGGCGTGTGTGCAGAAAAGGCTTCTTCCGCATCACTCTCCCGTACAGCTTCTCCTTGTGCAAAGTGCGCTGAATTGTTCAACGATGCACAGTGACACCATCTGCAGCAAGATTATGTTGTAGGTCTTTGGAGGTGGTCTGTGGGCTGTTTTTGACCGTTCTCACCATCCTTCGCCTCTCCGATATTTTACTTGGCCTGCCACTTCTGGCTTAACAAGAACTGTGCCTGTGGTCTTCCATTTCCTCACTATGTTCCTCACAGTGGACACTGACAGCTTACATATCTGCGATAGCTTTTTGTAGCCTTCCCCTAAACCATAATGTTGAACAATCTTTGAGCTCACCAAACCAATTGTGTGTTCCCATTAATCAGTGCTAAGTAGTTACAGGTATTCAAATCAACAGAATGACAAGGGTGCCCAAATTTTTGCATAGCCTATTTTTCACATCTGATTTAATTTCATACAACTTAATATTGCTACACTAAAAATCTTTGTCTGGACAATACCCCAGTACTCAGCTTTTATTAGAAAATGAATGGCATGCCACTGTGATCATTTTCTCTGTCGACAGAGTAAATTATTAAGCAGCCTCAGAGGGGTGACCAAACTTTTACATACGACTGTAATCTACTGAAGGAAGAACTTGCAGTCAATCCAATGGAAACATTCTTTAGACTTTAAATAGTATTTTCCAGTGAGTCAGGGCTCTGCAGTGCTACCATTTTGCTCACATATGCTCCTAAATATTTTACTGTGCTACTAGAGGGAAAAACTATTTTGTAATGGCTGGCAATACTCATTAATACCTAGAATATTTTTTATTGTGCTCCTAAAATGTCGTTATGAGCTCCAACATTTGCGCAGGGTTTCCTTTTCTACATTATACCCTTTTACCCTGCACCCAAAGACCTTTTACAACCCTGCACCCAAAGACCTTTTACAACCCTGCACCCAAAGACCTTTTACAACCCTGCACCCAAAGACCTTTTACAACCCTGCACCCAAAGACCTTTTACAACCCTGCACCCAAAGACCTTTTACAACCCTGCACCCAAAGACCTTTTACAACCCTGCACCCAAAGACCTTTTACAACCCTGCACTCAAAGACCTTTTACAACCCTGCACCCAAAGACCTTTTACAACCCTGCACCCAAAGACCTTTTACAAGCCTGCACCCAAAGACCTTTTACAAGCCTGCACCCAAAGACCTTTTACAACCCTGCACCCAAAGACCTTTTACAACCCTGCACCCAAAGACCTTTTCCAACCCTGCACTCAAAGACCTTTTCCAACCCTGCACTCAAAGACCTTTTCCAACCCTGCACCCAAAGACCTTTTCCAACCCTGCACCCAAAGACCTTTTCCAACCCTGCACCCAAAGACCTTTTCCAACCCTGCACCCAAAGACCTTTTCCAACCCTGCACCCAAAGACCTTTTCCAACCCTGCACCCAAAGACCTTTTCCAACCCTGCACCCAAAGACCTTTTCCAACCCTGCACCCAAAGACCTTTTCCAACCCTGCACCCAAAGACCTTTTCCAACCCTGCACCCAAAGACCTTTTCCAACCCTGCACTCAAAGACCTTTTCCAACCCTGCACCCAAAGACCTTTTCCAACCCTGCACCCAAAGACCTTTTCCAACCCTGCACCCAAAGACCTTTTCCAACCCTGCACCCAAAGACCTTTTCCAACCCTGCACCCAAAGACCTTTTCCAACCCTGCACCCAAAGACCTTTTCCAACCCTGCACCCAAAGACCTTTTCCAACCCTGCACCCAAAGACCTTTTCCAACCCTGCACCCAAAGACCTTTTCCAACCCTGCACCCAAAGACCTTTTCCAATCCTGCACCCAAAGACCTTTTCCAACCCTGCACCCAAAGACCTTTTCCAACCCTGCACCCAAAGACCTTTTACAACCCTGCACCCAAAGACCTTTTCCAACCCTGCACTCAAAGACCTTTTACAACCCTGCACCCAAAGACCTTTTACAACCCTGCACTCAAAGACCTTTTACAACCCTGCACCCAAAGACCTTTTCCAACCCTGCACCCAAAGACCTTTTACAACCCTGCACCCAAAGACCTTTTACAACCCTGCACCCAAAGACCTTTTACAACCCTGCACCCAAAGACCTTTTACAACCCTGCACCCAAAGACCTTTTACAACCCTGCACCCAAAGACCTTTTACAACCCTGCACCCAAAGACCTTTTACAACCCTGCACCCAAAGACCTTTTACAACCCTGCACCCAAAGACCTTTTACAACCCTGCACCCAAAGACCTTTTACAACCCTGCACCCAAAGACCTTTTACAACCCTGCACCCAAAGACCTTTAACAACCCTGCACCCAAAGACCTTTTCCAACCCTGCACCCAAAGACCTTTTCCAACCCTGCACCCAAAGACCTTTAACAACCCTGCACCCAAAGACCTTTTCCAACCCTGCACCCAAAGACCTTTAACAACCCTGCACCCAAAGACCTTTAACAACCCTGCACCCAAAGACCTTTAACAACCCTGCACCCAAAGACCTTTAACAACCCTGCACCCAAAGACCTTTAACAACCCTGCACCCAAAGACCTTTAACAACCCTGCACCCAAAGACCTTTAACAACCCTGCACCCAAAGACCTTTTACAACCCTGCACCCAAAGACCTTTAACAACCCTGCACCCAAAGACCTTTTACAACCCTGCACCCAAAGACCTTTTACAACCCTGCACCCAAAGACCTTTTACAACCCTGCACCCAAAGACCTTTAACAACCCTGCACCCAAAGACCTTTAACAACCCTGCACCCAAAGACCTTTAACAACCCTGCACCCAAAAGACCTTTAACAACCCTGCACCCAAAGACCTTTAACAACCCTGCACCCAAAGACCTTTTCACAAGTACTATGCAGTTGAGCACAATCATTCTTGATTCTAAAGATGGGGTGCCAAACTCAGTTCCTGGAGGTCCAATGAAGACCTAGACAACCAGGTGAGGGGAGTTCCAGACTAATCAATGAAGACCTAGACAACCAGGTGAGGGGAGTTCCAGACTAATCAATGAAGACCTAGACAACCAGGTGAGGGGAGTTCCAGACTAATCAATGAAGACCTAGACAACCAGGTGAGGGGAGTTCCAGACTAATCAATGAAGACCTAGACAACCAGGTGAGGGGAGTTCCAGACTAATCAATGAAGACCTAGACAACCAGGTGAGGGGAGTTCCAGACTAATCAATGAAGACCTAGACAACCAGGTGAGGGGAGTTCCAGACTAATCAATGAAGACCTAGACAACCAGGTGAGGGGAGTTCCAGACTAATCAATGAAGACCTAGACAACCAGGTGAGGGGAGTTCCAGACTAATCAATGAAGACCTAGACAACCAGGTGAGGGGAGTTCCAGACTAATCAATGAAGACCTAGACAACCAGGTGAGGGGAGTTCCAGACTAATCAATGAAGACCTAGACAACCAGGTGAGGGGAGTTCCAGACTAATCAATGAAGACCTAGACAACCAGGTGAGGGGAGTTCCAGACTAATCAATGAAGACCTAGACAACCAGGTGAGGGGAGTTCCAGACTAATCAATGAAGACCTAGACAACCAGGTGAGGGGAGTTCCAGACTAATCAATGAAGACCTAGACAACCAGGTGAGGGGAGTTCCAGACTAATCAATGAAGACCTAGACAACCAGGTGAGGGGAGTTCCAGACTAATCAATGAAGACCTAGACAACCAGGTGAGGGGAGTTCCAGACTAATCAATGAAGACCTAGACAACCAGGTGAGGGGAGTTCCAGACTAATCAATGAAGACCTAGACAACCAGGTGAGGGGAGTTCCAGACTAATCAATGAAGACCTAGACAACCAGGTGAGGGGAGTTCCAGACTAATCAATGAAGACCTAGACAACCAGGTGAGGGGAGTTCCAGACTAATCAATGAAGACCTAGACAACCAGGTGAGGGGAGTTCCAGACTAATCAATGAAGACCTAGACAACCAGGTGAGGGGAGTTCCAGACTAATCAATGAAGACCTAGACAACCAGGTGAGGGGAGTTCCAGACTAATCAATGAAGACCTAGACAACCAGGTGAGGGGAGTTCCAGACTAATCAATGAAGACCTAGACAACCAGGTGAGGGGAGTTCCAGACTAATCAATGAAGACCTAGACAACCAGGTGAGGGGAGTTCCAGACTAATCAATGAAGACCTAGACAACCAGGTGAGGGGAGTTCCAGACTAATCAATGAAGACCTAGACAACCAGGTGAGGGGAGTTCCAGACTAATCAATTGATAAAAATTGATTCATCAAGTACAAAAGAGAAGCAAAAACCTGCAGACACTCTGCCCTCCAGGAATTGAGCTTTTCAGTTGACACCCCTATTGAAAGAATTCTAATCTAGATACAGTATAATCCCAGGAACTCCCAGTTGACACCCCTATTGTAAGAATTCTAATCTAGATACAGTATAATCCCAGGAATTCCCAGTTGACACCCCTGTTGTAAGGACTATAATCTAGATACAGTATAATCCCAGGAACTCCCAGTTGACACCCCTATTGTAAGGACTATAATCTAGATACAGTATAATCCCAGGAATTCCCAGTTGACACCCCTGTTGTAAGGACTATAATCTAGATACAGTATAATCCCAGGAACTCCCAGTTGACACCCCTATTGTAAGGACTATAATCTAGATACAGTATAATCCCAGGAATTCCCAGTTGACACCCCTATTGTAAGAATTCTAATCTAGATACAGTATAATCCCAGGAATTCCCAGTTGACACCCCTATTGTAAGGACTATAATCTAGATACAGTATAATCCCAGGAATTCCCAGTTGACACCCCTATTGTAAGGACTATAATCTAGATACAGTATAATCCCAGGAATTCCCAGTTGACACCCCTATTGTAAGGACTATAATCTAGATACAGTATAATCCCAGGAATTCCCAGTTGACACCCCTATTGTAAGAATTCTAATCTAGATACAGTATAATCCCAGGAATTCCCAGTTGACACCCCTATTGTAAGAATTCTAATCTAGATACAGTATAATCCCAGGAATTCCCAGTTGACACCCCTATTGTAAGGACTATAATCTAGATACAGTATAATCCCAGGAATTCCCAGTTGACACCCCTATTGTAAGAATTCTAATCTAGATACAGTATAATCCCAGGAATTCCCAGTTGACACCCCTATTGTAAGAATTCTAATCTAGATACAGTATAATCCCAGGAACTCCCAGTACGTACTCTTTGTTGTGTTTGAGGGTCAGGTGGTCCGACTCAAAGTAATACACGTCTGGCTCCTCCTCCTCCTCCTCCTGCTGGCTTCCTCCTCCCGGCACCTCCTTACTGTCTGCCCAGGCGCCTTCTCGGAGCTCGTCGTAGTCCCGACTGTCCCCACCTGCCCTGTCCCTGTCGTCCCCACCTGCCCCCTGCTCCATGGGAACCGACGGAAGAGACCCTCCCCTGGCCTGGGTGCTGGAGCGACCTGAGGAGGGGGTAGAAGTAGCTGGAGTAGCGTCCAAATCCAGCCTCCGACAGGCTCCCTCCACCCCCTCCCTACCCACCTCCACCCCCTCCCTCAGATGGCCGTTGTCCCGGAGAGGGTCCCTAGGAGGGGAGCAGGGTTTGGGGGAGGAGGGTGCCCCAGCCCTGCCCCCACCGCAGGCAGCCCTCCGGGGCGAAGTCCTCAGGGTGTATCGGTGTTCATGGGGTTCGGTGAAGGACGGGGGCGAAGTGCCGGAGACAGAAGGCGTGCAGGAGGGGTCTGAGGGGGTTGGAGGGGCTAGCAGAGGCATGGTGGATTCTCCTGATTTGTTGATGTTGTTGTTTACATTGTTGATACTGGTGGCAAGAGCATCCTGCACCAGTGGCGTGAGCGGCCAACCGTTACTTCCCCCACTGCTGCTGCTCTCCTCCTCCTCCTCCTCCTCGGTCGCTGTCACTTCCTCCTCCCGACACACAGAGTCCCCCACTACATCCAACTCCACCTCCTCCTCCCTGACAGACAGATGTGGGGTGGAGGAGTCCTCTTCAAAGGAGGCCAGAAGAGGAGCAGGGTACTCCCCTGATTCCCTAACCTCCTCTTCCTCCTGCCCAGGATCAGAGTTTCTACAAGGCACTATGGGGTCTGGGGGTGAGGGGCAGGGCACCCCCCTCTGGCTGCCGTTCAGCAGTGCTGGACCAGGACCTGGACAGTTATTGTTGGTGGCAGCGCTGGGAACCTGGGAGTTTGTCTGAGCATCAGGGCTACTGCTGGTCTGTCCCAGCCCAGTAGAGGATTTATGGGAGTTAGAGTTCTGGGGCGGAACAGGGGGATTGTGGTAAGTGGAGTTCAGGGGCTGCTGAGCATGGCCGTCGCTCTCAATATGGCCACCACTGTCCTCCTCCCCACCTTCCTCTTTGTTGAGGTTCTGTGGAGAAGAGGAGGGTGCGGTGGAGTTTAGGCTGAGTGGGTCGCCCCCTTCACTGTTCTCCTTGACAGTCGCTGGGGGGGTGCATGAGGATGGGGGGCTGTCAGGTTCGGGGGGTGCAGAAGAGGGGTCGTCCTCGGATCCCTGCGACTCCCCGTAACGGGAACACCGTTTGGCCCTTTTGAGGAGAGGAGAGGCATCCCTCCACCCAGCCCCCGACGTCTCCTTCCCCCTCCCCTCACAGTTCTCAGCCTTGTCCCCACACCCATCACTCTCTGAGCAGGACAGTCCTCTCTTCCTGGGGCTCACCCATGTCTCCCTGTCCACTGAGGAGGCCTTGTGGTGGGTTACCTTTCCCTGGTGACCCCCAGGCTTCTCTGAGCTCCCGGCCTGGGCGTCCTGCCTCTTCTTGGGGGAGCGGGGGCCCCTGCTGCCGGGGAGCAGTGACCCCAGACCCTCCTCCGGCTGGGCGATACTGCGGTTCCTGAGGGTTCGGCCACAGAAGTTCTCGTCCAATCCATTGAGCCCGACTGATGACCTTGTGACGCGCGAGGAACGTGACGTGGCCATGCTACGGCGGGGAACTACTGGCGTCTCATCGTGCTGCTCAGATCAATGCTGCAGAATGGGGTACCTGGGGCGTAAAAGAGACAGAGGGGTTGTAAGGCTTTGTAAAGAGACATTAGGCTTCATAAAGGATACATAAGGCTTCATAATGGATACATAAGGCTTCATAATGGATACATAAGGCTTCATAATGGATACATAAGGCTTCATAATGGATACATAAGGCTTCATAATGGATACATAAGGCTTCATAAGGTATACATTAGACTTCATAAGGTATACATTAGGCTTCATAATGGATACATAAGGCTTCATAATGGATACATAAGGCTTCATAATGGATACATAAGGCTTCATAAAGGATACATTAGACTTCATAAGGTATACATTAGGCTTCATAAGGTATACATAAGGCTTCACATCATTCATCTAGGCTTAAATCCTAAAGGAAACTGACTTAATTGAGTAGCATCTTCATAAGCAAAAAACACAATACCCTCAGTAGGGAAAGACTGCTTCTATATCAACACTGAGGCTGATGCAGACCTGAACCAATCAGATTCTGACAGAGTGTAGGGAAAGACTGCTTCTATATCAACACTGAGGCTGATGCAGACCTGAACCAATCCGATTCTGACAGAGTGTAGTGAAAGACTGCTTCTATATCAACACTGAGGCTGATGCAGACCTGAACCAATCCGATTCTGACAGAGTGTAGGGAAAGACTGCTTCTATATCAACACTGAGGCTGATGCAGACCTGAACCAATCCGATTCTGACAGAGTGTAGGGAAAGACTGCTTCTATATCAACACTGAGGCTGATGCAGACCTGAACCAATCCGATTCTGACAGAGTGTAGGGAAAGACTGCTTCTATATCAACACTGAGGCTGATGCAGACCTGAACCAATCCGATTCTGACAGAGTGTAGGGAAAGACTGCTTCTATATCAACACTGAGGCTGATGCAGACCTGAACCAGAGGATCTTTCATCTAGTGCTGGAGTTTTCAAATGTCAGCCCAGCTTGGATGCTTCAGCTGTGACAGCTCTGTGTCTGTCTATGGATTGAAGGAAACTGTAGTACAAGTCTCCATCCCAAATGGCACCCTATTTTATATTTATTTAAACTTTAACTAGACAAGTCAGTTAAGAACAAATTCTTATTTACAATGACGGCCTATCAAAAGGTAAAAGACCTCCTGCGGGGACGGGGGCGGGGATTAAGAATATAAATAAATACAAATATAGGACCAAACACACATCATGACAAGAGAGACAACACTACATAAAGAGACAAAACAACACTACATAAAGAGAGACAACACTACATAAAGAGAGACAACACTACATAAAGAGACAACACTACATAAAGAGACAACACTACATAAAAGAGAGACAAAACAACACTACATAAAAGAGAGACAACACTACATAAAGAGAGACAACACTACATAAAGAGAGACAACACTACATAAAGAGAGACAACACTACATAAAGAGACAACACTACATAAAGAGACAACACTACATAAAAGAGAGGAGAGACAACACTACATAAAAGAGAGACAAAACAACACTACATAAAAGAGAGACAAAACAACACTACATAAAAGAGAGACAAAACAACACTACATAAAAGAGAGACAAAACAACACTACATAAAAGAGAGACACCACAACACTACATAAAGAGAGACACCACAACACTACATAAAGAGAGACACCACAACACTACATAAAGAGAGACAAAACAACACTACATAAAGAGAGACAAAACAACACTACATAAAGAGAGACAAAACAACACTACATAAAGAGAGACAAAACAACACTACATAAAGAGAGACAAAACAACACTACATAAAGAGAGACAAAACAACACTACATAAAGAGAGACCTAAGACAACAACATAGCAAGGCAGCAACACATGACAACACAGCATGGTAGCAACGTAACATGACAACAACATGGTAGCAACACAACATGACAACAACATGGTAGCATCACAACAACATGGTAGGAGAACAAAACATGGTACAGATATTATTGGGCCAGACAACAGCACAAGGGGCAAGAAGGTAGAGATGACAATACATCACACAGAGCAGCCACTATTCCCTATGTAGCGCCATCTTCTACTTTAGTAAACAGGGTCAAAGGGCTCTGATCAAAAGTAGTGGATTATACAAGGAATAATGTGTCATTTGGGGGACATCTCTTAGGGATTCAAACTACACTGAACAAAAATACTAACGCAACAGGCAACAATGTCAAAGAGAAAACCATAGAATGACAGTGATTTAAAAGTGCAATATGCAGATAGATCTGTTCTATCTAACACTTGCTTTCAATGAGAAAGACCGATGTACAGCTGGTCAAACAGTTGGAATATTACTGACATGCACTGTCAACTGTGGGACCTTATATAGACAGGTGTGTCTTTCCAAATCATGTCCAATCAATTGGACTCAAATCAAGTTGTAAAAATATCTCAAGGATGATCAATGGAAACAGGATGCACCTAAACTCAATTTCAGAGTCTCATAGCAAAGGGTCTGAATACTTATGTAAATAAGGTATTTCAGTTGTTTTTTTTTATTCAAAAAAACGTTTTTTCGCTTTGTCATTATGGGGTATTCAATCCATTTTAGAATAAGGCTTTAACGTAACAAACTGTGGAAAGTCAAGGGGTCTGAATACTTTCTGAATGCACTGTAGTTTAGCAGGCTGTTTGTCGATTATGGCCTGTGAATGTTGTCCTCTTATGGTTTCAGTTCAAAGGGTTTATTATTTCAGTTGAATTGTTGAAGATAATGATGACAGATGATAACAAGGTTGAGGACGTAAGGATGTGGATGGTTAACAAGGATGTGGATGGTTAACAAGGATGTGGATGGTTAACAAGGATGTGGATGGTTAACAAGGATGTGGATGGTTAACAAGGATGTGGATGGTAAGGTCTTGGAGTGGTTTGAACAAGTTAACTGAGCTATGGTAAATTCCCACCACATTCATAGACAAAGGTTACCCAATTTAACAAATCACATTAAAAAAATTACTTTCAAAATGTTATGCATGGGGTAACATCAAGGGATCTACAGGCCTCTCTTGCCACAATCAATGTTGATGTGCATGGGTACACTGTCAGAAAGAGACTGCACAAACTTGGCCTACATGGGAGGTCAGGAAGGAAGAAACCTCTGCTCTCAACAAAATAATATCAAGACACGAGTGACGTTTGCCAGACAACACATGGGTAAAGACCAAAGAAGAAGAACCTCATACCAAGCGTAAAGCATGGAGGCGGTGGCATTATGGTTTGGGGCTGCTTTGCTGCCTCAGGGCCTGGACAACTTGCCATCATTGAGTCAACCATGAATTCTATATTGTACCAGAGAATTCTTGAGGAGAATGTGATCTGTCTAAAAGCTGAAGCTGAACCCAACATGGATCTTGCAACAGGACAATGATCCAAAACACAAAAGCAAAGCTACAACAGAATGTCTCAAAAAGAAGAAATGGAGGGTTATGGAATGGCCGAGTCAAAGCCCAGATCTTAATCCTGTCTAAATGCTGTGGAGAGACTTGAAGCGGGCCGTACATGTAAGAAAGCCCTGGAACACGACCCAGTTGAAGCAGTACTGTAAAGACTGGGCAATAATTCCTCCCAGTCGATGTAAGAGACTGATAGACAGTTACAAGAAACGTCTACATGAAGTTATTTCAGCCGAAGGGTGAAACACCAGCTATTGAAGTTAGAGGTGGACTTATTTATTCTAAACTATGGAATCTCATTTCTGTTGATGTTTGATGAATAAATGATTGCAAAGTATAATCTTTCAGTGTCATTAGTTAAATGAGGTTTCCTTTATCTGTCAATAGTGTTGAAGTGAAGATTACACATCTGTTCAAAAATAACTTTCCAGGGAGTGTACTTACTTTTTCACATGACTGTATATATATACTATATAATAGGTATATTATGAGTATAGTAGGGCTGGGAGGTATAGTGTATTTGACAATATACCAGTATTGATGCAGGGACCAGTTTGGGTTTTTACTGTACCTTCTATACTGGTATTGATCCAGGGACCGGTTTGGGTTTTAACTGTACCTTCTATACTGGTATTGATGCAGGGACCGGTTTGGGTTTTTACTGTACCTTCTATACTGGTATTGATGCAGGGACCGGTTTGGGTTTTTACTGTACCTTCTATAATGGTATTGATGCAGGGACCGGTTTGGGTTTTTACTGTACCTTCTATAATGGTATTGATCCAGGGACCGGTTTGGGTTTTTACTGTACCTTCTATAACAGTATTTCAATGTTAAGGTTTGAGCAGTGCCAGCCCCGGCACTCAAGGAGGTCAGTGGTTGTTGCTCGACTACAAGTTAATTCAGTGGCCATTAAGTTTTCAGTCTGCATGATCAATGCAGCAGATGCAACAATATGTTTGATTGATCCGAATGTATGTTTTTGCGCAATATTCCAAATGCATGTATCGCAAGAATCAAGGTTTTGTTATTTTTATACCCAATAAGACGAGGCTGTCATCGCTGCCAAAAATGCTTCAACAAAGTTGGGGTCTGAGGTTGGGGTCTGAGTAAAGGGTCTGAATACTTGTGTAAATGTGATATTATTTTTATTTTTATACATTTGCAAAAATCTCTAAAACCCTGTTTTTGCTTCGTCATTATGGGGTATCGTGACATTATGGGGTATTGTGTCATTATGGGGTATTGTGTCATTATGGGGTATTGAGTCATTATGGGGTATTGTGTCATTATGGGGTATTGTGTCATTATGGGGTATTGAGTCATTATGGGGTATTGAGTCATTATGGGGTATTGTGTCATTATGGGGTATTGAGTCATTATGGGGTATTGTGTCATTATGGGGTATTGAGTCATTATGGGGTATTGAGTCATTATGGGGTATTGTGTCATTATGGGGTATTGTGTCATTATGGGGTATTGTGTCATTATGGGGTATTGTGTCATTATGGGGTATTGAGTCATTATGGGGTATTGTGTCATTATGGGGTATTGAGTCATTATGGGGTATTGAGTCATTATGGGGTATTGAGTCATTATGGGGTATTGAGTCATTATGGGGTATTGTGTCATTATGGGGTATTGTATCATTATGGGGTATTGAGTCATTATGGGGTATTGAGTCATTATGGGGTATTGAGTCATTATGGGGTATTGTGTCATTATGGGGTATTGTATCATTATGGGGTATTGAGTCATTATGGGGTATTGAGTCATTATGGGGTATTGTGTCATTATGGGGTATTGAGTCATTATGGGGTATTGTGTCATTATGGGGTATTGAGTCATTATGGGGTATTGAGTCATTATGGGGTATTGTGTCATTATGGGGTATTGTGTCATTATGGGGTATTGAGTCATTATGGGGTATTGTGTCATTATGGGGTATTGTGTCATTATGGGGTATTGAGTCATTATGGGGTATTGAGTCATTATGGGGTATTGAGTCATTATGGGGTATTGTGTCATTATGGGGTATTGTGTCATTATGGGGTATTGTGTCATTATGGGGTATTGTGTCATTATGGGGTATTGAGTCATTATGGGGTATTGTGTGTAGATTGACATGGGCAAAAAAACAATATAATCCATTTTAGAATAAGGCTGTAATGTAATGTTTTGGGGGGAAAGTCAAGGGGTCTGAATACTTTCCTATTGCACTAGGGAGTAGGGAGCTATTTCAAATGCTTTATAAACTCTACTTCTGTCCTAACCTTATCCGCCTCTATATCTGTCACAAAAAATAAACTATAGTGTACCTCCTCTTCCTAAAAGGCTATTATAATAGACATAGAAATAGTCTAAATGGAGAA
This sequence comes from Thymallus thymallus, assembly GCA_023634145.1. Lineage (NCBI taxonomy): Eukaryota > Metazoa > Chordata > Actinopteri > Salmoniformes > Salmonidae > Thymallus > Thymallus thymallus. The sequence goes on from CM042382.1 coordinate 1,506,052, forward strand.
GTTGTGTTTTAAAGCATATAATTAAATGATTTGGATTTATATCCAATACGTTGCATTCTGTCAACAACCACAATACAGAAATATAGGTGACCAACACTGATGTGAACAGTCAACTGTTGGAGCTAGTGCTGTCTCTCTCGCCCGCACGCACGCGCACACACACACACACACACAATAGAGGCCTCCGACAGAGCTAATGTGACCTAACCACGCAGAAAATAAGGGAGGGAAAGAACTGCCAGACAGAGTTGTCTATCATGATGCTCTTCTTTACATTCATGGGGCTCCCGAGTGGCGCAGCGGTCTAAGGCCTGCAGACCCTGGTTCGAATCCAGGCTGCATCACATCCGGTCCCATAGGGCGGCACACAATTCGTCCAGGTTTGGGGCGGGGTAGACCGTCATTGTAAATAAGAATTTGTTCTTAAATTAAAGGTTAAAATTATTTTATTTTTTAAATTCAGCTGGTTCACCAGCTGTAAGAGACGCTCTAACCGCTAGGCTCCCTGCCGCCCATTATCTAGGAGGCCTGGTGTAGCTAATCAACTAGTTCATGGATAAATAAGACAAGAGGAACTAACTTTGAGCATGCCATAGTGAGTAAAACTTTTATTTTGTAGTTACAAAGTGTGTGAAAAACAGGCAACTCCACCTTGGATACCTCTATTCACTGTATATTGCTCTACTTTTGGGGGACCATATGTCTCTGGTTAAAAGTAGTACACTATGTAGGGAATATGGTGCCATTTCACGGTGAACTTTATGTGGCAAGTGCCTGTCAAAACTTCAACAAGCAAAGGCTCAAAGAAGTGTAACCTTCAGTTTAACATGGCAAGTGTAACTAACTTCCTGCCTCGGGAGCATGTTGCATGATGAACTTTAAATTAACACGTGTTTACACTGGCCGCCGCCACACTTGACAGTAATGTAAGAATTGTAAAATACATATTTGTAATGTTTTCTAATCGTGTAAACAAATAGTCATAACAACAAAACCACGTGTGAAACAAAAGCAGATAACTACCGCCTTCTTGATTCATAATAAACGGTGCAGTTGTTAGCCGTCAAACTGCACTAATTCAGAATGGAAACAGTCAAGTATTTACTTAGTTTAGTTCTTACCCTCATTTTGTTTACTTGACCCAATATCTCCATTCAGTGGGCCTTACTGCCTAAACCAGATCCGCGGGTTGGAATGGTTCTGGAGCCGACAGACAGGCCGGGAGCACGGCCGAGCTCCAGCCCGCAGAACCAGAGCCCAAAGTTTCACAGCACTGATGCGTAAAGGTCCAATAACCTAGTTAACTAGCGCCAATACGTTAGCAGAGTTAGTTAGCAAAAACAGTGGCTAACTAACTACTGCATGGTAACTAACTAACTAACTAACTATTGCATGCTAACTAACTAACTAGTGCGTGCTAACTAACTAACTAGTGCATGCTAACTAACTAACTAGTGCATGCTAACTAACTAGTGCATGCTAACTAACTAACTAGTGCATGCTAACTAACTAACTAGTGCATGCTAACTAACAAACTACTCCATGCTAACTAACAAACTACTCCATGCTAACTAACAAACTACTCCATGCTAACTAACAAACTACTCCATGCTAACTAACAAACTACTCCATGCTAACTAACAAACTACTCCATGCTAACTAACAAACTACTCCATGCTAACTAACAAACTACTCCATGCTAACTAACTAACTACTCCATGCTAACTAACTAACTACTCCATGCTAACTAACTAACTACTCCATGCTAACTAACTACTCCATGCTAACTAACTACTCCATGCTAACTAACTACTCCATGCTAACTAACTACTCCATGCTAACTAACTACTCCATGCTAACTAACTACTCCATGCTAACTAACTACTCCATGCTAACTAACTACTCCATGCTAACTCGTGTGTTATCTTCAACCAATCCAAACAAGCCAGTTAGCGTTAGCTGCTAACATGCTATCGTTAGCCCACATGTTAACCAACCCATTAAAATGCTATGGAAAGGTTGGTCGCACCCTAATTCATTATGCAACATAAACTGGTTACTTTTCTCAACAAATGTCTTCTGTTAAACTTACATAGTTTGCAAGTGGCCGGATAACGAAAACGTTACCTAGTTAGCTTTGTTTTATTACATTAAATAAAACTAACTAGCGGTTAGCTACATTGCATTGGCGCACCGGATAGCTAGCTTTGTTTACTAGCTCTATATTGGTCGTACTAGTCGTAAAACAACGGTAAACTAGTGATTAATAGTTTATTTTCTGATTAAAGGTATTTGACAAGTTAGCCTACATTAAACAGTGAGTTGATACACGGCGAGTTAAAACATCGCTAGTTGTTCAGAAGCGGATGCTAACCGCGGCTAGTAGCCGACTGTTCCTGGAACTACTTTCCTAAAGCATCCGCATGCATGTCGACTACATTACTACTTTATGCTTCATTTCCGATCACACTTGATTGCGACCGATTAATCGTTTATTTTTTAATGGTTTATGAAGCTAGTTAGAGAATTACTCACCTCACTTCCGCAAATCGTTAGCTGCACACCGAGTGTGTCTCATCATAATACCAGTGTCTGCTGCTGCAGGGGGAACAGTGGAGCAGGTCTATGGGTCAGACAACGCTGCTGGCCCGGAGCCCCAATGCCATGTCTCACATCTCACACTAATTATGCTTCTCTCATAGTCAAATGTTGCCACATGCACATTTGATAATCATACAAAAATACAACTTTATAATTTTTCATAAGCCAGAAATAAAGGGTCCCTTATAATGAAATTAGTAGTTAAAATCTAATTTTACTGGTCACATACACATATTTAGCAGGTGGGTGTAGCTAAATGTTTGTGTTCCTAGATCCAACAGTGCAAGTCAGTTAAGAACAAATTCTTAATTACAATGACGGCCTACACCGGCCAAACTCGGCCCTATGGGACTCCCAATCACGGCCGGTTGTGATACAGTCTGGATCAAACCAGGGTCTGCAGTGACGCCTCTAACACTGATGCAGTTGAGGTTATTTTCCTGGCACCACTCCACCAGGACCCTCACCTCCTTCCTGTAGACTCTCATATCATTGTTGGTATTAAGGCCTACTACGGTTGTGTATCGTCTTCAAACTTGATGATTGAGTTGGAAGTGTGAACAGGGAGTACAGTAGTCCCATGTAGCTCAGATGGTAGAGCATGACTAGGGTTGTGGGTTCAATTCCCACGGGGGACCAGTACAAAAAAAGTATGAACATGTATGCACTAACTGTGTCGCTTGTTTGCCCTGAACATAATGAGCTTGGAGGTTACCATGGTGTTGAAGGCTGAGCTATAGTCAATGAACAGCATTCTTACATATCTATTCCTCTTGTCCAGATGGGATAGGACAGTATGCAGTATGATGGTGATTGAATCTTCTGTGGATCTAGTGGGGCGGTATGCAAATTGAAGTGGGTCTAGGGTGTCCGGTAAGGGGTAGGTGATATGATCCTTAACTAGCCTTTCAAAGTACTCATGATGACAGAAGTGAGTGCTATGGGGCGATAGTCATTTGGTACAGGTACAATGGTGGCCATCTTGAAGCATGTGGGGACAATAGACAGGGATAGGAAGAGACTGAATATGTCCGGAAACACACCAGCCAGCTGGTCTGTACATGCTCTGAGGACGTGGCTAGGGATGCCATCTGGGCCGGCAGCCTTGTGAGGGTTAACACCCTTAAATATCTTACTCACGTCGGCCACGGAGAACGAGAGCCCACAGTCATTGAGAGTGCGCTGCGTTGGTGGCACGGTGTTATCCTCAAAACGGGCTAAGAATGTGTTTAGCTTGTCTGGGAGTAAGACAGTGTCCGAATCTTATTTGATGTGATGCTCCAATTCGTAGCTAATTTTTTAATTGCTAAAAATAACATGATAACTCTTTGGTCCACAATTGAATTAAACATACATTTCCATCTTAAAACCATAACATGCACTGCAATTACATGATAGGTAAACAAACAGGTGTAGAGAAATGTTTGGGACAGAACAGTTACACTTTTCACCTGTTCCCTTTCATGATCAGGGTTTAATAGAATCATGTTTAATCAAGACGTGTTCATCATATGCATTATAACATAGTTCACATACCTACAGCATTCTTTACATTGTTTATTTAGCTGTCAGTGACAACATACCATAAGCAACACCTTATACACAAATTAATGCCTTCCACTGACAAAACTGATGAAGATGGTTTGTTATGTAATTCTCTACATATATATTTCAAAGACAGCCACAGAGGTTGGTGATTCATTGTCTATATATTATGCGGTGAATGACCAGTTTCACATGCAATTTAATGTGATATGTGGCCAGAAAGGTTTTCAATCATTAGCGAGTGAGGGTTGGGGTCAATTCCTTTTGAATTCCGTTCCACATTTTTCTCACAGAGAAGCATTGAGGAAAATTGGAATTGGAATTGAAATGTACTTCCTAAATGTAAATGACCCCAACCCTGGCTTGTTTGAGTGAGTGGGGTCCCCTCTAAAGCATGCATTCTGAACGGGCTCAGCCTGCCTGCCACATATTTGATACAAAAAGGCTATTAACATCATATATGCCTGTACACTATGTCCCACGGGGTGCATTAGGTACCATGCCATCATCTTAACCCCTCTACAGTGCAAAACATACCAGTCCTTCTTGAGACTACAGTCTAGTTACTTAGTATATCCCTTGTTGATAATCTTTAAGATTTTTCTTCTTCACTTTTAGGAAAATGTAAGACCTTGCACTTTTCTAACCATTCACTTCTTGAACAGTAAGATAACTTATTAATCTCTACAATAAGATGCATTGTGATTCTTCTAGCTTTTCCACTTGCACCACACAAGACATAAGATTGACATCTTAGAGTGACATCGGCTTAATTTTGGTCAAGATAAAAAAAATTAACATAGTATTCATAAAAATCCTTTTAGCTAAACACAAAACTAATAAATGCTTGGTTCTGGAAACAACCGGACACCGTTTCCATGCATTATCCTACAGTGCTAATAGAAATGAGATATTTATACATCTATGTACAAACATGACTGTCATCATATAATTTTTTATTTCTTCTGCCCAATAGTCAAGAAGAGCCGTCATGTTGTGGTGGTCAAGGAAGTCAATTGATCGAATGCTTTTGAAATAAGAAGCCAAGTGCAAAATAAAAGGCTTTAGTTGTTGTTTTCCTCAGGGCTGGCAATGGGGGTTTCCTGTGGGGTAGTTAGTTATGTAGTGTTAAACAGAGCACGTCTCCACCTCAATCTTCTCCTCGAACTGCGAGGAGGCCTCTGGTTCGGTGTGAGAGATGTTGGGCCGGACAGTGATGACCGGACCCCCTCCGTTGATGGAGTGGAGGAAGTTCCAGGTCTCCTCCGAGATCTGCCCCGAGTCAGCTCCTAGAGGGGCAGCACAGATACATGGTTTATACATATTACAAACTCAACCTGCCCAGAGTCAGTTCCTGTAGAGACAGACAGGGGTAACCTGATGTCATTATAATAATCATAACAGTCCTAATAATCTCCCCAGAGTCCAAGGGGTTAACACTCACCCTGACGTCATTACAATAATCTACTGTTGTCAGGGCAACACAGCAGAGTAGTTTGAAAGTTGAGTGTCAGGACTCTTACCTTGTTTGAGTGTCAGATGACCATTCTTGTTAATCGCTATCTTGGAGTTATCGATTGGTCCTGGTGGATCTTCAAGAGAGGAGGGCAAAACAATTCTTACACATGTTACATTCCTTAAATACTACATGTTACATTCCTTAAATACTACATGTTACATTCCTTAAATACTACATTCCTTAAATACTACATATTACATTCCTTAAATACTACATTTTTGTATTAATTTCATATAAAGACAAGATTAGATTACTATTTGCAATATGAGCTAGACAACAACCAGAGGAAGGCAGACCACTACTACTTAAACCAAACACTCACCATTGGCCTTTCCCTTGATGAAGCCCTCCCAATCTCTGAACCACTGCATGCTGATGCAGTATATTACCACTGGAGACTCCTCCTCCTGGAACGCCTTGTTCAGCTGGTGGGGGGGGGAAGAAGGGATGGGCAGGGGAGAGATGGAGAGAGGAAGAAAGAGTATTGAAAGTAAGAACTGGGATGGATGGTTCTCTCCCTCTCCCTCTCTCTGAATGATATATTATCTCTAGTGAATGATATATTATCTCTAGTGAATGATATATTATCTCTAGTGAATGATATATTATCTCTAGTGAATGATATATTATCTCTAGTGAATGATATATTATCTCTAGTGAATGATATATTATCTCTAGTGAATGATATATTATCTCTAGTGAATGATATATTATCTCTACTGAATGATGCTCAGAATAAGAAACTGCCTTTTTATTCAACCTTTTCTAATCCTAGTCGTACACCTCGTGTACTTGTTAAAATGAAGCACATTAATCCACTTTACAAGGGGTGTAGAGCCTAACTGGCATACATACGGGTGTAGAGCCTAACTGGCATACATACGGGTGTAGAGCCTAACTGGCATACATACGGGTGTAGAGCCTAACTGGTATATATAAGCAGAGCATGAGTTTCAACTTTGGGGAAGATTATTTTCACCAGAAAAATTCACCTTTATAATAAAAGCATTACATTAATAATTGCATTTGCATCACTTTAGATAAGTGTTTTCCTGCTAATGGAACATTATAGATTAACCTACTACCATGTGCACATTGCTGAGCTTATAATGTGAAGAAATAGCCTAATAGTTTACCAACATTTTAAGCTAAACGGTCTGGTCTGTTGCATCAGCCTCATTGCATAAAACATGTTTTTTTATGCTAGTGTATTCATTTGGGATCTATCGCATCACACAACTGTCCCAGACTATGTTTGTAATATTTATTTCTCGCACAGAATAGGTTGACATTTGTACTATGGGGGAAGTAGAATGACAGGCTAGTGCTTTTGCTGTTCGTTAGGCCTACTCATCTTGTTGGCTGACGAAAAGTGAATGTGTACAGTTCTTTCAATATCAGAATTGGATAAGGACGCGCGCAGTTGTGTCCCCGATGTGTCCGTCTTCACTTGTAGCCTGTGAGAAAGATCCAAAAACGCGACGGAGGGCCATGCGAGTGAGAGTCGCTTCGGATTGCCCAGCACTCTCAGGGAGAAGGGCACAACGCAGCACCCCGGGCTGCAAAAGGCATTATTAGGGTGCATTACGGCCACAAAGGGGATGCCGTTATAAATGCTAATCAAATTGTGAATGAGAGACTGATGAAGTGTGTACAGCCTCCGCAAAAAAACAAAACAGAGCTCATGCCTTTCAAGCAACTTTTTTTAAAATCATCATTAGTCGCATCATGCAGCCTTAGAATGTATTAATAATCTAAACATATAGCTCTGAAGAACTACATTAATATCTCTAAATTAAGCATATAGGAGGACCTGTTTCTTTGTTAACCGCTCAACAAGGAACAGCCGCATGTGCGCACTCCCTCAAATCATTGAGAAAATATCCTCTCTGTTATATTCAGCTTTGTATTCTTCATACTATGAAATATAAAATAATGCCACGGAATTATAAGCCAATCTTGTCTGCTAAATGAACTAGTGTAGCCCACAGCCATAGCCACATCAGGATCTAATCTAAGGACAACTCAGAGTATGCTGTTATTTTCTTCTGAAATAGACATTTTCTTCATATCATGCTTCTTTAGACCTGTCTAAAATAAATAATGGATTTATTGTGAAGGTGTAGGCTATATTAAATGGATTTATTAGACTTTATCAAATGGCTTGCAGGCTATGTGTGGAAGCCAGGAAATGCTAAAAGTGTTTATGTATATTAACGGTCAATTACCTTGAGACCAGCAGCCGAAATTGTGGCCACAGCCCTAGTTGTTGACACATTTTTGGGCCTTCCTCTGACACCGCCTGGTATATACAGTGGGGAGAACAAGTATTTGATACACTGCCGATTTTGCAGGTTTTCCTACTTACAAAGCATGTAGAGGTCTGTAATTTTTATCATAGGTACACTTCAACTGTGAGAGACGGAATCTAAAACAAAAATCCAGAAAATCACATTGTATGATTTTTAAATAATTAATTTGCATTTTATTGCATGACATAAGTATTTGATCACCTACCAACCAGTACGAATTCCAGCTCTCACAGACCTGTTAGTTTTTCTTTAAGAAGCCCTCCTGTTCTCCACTCATTACCTGTATTAACTGCACCTGTTTGAACTCGTTACCTGTATAAAAGACACCTGTCCACACACTCAATCAAACAGACTCCAACCTCTCCACAATGGCCAAGACCAGAGAGCTGTGTAAGGACATCAGGGATAAAATTGTAGACCTGCAAGCAGCTTGGTGAGAAGGCAACAACTGTTGGCGCAATTATTAAAAAATGGAAGAAGTTCAAAATGGTCAATCTCCCTCGGTCTGGGGCACCATGCAAGATCTCACCTCGTGGGGCTTCAATGATCATGAGGAAGGTGAGGGATCAGCCCAGAATTACACGGCAAGACCTGGTCAATGACCTGAAGAGAGCTGGGACCACAGTCTCAAAGAAAACCATTAGTAACACACTACGCCGTCATGGATTAAAATCCTGCAGCGCACGCAAGGTCCCCCTGCTCAAGCCAGCACATGTCCAGGCCCGTCTGAAGTTTGCCAATGACCATCTGGATGATCCAGAGGAGGAATGGGAAAAGGTCATGTGGTCTGATGAGACAAAAATAGAGCTTTGTTTGGAGGAAGAAGAAGGATGAGTACAACCCCAAGAACACCATCCCAACCGTGAAGCATGGAGGTGGAAACATCATTCTTTGGGGATGCTTTTCTGCAAAGGGGACAGGACGACTGCACCGTATTGAGGGGAGGATGGATGGGGCCATGTATCGCGAGATCTTGGCCAACAACCTCCTTCCCTCAGTAAGAGCATTGAAGATGGGTCGTGGCTGGGTATTCCAGCATGACAACGACCCGAAACACACAGCCAGGGCAACTAAGGAGTGGCTCCGTAAGAAGCATCTCAAGGTCCTGGAGTGGCCTAGCCAGTCTCCAGACCTGAACCCAATAGAAAATCTTTGGAGGGAGCTGAAAGTCCGTATTGCCCAGCGACAGCCCCGAAACCTGAAGGATCTGGGGAAGGTCTGTATGGAGGAGTGGGCCAAAATCCCTGCTGCAGTGTGTGCAAACCTGGTCAAGAACTACAGGAAACGTATGATCTCTGTAATTGCAAACAAAGGTTTCTGTACCAAATATTAAGTTCTGCTTTTCTGATGTATCAAATACTTATGTCATGCAATAAAATGCAAATTAATTACTTAAAAATCATACAATGTGATTTTCTGGATTTTTGTTTTAGATTCCGTCACTCACAGTTGAAGAGTACCTATGATAAAAATTACAGACTTCTACATGCTTTGTAAGTGGGAAAACCTGCAAAATCAGCAATGTATCAAATACTTATTCTCCCCACTGTAGGTCCTAGATGACAGGGAGCTCAGCCCCTGTAATGTGCTGGACCGTACGCACTACCCTCTGTAGCGACTTGCGGGATGATGCTAAGCAGTTGCCAAACAAAGCAGTGATGCAGCCAGCCAAGATGCTGTCGATGGTGCAGCTGTAGAATTTTTTTAAAGAACCTAAAGGCCCATGCCAAATCTTTTCAGCCTCCTGCAGTGGAGAAGAGGCGTTGTTGTGCCCTCATCACGACTGTTTGTGTGTTTGGACCATGTTAGATCATTAGTGATGTGGACGCAGAGGAACTTGAAGCTCTCGACCTGCTCCACTACAACCGTACTGAGCCCTCCATTTCCTATAGACCACAATCATCTCCTTTGCCTTACTGATGTTGAGAGAGAGGTTGTTGTCCTGGCACCACACTGCCAGGTCTCTGACCTCCTCCATATAGGCTGTCTCATCGTCGTCAGTGATCAGGCCGACCACTGTAGTGTTATCAGAAAACTTAATGATGGTGTTGGAGTCGTGCGCAGCCACACAGCTGTGGGTGAACAGGGACTACAGGAGGGGACTAAGCACGCAGCCCTGAGGGTCCTCCGTGTTGAGGGTCAGCGTGGCGGATTTGTTGTTGCCTAACCTCACCACCTGGGGGAGGCCCATCAGGAAGTCCAGGATCCAGTTTCAGAGGAAGGTGTTCAGGGACCTTAGCTTAGTGATGAGCTTTGAGGGCACTATGGTGTTGAATGCTGAGCTGTAGTCAATGAACAGCATTCTCACGTACACTATAGTTCAAAAGTTTGGGGTCACTTAGAAATGTCCTTGCTTTTGAAAGAAAAGCTAATTTTTTGTCCATTAAAATAATATCAAATTGATCAGAAATACAGTGTAGACATTGTTAATGTTGTCAATGACTATTGTAGCCGGAAACGGCTGATTTTTTAAATGGAATATCTACGTAGGTGTACAGAGGCCCATTATCAGCAACCATCACTCCTGTGTTCAAATGGCATAACATAATTAGCACAGCTGAAATTGTGGATAGATATTCCATAAAAGAATCAGCCGTTTCAAGCTACAATAGTCATTTACAACATTAACAATGTCTACTGTATTTCTGATCAATTTGATGTTATATTTATGGAATTTTCTTTTGCTTTTCTTTGTGACCCCATACTTTTGAACGGTAGTGTAGGTGTTCCTTTAGTCCCAGATGGAGAGGTTGCATCATCTGTGGATCTGTTGGGGTGCATGGTAACAGCTAGATGAGTAGTGAGGACACTGCTCATGATACTATCACTTTTTTATTTAAGCTTACATGTCGGCCTCTTGGCCTTCGTCAGAGCATTTCCTCTACTAAACTAAATAAACCATCTTTGGTATAATAATAATAATAAAAAATAATTTGTGACATTTCAATATCACTAGTCATAATCTCACAGCATCAAAAGCAGAAAATTAAACAGTAAAGATGGTGCAGCCCACCTCTTGGGCCAATTGAGATACATATTATATATTATATCCATTATATTGACCAGATACATTATATATTATATCCATTATATTGACCAGATACATTATATCCATTATATTGACCAGATACATTATATCCATTATATTGACCAGATACATTATATATTATATCCATTCTATTGACCAGATACATTATATATTATATCCATTATATTGACCAGATACATTATATATTATATCCATTATATTGACCAGATACATTATATATTATATTGACCAGATACATTATATATTATATTGACCAGATACATTATATATTATATTGACCAGATACATTATATATTATATTGACCAGATACATTATATCCATTATATCCATTATATTGACCAGATACATTATATCCATTATATCCATTATATCGACCAGATACATTATATCCATTATATCCATTATATCGACCAGATACATTATATATTATATCCATTATATCGACCAGATACATTATATATTATATCCATTATATCGACCAGATACATTATATATTATATCCATTATATCGACCAGATACATTATATATTATATCCATTATATCGACCAGATACATTATATATTATATCCATTGTATCGACCAGATACATTATATATTATATCCATTATATTGACCAGATACATTATATCCATTATATTGACCAGATACATTATATCCATTATATCCATTATATCGACCAGATACATTATATATTATATCCATTATATCGACCAGATACATTATATATTATATCCATTATATCGACCAGATACATTATATATTATATCCATTATATCGACCAGATACATTATATATTATATCCATTATATCGACCAGATACATTATATATTATATCCATTATATCGACCAGATACATTATATATTATATCCATTGTATCGACCAGATACATTATATATTATATCCATAATATTGACCAGATACATTATATCCATTATATTGACCAGATACATTATATCCATTATATTGACCAGATACATTATATCCATTATATTGACCAGATATATTATATCCATTATATTGACCAGATACATTATATATTATATCCAATATATTGACCAGATACATTATATATTATATCCATTATATTGACCAGATACATTATATATTATATCCATTATATTGACCAGATACATTATATCCATTATATTGACCAGATACATTATATCCATTATATTGACCAGATACATTATATCCATTATATTGACCAGATACATTATATATTATATCCATTATATTGACCAGATACATTATATATTATATCCATTATATTGACCAGATACATTATATCCATTATATTGACCAGATACATTATATATTATATCCATTATATTGACCAGATACTCAAGTGGCCGCTCTAACAATGAATGAAGATCAGGTGGGACAATTCTAGCCAATGAGAGGGCAGATAGCTATGTGTGAACGACAGGCACAACTGTAGTGTTTTTTCTCAATGTTGCCGAGATGTCACGTGTCCTACTTATATCGGTACACTCGTAACAACCTAAGCATTATGAAACTTCTGTTAGATCAAATTGTTTTGTTAACCAAATTCAACTCTCATTGACCTCTATACAAAAACTCCTCGCATAGTGAGCTAAAAAGCGCCACCTGCTGGAGAAGCCAGATTTTGGGCCCAGTTATCCCTCTCGCGTCACCTCTTCCTCTCTGGTGTGACTCACACATTTCAGTTAATTACTATAATTACTATAGCTCCCACCTTGGGCCAATCAGTTATGGTTATGACGCAGAGGAGCACCTTCAGTCACAGACTGATCCCACCACGGTGTGCCAGAGAGCGCTACAGGAGGTCCTTCCTGCCGGCGGCTATTAGACTATATAATGCCTCACCGGGGTGCCGTGCCGTCGTCAACCTGGAACTGTTGGTGTTAGGACCTAGTTTAACAATTATGCATCCAACCGTGAGTAACTCTGGTCTGTAATCACTGATTCACTCAGGACTTATTTATTAATTCAGGTTTGTATATACATATTCATGTACAGTTGTTATATCATATCACGTGCAATATTGTAAGTCATTCACTCAGGAATGCATATTAGTATCCTGTCAGTTGTATCTTTTTTAATTGCTTTTAGTATATCGAATGTGCAATAAGTGCATTTATCTGTAATTAAACCCTGCGCACTAAGGACTTTATTTTAAGGGAATTACTATTATTACCCTAAATTATATCATACGCACATTTAGCTATTTAAGTATTTCTCTGCCATCGACCTGTATAGTATAGTTAACCATGCAAATACTCCTTATTTATCTATATCAACTTGCAATATATATTTTTTGCACTCCAGACTTCTTGTATTTTGCACCTGCCCTATGTTTTGTTGTAGCTGCTTGACGAAGAAATGTCCCTTGGGGGATCAATAAAGTATCTATCTATAGCTCCCATCTTGGGCCAATCAGTGTCATTTTGTAAATGCCAGATCTCTATGGCTAGACATCAGGACTGGATATTGTTGTAATGTTTGAGTCATTATATCATATGAATATAGACATGGACTAGTTTACCTGAACATTTCTGACAAGATATAAATAGCTAGGGAAGGGAAACCTACTCAGCTTGCCCATGTCAGAAACACCCAACGTTTTGTTAGCTAGCTTTTTAGAACTAGATGTGGCGCAGGCTGTTCCCTGCTGGAATGGGAAGCCTTTCCTACAGTTCCAACTTCTCCGACCGAAAGATCACCGACGTGAAGATTTTTCTGAGTGAGCTCGTTTTGTTTCCGTATTCCAAGTTGTCTTGAACGCACCAAAAGTAAAACGTTTCGGCCGTGGCATACATAGGTTAGAGCAGTGGTTCCCAAACTTCTTATAGTCCCGTACCCCTTCAAACATTCAACCTCCAGCTGTGTACCCCCTCCAGCACCAGGGTCAGAACGCTCTCAAATGGTGTTTTTAGCCACCATTGTAAGCCTGACACACACACACACTATACCATACATTTATTAACATAAGAATGAGTGGGAGTTTTTGTCACAACGGGCTCGTGGGAAGAGACAAGGAGCTCTGATTGGACCAGGACACAAATAATAATAACCAATCATTTAGCTCTTTATTTAGACATCTTTCATTAAAACCTTATTTGTTCATCATAAATGGTGAATAACTCACCACAGGTTAATGAGAAGGGTGTGTTTGAAAGGATGCCCATAACTCTAATGTTGGGTTGTATTGGAGAGAGTCTCAGTCTTAAATAATGTTCCACAGTCTGTGTCTGTATTTAGTTTTCATGCTAGTGAGGGCAGAGAATCCACTCTCACATCGGTACGTGGTTGCAAAGGGCATCAGTGTCTTAACAGCCGATTTGCTAAGGTATGATACTGACATTGGCTTTGGATGAAGCTCTCTTGTTCAGATATCGCTAAGTGGACTGGAGGCGGGGCATGAAAAGGATAACGAACCCAGTTATTTGTGTCATCCGTTTCGGGAAAGTACCTGCGTAATTACGCACCCAGCTCACTCAGGTGCTTCCCTATAAATCACATTTTACATTTTTATTTAACCTTTATTTAACAAGGAAAGTCAGTTAAAAACAAATTCTTATTTATAATGACGGCCTACCCTGGCCAAACCTGGACGACGCTGGGCCAATTGTGCGCCATCCTATTGGACTCCCAATCACGGGCCAGATGTGATGCAGCCTGGATCTGAACCAGGGACTGTAGTGACGTCTCTTGCACTGAGATGCAGTGCCTTAAACCACTGCACCACTCGGGAGCCCCATAAGCATGAGTTCATTTGCAAACAAAAAATCCTACAATGATGGAAAGACCTGTGTGTTGTCCTTGTTAACGCAGACAGAGAAGAGCTCCAACTTCTTAATCATAGCCTCAATTTTGTCCTGCACATTGAATATAGTTGCTGAGAGTCCCTGTAATCCTAGATTCAGCTCATTCACCCTGATAGGCCAGTCGTGGGAGAAACTCATCATGCAAGCGGTCAGACAAGTGGTCAGTAAAGGAATCTTTAAGCTCGTCTCTCAATTAAAAAAAAAAGTGTCAATACTTTGCCCCTTGATAACCAGCGCACTTCTGTATTTTTATTTTATTTTTTATTTTTTTATTTTACCTTTATTTTACTAGGCAAGTCAGTTAAGAACATATTCTTATTTTCAATGACGGCCTAGGAACAGTGGGTTAACTGCCTTGTTCAGGGGCAGAACGACAGATTTTTACCTTGTCAGCTCGGGGATTTGATCCAGCAACCTTTCGGTTATGGGCCCAACACTAACCACTGGGCTACCTGCCTGTTGCAGAAAAAACGAGAGAGTTTAGGGGCCTTGCTTTAACAAAGTTAACCATTTACACTGTAAATGACAAGCCGTCAGGCATTCCCTTGGCAGCAAGAGCCTCTCGGTGGATGCTGCAGTGTTACCCAAGTGGCGTCGGGAGCAACTGCTTGCACGCACGTTACCACACCACTATGTCTCCCTGTCATGGCTTTTGCTCCATCAGTACAGATACCAACACATCTTGACCACCAAAGTCCATTTGATGTCACAAAGCTGTCCAGTACTTTAAAAATATAATCTTCTGTTGTCCTGGTTTCCATTGGTTTGCAGAAGAGGATGTCTTCCTTAAATTGACCCCCATAAACGTAACGGACATAAACCAACCGCCACGTTTGTTGACTCATCCAGCTGTAACACATAGAACTAACTGGCTTGTATGTGAAGCAGTAATTGTATCAAAACATCTCCTGCCATGTCACTGGCGCGTTGTGAAACAGTGTTGTTTGATGAAGGCATTGTCTGTATAGTTTTTTGGGGCCTTTTCCCCAGCATTGTCCCAGCCATATCCACGGCAGCAGGAAGAATTAAGTCCTCCACAATAGTATGGTCTTGCCTGTCCAGCCACTCGGTAGCTCACCATATAAGATGCTTCTAGACCATTCTTATTAATGGTATCTGTTGCTTTAATATGTCTTCCTACTCCAAAGTCCTCTTTATTCTCACAGCTTATTTTTCAAATTGGCATGTTTTGTTTCTAAATGTCTGCGCGAGAGTGAAGGTTTCATTGAGTTGTGAGACAGTACTTTTGCACATATAACACACTGTGGCTGAGTAAAGGCACTACTCCCAACATAAGTGAACCCCAAGTGGAATTCCCGCGAGAAAGTAACGGTTAATGTGATTGGATGTTAATTATTTGACTAGGCTACCTGTATTTGACATTGTGTTGTTATTTTGCTGAACACTAGATGGTAAAATTTTTATTTTTGGCAGTGAAACCACACAAGGCAAGAAAAAAACCTCACCCAAACGTAAAGCCCCGTTGGAAAACCCAAACGTAAAGCCCCGTTGGAAAACCCAAACGTAAAGCCCCGTTGGAAAACCCAAACGTAAAGCCCCGTTGGAAAACCCAAACGTAAAGCCCCGTTGGAAAACCGAAATGGACTGTTTGAAAATGTGAATCACATTTTTCTTTGGCGTACCCCCGACGGCATTGCACGTACCCCAGTTTGGGAATACCTGGGTTAGAGGCAATTTCCACCATATTACTTCTTACCCGGACAAACATGTCCAACTCAGTCTTGCGTCTCTTCTCCAACTTGTCAATCTCTGTCTGGCAGGTGTGGCACACATACAGGTGGTTGACAGCAGGCCCGCCTCCATACCTGAACAGACCAATCACAGCTTAGTAACACATCTGCCCAGTGACCACAGTTACAGACTTCAGCCTCTTGGGCATAATAGTTTAACAAGAATATACATTATACCGTCATTAGAATAGCTACCTGCTGTAGAGGTTAGGACATTATCTCTTCATTAGAATAGCTACCTGCTGTAGAGGTTAGGACATTATCTCTTCATTAGAATAGCTACCTGCTGTAGAGGTTAGGACATTATCTCTTCATTAGAATAACTACCTGCTGTAGAGGTTAGGACATTATCTCTTCATTAGAATAGCTACCTGCTGTAGAGGTTAGGACATTATCTCTTCATTAGAATAGCTACCTGCTGTAGAGGTTAGGACATTATCTCTTCATTAGAATAGCTACCTGCTGTAGAGGTTAGGACATTATCTCTTCATTAGAATAGCTACCTGCTGTAGAGGTTAGGACATTATCTCTTCATTAGAATAGCTACCTGCTGTAGAGGTGGTCCCACACATTCTGAGGCAGCATCACTACTAGATCATCAATGAAGGCTGCCTTGGCAGGCGGCACACCTGATAACAACATTTAAAAACACTATAACCACGTCATTATGAGCTTCATTTAGTCAATAACACTGAGTAGACACTTATTAAGCCAATTTCCTTTACTCTCAACTTGTATTGATGAAATGACTTGGACTAGTACAAGCGATTGATTGATTGATTGATTGATTGACAGACAGACAGACAGATTCAGCTAGATAGTGATCTCCGTACCGCTGTGTGAGCAGAGGAAGTCGTCGTTGGAGATGGGTCCAGGCTCAGCGAAGGTCTTGAACTTATTGAGCCATTGTCTGGAGACGTAGAACTGTAGCAGACTGGGTTCCATCATGCTGAGCAGACCGGTCACCCTCCTCCTCTCCTTCAGCGCCTCCTCGTTGCTCTTCCTGGAGGGGAACACATCATCAACGCTAAACTAAAGACAATAAGATTGGCACTAGTCGGAGTCTGTGCTTCCTTTCTTACAGAAAACAGGTTTACTGAACAAATATAAACACAACACGTAAAGTGTTGGTCTCATGTTTCATGAGCTGAAATAAAATATTCCAGAAATGTTCCATACACACAAAAAGCTTATTCTCTCAAATTTTGTGCACAAATGTTAGATCCCTGTTAGTGAGCATTTCTCCTTTGCCAAGCTAATGCTAACCACGTGTACATGACCAGTACATTTGGCTGGGTTCAATAGGCCACTAATGTGCAGTTCTGTAACACAATGCCACAGATGTCAGGTTTTGAGGGAGCGTGGGTTTGGCATGCTGACTGCAGGAATGTCCACCAGAGCTGTTGCCAGATACTTTAATGTTAATTTCTCTACCATAAGCCGCCTCCAACGTCACTTTAGATAATTTGGTAGTACGTCCAACTTCAGTGGGCAAATGTTCACCTTCGATGGCCACTGGCACGCCGGAGAAGTGTGCTCTTCACAGATGAATGCCAGTTTCAACTGTACCGGGAAGATGGCAGACAGTATGTATGGCATCGTGTGGGCGAGCTGTTTGCTGAGGTCAACATTGTGAACAGAGTGCCCCATGGTGGGGTTATGATATGGGCAGGCATAAGCTACGGACAACAAACACAATTGCATTTTATCGATGTCAATTTGAATGCACAGAGATACCGTGACGAGATCCTGAGGCCCATTGTCGTGCCATTCATCTGCCGCCATCAAATCAAACTTGATTTATACAGCACATTTCAGACATGGAATACAACGCAATGTGCTTTACAGGAAAAATCTATGAAAATAAAAGCTGAAATATTTACTACAGAAGAAACATAAGATAAAAAACTAAAGAATGACAAACTGAACGACAAAAGCTCCCTGAAGAAAAAGCTAAAAAGTTGTGTTTTAAGATCTATTTTAAAGATGTCGACAGTTTCAGCCCCCCTCAGGTTCTCTGGCAGGCTGTTCCAGAGGCTGGGGTGTAATAACTAAAGGCCTCTCCATGCCTATTGGTCCTAGGCTGTGGGATAGTTGAGAGGCCAGAGGACCTGAGGGACATAAATCATGTCTGACATGTATTGGGATGAACAATCCTGGATTGATTTAAAAAGCTTGAGGAAGATTCTAGTCTTGATTTATCAGGAGGAAGTTGTACTTCAATCACTAATCCAGTCTAATTTATCCAAGGAGGTAAAACCCTCTGGTGACACAGAAATACGATAACGCTCTCCACGATAACGCTGTGATAACGATGCCAATGGGTAACATGTATAAACTGAAGAGTACCGGACCTAAAACCGAACGTTGTGGAACACCATATGTGATATGTATTTTCTCTGAGTTATGTTCACCAAGGGTGACAGAACGCTCGACCGGTGAAATAGGTCCAAAAATAAATGTAGAACTGGATCAGAAAGGCCATCACCTCATGTTTCAGCATGATAATGCACAGCCCCATGTCGCAAGGATCCGTACACAATTCCTGGAAGCTGAAAATGTATGTAATTCTATGGTTTTGCATCTTACTTGTAGAAGAGGACGTAGGCCTCAGCGTTCTGGACACAGGACTCTGACACCTCGGTGACGCTCTGGTCATCAAACTCATACCACAGGTTGTTCAGGTCATTCCTGCAGTAGGCTACGTAGTGACCACCTGGGGGGGAGGAGTTAACATGGGGTTACTGCAGTAGGCTACGTAGTGACCACCTGGGGGGGAGGGGGGAGTTAACATGGGGTTACTGCAGTAGGCTACGTAGTGACCACCTGGGGGGAGGGGTTAACATGGGGTTACTGCAGTAGGCTACGTAGTGACCACCTGGGGGGGAGGGGTTAACATGGGGTTACTGCAGTAGGCTACGTAGTGACCACCTGGGGGGGAGGAGTTAACATGGGGTTACTGCAGTAGGCTACGTAGTGACCACCTGGGGGGGAGGGGTTAACATGGGGTTACTGCAGTAGGCTACGTAGTGACCACCTGGGGGGAGGAGTTAACATGGGGTTACTGCAGTTGACTATGTAGTGACCACCTGTGGGGGAGGAGTTAACATGGGGTTACTGCAGTAGGCTACGTAGTGACCACCTGGGGGGGAGGAGTTAACATGGGGTTACTGCAGTTGACTATGTAGTGACCACCTGTGGGGGAGGAGTTAACATGGGGTTACTGCAGTTGACTATGTAGTGACCACCTGTGGGGGAGGAGTTAACATGGGGTTACTGCAGTTGACTATGTAGATAGATAGATAGATAGGTACTTTATTGATCCCCCGGGGGGGAAATTTCATTATCAAGCAGCTACAACAAAAACACAGGGCAGGTGCAAAATGCCACAACGAAAGTACACAAAAGACAGATACACGGTACATGATACATAGAGCGGCAGTATGAAAAAGTATAGAAATACAGGATATCTGGAGTGCAAAAAAAAGCTATAAAAGGACATTGCGTAGTATGAGTGGTTGGCTGAATATGTACACTATACATTGGTGGATGTTGGATGGTTAACTATACTATACAGGTTGATGGCAGAGAAATACTTCAGTAGCTAATGCGTATGATATGAGCGAGGGTAATAATAGTTTACTTAATAGACAGACTGGGTAAATGAACAGGTAAGTGAAAATTTTTCATGGTTAAATTAGCTGTACAGTTAGGTATACAGTTATATTTACAGATAAGTGAATACTTGCATGTTTACACAAACTGTACAGGTAAATGACAGGAAGAGATACTTTAATAGCTAAATGTGTGTATGATATCATTGGGGTAATAATAGTAATTCCCTTAAAATACAGTCCTTAGTGCGCAGGGTTTAATTACAGACAACTGCACTTATTGCACATTTGATATACTAAAAGCAATGAGAAAAGGTGCAACTGGCAGGATACTAATATGCATTCCTGAGTGAATGCCTAGGTCCAATAATTACTTACAATATTGCATGTGATATAATATAACAACTGTACATGGGTATGTATATACAGACCTGTATGAATAAGTAGGTCCTGAGTGGATGAGTGCTGACGGAACAGAGTTACTCACGGATGGATGCATAATTGTTAAACTAGGTCCTAGCACCCCAACAGTTCCAGATCTATGTTGCCGACGGCACGGCACCCCGGTGAGGCATTATATAGTCTCATAGCCGCCGGCAGGAAGGACCTCCTGTGGCGCTCTCTGGCACACCGTGGTGGGATCAGTCTGTGACTGAAAGAGCTCCTCTGCGTCATAACCATAGCGTGCAGAGGGTGGGTGACGTTGTCCATGATGGCCAGCAGTTTGGCCAGGATCCGTCTCTCCGCCACCTCCTCTAGAGTGTCAAGGCTCATCCCCAGGACAGAGCTAGCCTTCCTGATCAGCTTATTTACCCGAGAAGCATCACCGGCTTTGATGTTTGCTCCCCAGCACACCACTGCAAAAAAGATGGCACTGGCCACCACAGACTGGTAGAAGGTATGCAGTAGTTTACTGCACACGTTGAAGGACCTGAGCCTCCTCAGAAAGTAGAGTCGGCTCTGGCCCTTTTTGTACAGGGCCCCGGTGTTACCAGCCCATTCCAGTCTGTTGTCCATATGGACCCCCAAGAACTTGTATGACTCAACCATTTCCACATCCATCCCCTTTATAGGGACTCCAGTCAGTTGTGCCTTGGTTCTCCTGAAGTCCACCACCATCTCCTTCGTTTTGCTGATGTTGAGCTGAAGGTGGTTCTGCTCACACCACAACACAAAGTCACTGATTGTGCTCCTGTACTCCTCCTCCTGCCCACCCCTGATGCACCCTACAATAGCAGAGTCATCCGAGAACTTCTGTAGGTGGCATGTTTCAGAGTTATATCTGAAGTCTGAGGTGTAGAGGGTGAACAGGAAGGGGGACAGGACCGTACCCTGGGGGGCCCCTGTGTTGCTAACTGCCCGTTCTGACACACAGCTCTGTAGTCGCACAAATTGTGGCCTACCGGTCAGGTAGTCCGTGACCCAGGAGACTAAGGGTGCTTCCACTTTCATCCTCCTCATCTTCTCACCCAGTAGCAGGGGCTGAATGGTATTGAAGGCACTGGAGAAGTCAAAAAACATGACCCTCACAGTGCAACCTGCGTTGTCCAGGTGAGAGTAGGCCCTCTGCAGAAGGTAGATGATTGCATCATCCACCCCGATGTTGCGCTGGTATGCAAACTGCAGGGGGTCCATTGATGAACACACCAGGGGTCTGAGGTGAGCGAGGACTAACCTTTCCAGGGTCTTCATGATGTGGGATGTTAGCGCTACAGGTCTGAAGTCATTCAGGACAGTGGGGTGTGCCTTCTTGGGCACTGGGACGAGGCAGGATGTTTTCCACAGCACAGGGACCCTTTCTAGGCTCAGGCTAAGGTTGAAAAGACGCTGGAGTATTCCACACAGTTGGTCAGCACAGACCCTCAGCACCCTTGGGCTGATGCCATCAGGGCCCGCCGCTTTCCACTGGTGTAGTCTCTCCAGCTCTCTCTTCACTTGGTTGGTGGTGAAAGCCAGCCCAGGTAGGGAGGTGGGGGGAAGGGGGGTGTTGAGGATCAGTCCAGGGGGGGCAGGGGCGGAGGTGGGGTCACTGATTGTCTCAGCAGAGGTGCTGTGAGCAAAGTGGGGGTGGGATAGCCGTGAGGGTGTGTGGTCTGGGGAGCTGGAGGGGAGGTGGACAGGGCCAGTATCGAACCTGTTAAAAAATTGGTTCAGCTCATTGGCTCTGTCCTGGGTCCCCTCCGTCTGCCCACTGTTTGACTTTTTGAAGCCAGTGATATTTCTCATACCCTTCCACACCTCTCTCACCTGGCTCTGCCTCAGCTTGTCCTCCATCTTCTCCTTATACACTCTCTTCCCCTCAGCAATCCGCAACTTCAGCTCCCTCTGGACGCATTTCAATTTGTCCTTGTCCTTCTCCTTGAAGGCCCTCTTCTTCTCATTCAGCAGGGCCTTCAGGTCGCTGGTGACCCAGGGTTTATTGTTTGGGAAACAGCGTACCTTCCTGGTGGGTACAGTGTTGTCTACACAAAAATTAATATAGTCTGTTATGCAGTCAGTGAGTCCATCGATGTCCTCCCCATGAGCCTCACAGAACACATCCCAGTCTGTTGTTTCAAAGCAGTCCTGTAGGGCCTCATTCGCCTCCGGGGACCATCTCCTAATAGTCCTGGTGGTTGCAGGCTGCTGTTGTACCATAGGCCTGTAGAGTGGGGTGAGGTGGACAAGGTTGTGATCCGATCTACCGAGGGGAGGGAGTGCAGTGGAGTTGTATGCATCCTTCACATTAGCATATAACAAGTCCAGAGTTTTATTATTCCTGGTTGGGCACTTCACGAACTGTTTGAACGTGGGCAGCGTGGAAGAGAGAGATGCATGGTTAAAATCTCCCGAAATTGCAAAGAAAGCACTGGGATGCGCTGTCTAACCTCGCGATAACAGAGTGGATGACGTCACACGCTGCGTTTGCGTCAGCAGAGGGCGGGATGTAAACAATAACAGCAATGGCCGCCGTGAATTCCCTAGGTAGATAGTAGGGTCTCAGGCTAACGGCTAGCAGTTCAATGTCCGGGCTACAAAACTGTTCCTTAAGAGTAATATGGTTCGGATGACACCATCTGTTGTTAACTAATAAAGCCAGCCCACCACCCTTACTCTTACCGGAAGAGACGCGATCCCTGTCCGCTGTGATGGTCTGGAAACCGTCGATAGTGACGTTCTGTATGGGGATGTTACCGTTCAGCCAAGTCTCAGTAAAACACATTAGGCTAGCTTCCCGATAAATCCTTTGTCCACGAACAAGTCCCGCCAACTCATCCATCTTGTTATGTAGACACCTCACATTGCCCATAATAATAGACGGTATAACCGGCTTGTACTTGAACCTCCTCCGCTTTGCCTTACATTTCAATCCAGCCCTGCATCCACGGCGTCGTCTTTTCAATTCGTCCGGAATATCAAACTTTTCCCTGGGGAGCAGCAGCGCTGCGTGGGCTAAATCCAGGAGCTGGGCTCTGTTGTAAACAATAACAGTTGACGACTCCTGTCGACGTTCAGCTGCGATAAAATCCATAAAATCCATAATCCTGAACTGTTATAGTTCGACTGTAGCAAAATAAAAAATAAAACTAAAGAAAATAGACGAAAGAAAACGAACTAAAACAACAATTAATGCACGAACAACGGGACAACGGGAGCCACTTAAAAGGCGACCACTCAGGGCGGCGCCAAACACATAACACCTGTGGGGGAGGAGTTAACATGGGGTTACTATGGCTACCTGGTGTAGTGAATGTACTTCCACACATCAATGCTCCTGGTTCCTGGTCCAAAAAGTGTCTCTGAATAATATCTCCTTAAGTGTGCAGCCGTTCACTACTTCCAACAAAGCTAGGTCACTAGAGGAAGTTTCCACCTTATTTCTGATACCAGTCATTTCCTGTCCAATCAGTGAATGGAAGTGAACAGGTGCATAGTTAGGGAGGAAGGAGAGTTAA
Organism: Thymallus thymallus; assembly: GCA_023634145.1. Classification (NCBI taxonomy): domain Eukaryota; kingdom Metazoa; phylum Chordata; class Actinopteri; order Salmoniformes; family Salmonidae; genus Thymallus; species Thymallus thymallus. The sequence goes on from CM042382.1 coordinate 1,530,190, forward strand.
TTGGGACGTAGCCATAAAGAGGTTGAGGTGAAAAGTAAATCAACACATTTGGCACATGCTTTGTAAACGGGTGTAGACAAGAAGAAGAAGGTAGGGAGAGCATCAAAGCAGTGCATGGATGGATCCTAATCTCAATTAATCACTTTCAGTCTAATTATAGATCATCACAGAAGTACCAACCAAAAAACATTATCTACCTGACAATGTCAGACTACAAATAGAGCTGAGACACTTCCCCAATCTACACATTACCATATCTAGTCTACATCATACATTTCTATCTGAACGCTCTGTAACCTCCTCCGATCTCGGCCAGTGGCCTGGATGGAACACTCACTGCTGGCGGTGCCATGGTGACAGATGACCGACAGCAGGTCGTAGGAGGTGGTGTGGGCGGAGCTATCCTTGGCCAGGAAAGGCTGCAGGTCCAGGCCCTCCAATGGGAAGGAGACATGAGTCCCGATCTTAGTGGAGAACATCAGCTCATGTCTAAACCGCTTCAGGTGAACACACAGGATCTGGAGGGGGGATTACAGATAATGTAATTATCATATAGAACTGAAAGTGTCATTGAATAATGAACTGTGCTGCCTGGTAAAGTGGTGTGACATAACGTGAGGGTTTTTCTAATGCGTTGGGAGAACTGACCTCTGGAACACTCTGTACTTTACAGAATTTCACTCCGTTCCGTAATCTAGGAGAATAAAAAAACAGTCTTCTTTAAATCTGTATTCATATAGAAGTTCCATTAAGTCATCTAACAGTATTTAAATATCCTTTTTAAAGTCTGAGTTGTGAGGTATTCACTTCTTGCATTTGTCACAGCTGTACATGTTGTCTCCTTTCAGCTCATCCCGGGCAAAGAAGGCAGCCAGACAGTCCTGTAGTGTCACCACAGGACCCCAGAACCAGCTGGAACAGAAGGACATCACAGTTTAGAGTTTTACCATTAACATAATAGACTTCACACAACTCACTGACAGCACTTACTAAAAATGTGTATATCGGCTTTAACCACACACTGCCTTACTTTCATGACTACAATTTACAGTAGGCCTAGCCCCTATATCAATTCCCAGCAGTAGGCCTAGCCCCTATATCAATTCCCAGCAGTAGGCCTAGCCCCTATATCAATTCCCAGCAGTAGGCCTAGCCCCTATATCAATTCCCAGCAGTAGGCCTAGCCCCTATATCAATTCCCAGCAGTAGGCCTAGCCCCTATATCAATTCCCAGCAGTAGGCCTAGCCCCTATATCAATTCCCAGCAGTAGGCCTAGCCCCTATATCAATTCCCAGCAGTAGGCCTAGCCCCTATATCAATTCCCAGCAGTAGGCCTAGCCCCTATATCAATTCCCAGCAGTAGGCCTAGCCCCTATATCAGTTTACAGTAATAGGCCTAGCCCCTATATCAATTCACAGCAGTAGGCCTAGCCCCTATATCAGTTTACAGTAATAGGCCTAGCCCCTATATCAATTCCCAGCAGTAGGCCTAGCCCCTATATCAATTCCCAGCAGTAGGCCTAGCCCCTATATCAATTCCCAGCAGTAGGCCTAGCCCCTATATCAATTCCCAGCAGTAGGCCTAGCCCCTATATCAATTCCCAGCAGTAGGCCTAGCCCCTATATCAGTTTACAGTAATAGGCCTAGCCCCTATATCAATTCCCAGCAGTAGGCCTAGCCCCTATATCAATTCCCAGCAGTAGGCCTAGCCCCTATATCAATTCCCAGCAGTAGGCCTAGCCCCTATATCAATTCCCAGCAGTAGGCCTAGCCCCTATATCAATTCCCAGCAGTAGGCCTAGCCCCTATATCAATTCCCAGCAGTAGGCCTAGCCCCTATATCAGTTTACAGTAGGCCTGTGTTCTTCGGCTTGCAAGCCTCCCCCTTTTTCCTCCAAACATAACGATGGTCATTATGGCCAAACAGTTCTATTTTTGTTTCATCAGACCAGAGGACATTTCTCCAAAAAGTAAGATCTTTGTCCCCATGTGCAGTTGCAAACCGTAGTCTGGCTTTTTTATGGCGGTTTTGGAGCAGTGGCTTCTTCCTTGCTGAGCGGCCTTTCAAGTTGTCGATACAGGACTTGTTTCACTGTGGACATAGATACTTTTGTACCCGTTACCTCCAGCATCTTCACAAGGTCCTTTGCTGTTGTTCTGGGATTGTTGGTACGTCCATCTCTAGGAGACAGAACGCGTCTCCTTCCTGAGCGGTAATGACAGCTGCGTGGTCCCATGGTGTTTATACTTGCGTACTATTGTTTGTACAGATGAACGTGGTACCTTCAGGCGTTTGGAAATTTCTCCCAAGGATGAACCAGACTTGTGGAGGTCTACAATTTTTTTTCTCCCAATTTTCCAAGCTGTTTAAAGGCACAGTCAACTTAGTGTATGTAAACTTCTGACCCACTGGAATTGTGATAGTGAATTATAAGTGAAATAATCTGTCGGTAAACAATTGTTGGAAGAATTACTTGTCATGCACAAAGTAGATGTCCTAACAGACTTCTCCAACTACTTCGCAGACAGAGTTCAGTGACTCAAATCGGAGGGCCTATTGTCCGATCCTCTGGCAGTTTCTATGGGGGTGCCACAGGGTTCAATTCTTGGGCCAACCCTTTTCTATATATACATCAACGATGTCGCTCTCGCTGCTGGTGACTCTCTGATCCATCTCTATGCAGATGACACCATTCTGTATACATCTGGCCCCTCTTTGGACACTGTTTACTAACCTTCAAACAAGCTTCAATGCCATACAACACCCCTTCCGTGGCCTCCAACTGCTCTTAAATGCTAGTAAAACCAAATGCATGCTTTTCTATCGAACGCTGCCCGCACCCGCCCACCGGACTATCATCACTACTCTCGACGGGTCCGACTTAGAATACGTTGACTCCTACAAATACCTAGGCGTCTGGTTAGACTGTAAACTCAACTTCCAGACTCACATCAACCATCTCCAATCCAAAATTGGCTTCCTATTTCGCAACAAAGCCTCCTTCACTCATGCTGCCAAACATGCCCTTGTAAAACTGACTATCCTACCGATCCTTGATTTCGGCGATGTCATTTACAAAATAGCCTCCAACACTCTACTCAGCAAATTGGATGTAATCTATCACAGTGCCATCCGTTTTGTTACCAAAGCCCCATATACTACCCACTACTGTGACCTGTATGCTCTCGTTGGCTGGGCTTCATTATATATTCGTCGCCAAACCCACTGGCTCCAGGTCATCTATAAGTCTTTATTAGGTAAATCCCCGCCCTATCTCAGCTCACTGGTCACCATAGCAACACCCACCCGTAGCATGCGCTCCAGCAGGTATATCTCACTGGTCACCCCCAAAGCCAACACCTCCTTTGGCCGCCATTCCTTCCAGTTCTCTGCTGCCAATGACTGGAACGAATTGCAAAAATCCTTGAAGCTAGAGGTTCCTATCTCCCTCACTAACTTTAAGCATCAGCTGTCAAAGCTGCTTATCGATCACTGCACCTGTATACAGCCCTTCTGTAAATAGCCCACACTACTACCTCATCCCCATATTTATTTTTGTTATTTTCACAAATCTTGCACTCCAGTATCTCTATTTGCACATCATATATGAAATTTCCCCCCCGGGGGATCAATAAAGTACCTATCTATCTATAATTTGCACATCCTTCATTCCTGAGTTAATGATGATAATCTGTAATTTATCTCACCACTATGGTCTATTTATTGTCCTACCTCCTAACCTTACTGCATTTTGCACTACATTTTGCACTCTGTATATAGATTTTCTATTGTGTTTTTGACTGTTTGTTTACTGTGTAACTGTTGTTCTTGTCGCACTGCTTTGCTTTGGCCAGGTCACAGTTGCAAATGAGAACTTGTTCTCAACTGACCTACCTGGTTAAATAAAGGTGAAATAAAACCTACCTGGTTAAATAAAGGTGAAATAAAAAAAACTTTAAAAAAAAAAACTATAGTTTATTCACATGAAATCTGTGGAGTTGTTGAAAAATGAGTTAATGACTTCAACCTAAGTGTATGTAAACTTCCGACTTCAACTGTATCTACAATACATTAAGTGTTCCTCAGACCACTACTCTACTACCACATATCTACAATACATTAAGTGTTCCTCAGACCACTACTCTACTACCACATATCTACAATACATTAAGTGTTCCTCAGACCACTACTCTACTACCACATATCTACAATACATTAAGTGTTCCTCAGACCACTACTCTACTACCGCATATCTACAATACATTAAGTGTTCCTCAGACCACTACTCTACTACCACATATCTACAATACATTAAGTGTTCCTCAGACCACATATCTACAATACATTAAGTGTTCCTCAGACCACTAATCTACTACCACATATCTACAATACATTAAGTGTTCCTCAGACCACTAATCTACTACCACATATCTACAATACATTAAGTGTTCCTCAGACCACTACTCTACTACCACATATCTACAATACATTAAGTGTTCCTCAGACCACATATCTACAATACATTAAGTGTTCCTCAGACCACTACTCTACTACCACATATCTACAATACATTAAGTGTTCCTCAGACCACATATCTACAATACATTAAGTGTTCCTCAGACCACTAATCTACTACCACATATCTACAATACATTAAGTGTTCCTCAGACCACTACTCTACTACCACATATCTACAATACATTAAGTGTTCCTCAGACCACATATCTACAATACATTAAGTGTTCCTCAGACCACTAATCTACTACCACATATCTACAATACATTAAGTGTTCCTCAGACCACTACTCTACTACCACATATCTACAATACATTAAGTGTTCCTCAGACCACATATCTACAATACATTAAGTGTTCCTCAGACCACTACTCTACTACCACATATCTACAATACATTAAGTGTTCCTCAGACCACTACTCTACTACCACATATCTACAATACATTAAGTGTTCCTCAGACCACATATCTACAATACATTAAGTGTTCCTCAGACCACTACTCTACTACCACATATCTACAATACATTAAGTGTTCCTCAGACCACTGCTCTACTACCACATATCTACAATACATTAAGTGTCCCTCAGACCACTACTCTACTACCACATATCTACAATACATTAAGTGTTCCTCAGACCACTACTCTACTACCACATATCTACAATACATTAAGTGTTCCTCAGACCACTACTCTACTACCACATATCTACAATACAAAATCCATGCGTTAGGATTTGGCCAATAAGGAGGTATGCTAGTTAGGGACGCCAGGCTGTCCATACCCATAAGGAGGTATGCTAGTTAGTGAGGCCAGGCTGTCCATACCCATAAGGAGGTATGCTAGTTAGTGACGCCAGGCTGTCCATACCCATAAGGAGGTATGCTAGTTAGGGACGCCAGGCTGTACATACCCATAAGGAGGTATGCTAGTTAGGGACGCCAGGCTGTCCATACCCATAAGGAGGTATGCTAGTGTCACAAATATTTTCTATTCCAATGTTCTAAATGAACTTTTTAACTCTATCTGTATCCTGAAGGTTGTAAATTCTTCAGTTTGTTTAAATAATACAGAGAGAGTTCCAGCTTTACAATGGTCAGGTTTTATTCAGAGAACGTTCTCCAGAAAGAAAAAACACAAAGCCTTTTATAAAATCCAGTCAGCAAAGTCTCCACCCTGTTTTATGGCCTGCAAGTTCTCAGGATCTGCCTTCAAAGACCCTATCCTGTTATCTCAGGTCACCCCCCTCAAAGACATCCCTCAGTTGCTAATGTTTACCCACCTCAGGGACAAGACCCCCTCAGATTGATGAGGATGGTAAACTTTTATGGCTAATCTCCTGCCAGCCCAACAGCCTTCACAAAATGGTCTATATCCCCCTTTGTTCATCTTAACCACATCCTGACTCATTTACGAAATGGTAACATTCTAACCTAGTCTGAACCTTGTCTATGTTTCCACATTCTTAGAATCATCTTGTAATTCTAATACATATTACACATTACACAGTTTCAGGGTGAAACATCTTAGTCATTAACATTAAACATACACATTTCTTTATCAGCTAGTTAGTGACGCCAGGCTGTCCATACCCATGTGGAGGTATGCTAGTTAGTGACGCCAGGCTGTCCATACCCATGTGGAGGTATGCTAGTTAGTGACGCCAGGCTGTCCATACCCATGTGGAGGTATGCTAGTTAGGGACGCCAGGCTGTCCATACCTCTTGATGTATTCCATGACGAAGGCGACCCATCCCTGGGCAGCATAGACCTCTCCACAGGACCCAGACTTGACCAGAGAGGTCTGATGGGAAGATGAGTGGAGCTTAGCCAGGTCCTCCTTACCTGGGATGGGCAGCGACAGGTCCTGGAAGATCTCTAGGGTCACTGACACCTGGAGAAGAGTGGTACATCAATGAATTGTATTCATATTTATTTATTTTTTTAAATCAGGGGGTCATACAGAGACAAGGTCCATTTTAAAGATAAACCCTGAAATACAATATTACACATCAAATAGTAATACAAGCAGAACCAAAACCCTCAGTGATGTCATGTAGAGACAGGGGGAGAGAGGGTTAAGGTCTATACTTTACAGAGTGTGATGTAATGAATGATAAAAACTCAGAACATGACATTGAAACCAGTCCAATAATGTTTAACATAGAAAATACAACAATGACTTGGTAATCACCATGTGAATAGAGTCAATAGGTGTATGTTTTTAACCAGTTCAATAAAATGTACTATAATACTGAATAATAACTAATGTACCTGTTTATTTAGTGTGTGTGTGTGTGTGTGTGTAACTGGGGGTTTCTTCAAGTCTGGGGTGATGGCTGACAGGGCAACTCGGAGGTCATAATGTCTGTCCAGTTTGTTTCTGCCTTTAGTTTTCAGCACGGCCATAGCAGAGAGCTGAACAGTAAGATGGTTCTGATAACATGACAGGCGAGAGCGGCATACTCTCCCACTATGCTGCACCAGAACTGTGGCAGTCTCATTTCCAGGAGGCGCATGCTCAGTCTGATCAAACGACAGCTCCACCAGCTGATCCTCTTGGTTGCTTGGCAACATAGCGCTTCTCATCTCCACTCTAAAGGGCTCCCGTATCCAGTCCTCTCCCGTTCTCCTCGGGGAAGTATTCGCAAAACCTTCCCTGCAGCTCAACAACATGCTGTTTAATGTTTTTGTCAGTGTGTCACCGTGCGCTTTGTTGATGAGATTCTGAATCTCGAAAACAGCATTGAGAAACAATCCTGCAGTTAGAAACACTGATTTGCCCAAACGGTGAACTTCATCTTGAAGGCATCCACGTTGTCCCTCTGTTCAAAAAGATTGTGCCCCAGTCCCTGTCTTTGACACATTGAGTGAATTCAGATTATCAAAAATATCTGCCAGGTAGGCAACCAGCGTGAGCCATTCCTCACAATCGAAATGTTCAGCCAGAGGCGAAGCTCATAAAAGCGTCCTGGAAAGGCAGCAGACCTCTGCATGACAAAGCACCTGCTGGTGTTCACTCCCCATATCCCTGCAGAAGGCTTGGAAACACCTGCTTTTCCTGGAACTCTTTTTGAAATAGTTGACACTTCATCACATCCTTGAGAGTGGCGTGAAGCTCAGGCACCATGTTCTTCACAGCCAATGCCTCGCTGTGTAGGAAGCAGTGGTTCCACGTGGCACTCCGTGCTCTCTCCGGGATCCGTGATACTAATCCGGAGTACTTTCCCTTCATGGCAGCTGCCCCATCAGTGGTCACACCGATGCACCCATCCCAGGCCAGTCCCACAGAGCCCAGGTACATATCCATTGTATTAAAGACAGCTTCTGCAGTGGTGGTGGTGAGCAAATCAGCACTAAAAAGGAACTGCCCCTCTGTTATTATCCCAGACGTGTCTGACATGGTGGATTCATCAAACAGCAGTGTGTAACAGCAATTTGCACTGATGGCTGGCGCGTTATGTCCTCAACCATGTCCTGGATTCTCCTCCTCATGGTATCATTGGATAGGGGTATGGTTTTAAGTTTGTTGGTTGCTGACTATCCCAAGATTTCAGTGCACATATTTTCGCAGCAGGGAGTATGAGATCATCTGCGCTGGTATGGCCTTTTCAGCACTTATTAATGCGCTGGGGCCACAAGGTGCCTTTTTTGTACCGTGTGTACGTTCTTCATTGAATCTTGTGAGGTCTCCAGATATTGACATTTTCTTTAAAGAATAAGTCAGCTGTCTTATCTTTATGGCTTGGTGCCCAGATGCCTTTTAATTTAGGGTTTAATTTATTAACTAACAGCTCATTACATAGGACGCAAAGCAGTCTACAGTCGTGGCCAAAAGTTTTGAGAATGACACAAGTATTGGTCTCCACAAAGTTTGCTGCCTCAGTGTTGATGGCAATTTGCATATACTCCAGAATGTCATGAAGAGTGATCAGATGAAGCTCCTCTTTGCCATGAAAATTAACTTGATCCCCCAAAAACATTTACACTGCATTTCAGCCCTGCCACAAAAGGACCAGCTGCCATCATGTCAGTGATTGTCTCGTTAACACAGGTGAGAGTGATGACGAGGACAAGGCTGGAGATCACTCTGTCATGCTGATTGAGTCAGAATAACAGCCTGGAAGCTTTAAAAGGAGGGTAGTGCTTGAAATCCTTGTTCTTCCTCTGTCAACCATGGTTACCTGCAAGGAAACATGTGCTGTCATCATTGCTTTGCACAAAAAGGGCTTCACAGGCAAGGATAGTGCTGCTGGTAAGATTGCACCTAAATCAACCATTTATCGGCTCATCAAGAACTTCAAAGAGAGAGGTTCAATTGTGAAGAAGGCGTCAGGGCGCCCAAGAAAGTCCAGCAAGCACCAGGACCGTCTCCTAAAGTAGATTCAGCTGCAGGATCGGGGCACAACCAGTGCAGAACTTGCTCAGGAATGGCAGCAGGCAGGTGTGAGTGCATCTGCAAGCACAGTGAGGCGAAGACTGGCCTGGTGTCAAGAATGGCAGCAAAGAGGCCACTTCTCTCCAGGAAAAACATCAGGGACAGACTGATATTCTGCAAAAGGTACAGGGATTGGACTGCTGAGGACTGGGGTAGAGTCATTTTCTCTGATGAATCCCCTTTCCGATTGTTTGGGCCATCCAGAAAACACCTTGTCCAGAGAAGACAAGGTGAGCGCTACCATCAGTCCTGTGTCATGCTGTCATGTTGTCTATGACCATTTCCTGTTTCACTGGGGTATAAATATGAGGTAACACACACGTAAAATCCTTTTGTCATCCATAAACATGGATTAAAAATAAAGATCTCTCAACTCAAATGAGAAAACAAGCTGTTGAGCTGCATAGATTGGGGAATGACTACAAACAAACAGGTAGTCAGTTGAAGCGACCAGCAAGCACAATCAGGGCCATAGTAAAGACATTTGAAGAGCATGGAACTGTTGAAAATGTGCCAGGAAGGGGAGACGTCCGCATATTGCCCCCACGCACAGTGAGGAGGATGATAAGAGGCAAAGATGAGGCAAAAGATCATAGATTTCACCGTTTCAAAAATCAACAGTGAGACGCCACCACCATGATAAAAAGCTTTTTGGAATAGTTCCATGAAAGAAGCGTCTGAACTTTGCCAAGCAACATTGGAGTTACAGCTAGTTTCTTCTCACCAATGAGTCTGGATCTGAGTACCTCCCCAACCCTTCACCGAATGCCAACACATTCGGGGCTATCTGATAGGTCGAGAAACTGATGTGTTGGGCCAGAGTCAAAGTGGGTAATGCGGTGATGTGAAAATGTGTCATTGGCTTTGATACTCTGATTGGTTAGAGACGAACCAATCACTGATGACTGGCCCCTCAACACCAAATGACTCCAATGATGTCAGTCTCAGACTGCAGGATGTAGTGAACCACTCCAATGATGTCAGTCTCAGACTGCAGGATGTAGTGAACCACTCCAATGATGTCAGTCTCAGACTGCAGGATGTAGTGAACCACTCCAATGATGACAGTCTCAGACTGCAGGATGTAGTGAAACCACAGAGCAGCGGTGGAATTTAGAGTCATCAGGCTAGGAGCCACACAGGGTGGCTAGTCAAACTACTCACCCTATCACAGGTCAGACACTGCACTGAGCTGACAATGGTCCCATCAAACACGTCTGATATCACACTACGGTACTTCTTCTGACGCTTGCACTTTGGTGAGGAGAACGAGGTCACTGCAGAGAGAAAGCGAGAGAGAGGCAGAGACAGAGAGAGAGTGACAGAGACAGAGAGAGAGTGGCAGAGACAGAGAGAGAGAGAGAGAGAGAGGCAGAGAGAGAGAGAGAGAGGCAGAGAGAGAGAGAGTGACAGAGTCAGGCTACACAGACAGCAGACACAGCAATTCTTTCTTTACATTGTTTACATTACTACAGCAGTATCTTTCCGCCTACATTACTACAGCAGTATCTTTCCGCCTACATTACTACAGCAGTATCTTTCCGCCTACATTACTACAGCAGTATCTTTCCGCCTACATTACTACAGCAGTATCTTTCCGCCTACATTACTACAGCAGTATCTTTCCGCCTACATTACTACAGCAGTATCTTTCTGCCTACATTACTACAGCAGTATCTTTCTGCCTACATTACTACAGCAGTATCTTTCTGCCTACATTACTACAGCAGTATCTTTCTGTCTACATTACTACTGCAGTATCTTTCTGCCTACATTACTACAGCAGTATCTTTCTGCCAACATTACTACTGCAGCATCTTTCTGCCAACATTACTACTGCAGCATCTTTCTGCCTACATTACTACTGCAGTATCTTTCTGCCTACTAAGTACTGAATTGTCCACATAGAGATATTCTATGTGCTATATAATAAATACTTTTCTGATGGCTGGAGGAGATTCCTGGCCAGACAGAGTTGTTCTTGGGTGGACTGGAGGACATCTTGGTGAAGCAGTGTCCCTCCATGGGGACTGGACTCTGGGGTCGTGTGCTGCTGGAGACTACCTCAGGGAACGAGTCTGGAGCGGGGGATGGGGGAGCAGGAAGGTGAGGAGAACAGAGAGGAAGAGACTGGGGATGTTAAAGGTTAACTGGATTGGTGGATTCCACCTGGCAATCTATTCACCGTCTGCCTTTGTCTGTTCCCACACTCTGGACTCTGACTCTCTATTGGTTACACAGACTTTTGGCCTCCCATCCCATTCTAACCACCTGCCGGCTTTGTATTCATGTTACCTGATGTAATTGCTGTACAATATGATCTTGTTGCCATCTCATGCACATTCAGATGTCATACATCAGCACTGCAGAGCTCTCCCTGTCCTATGCCGTACCTTGATTGTATTACTGTTGATATCTGGTAATGTGCATGTACACCCTGGCCCATCTACTGTTGCTAGCCCCAATTCTGACTTCTGCTCTGATATCTGCTTCACTGATTTCTGCTCTCGTAATAGCCTGCAGGCTAAGGTTAAATCTAGACTTGGTTTCCTCTATCGTAATCACTCCTCTTTCACCCCAGCTGCCAAACTAACCCTGATTCAGATGACTATCCTACCCATGCTAGATTACAGAGACATAATTTATAGATCGGCAGGTAATGGTGTTCTCGAGCGGCGAGATGTTCTTTACCATTCAGCCATCAGATGCCACCAATGCTCCTTATAGGACACATCACTGCACTCTATAGTCCTCTGTAAACTGGTCATCTCTGTATACCCGTCACAAGACCCACTGGTTGATGCTTATTTATAAAACCCTCTTAGGCCTCACTCCCCCCTATCTGAGATATCTACTGCAGCCCTCATCCTCCACATACAACACCCGTTCTGCCAGTCACATTCTGTTAAAGGTCCCCAAAGCACACACATCCCTGGGTCGCTCGTCTTTTCAGTTCGCTGCAGCTAGCGACTGGAACGAGCTGCAACAAACACTCAAACTGGACAGTTTTATCTCAATCTCTTCATTCAAAGACTCAATCATGGACTCTTACTGACAGTTGTGGATGCTTTGTGTGATGTATTGTCATCTCTACCTTCTTGCCCTTTGTGCTGTTGTCTGGCCCAATAATGTTTGTACCATGTTTTGTTCTGCTACCATGTGTTGCTACCATGCTGTGTTGTCATGTGTTGCTACCATGCTGTGTTGTTGTCTTAGGTCTCTATGTAGTGTTGTTTTGTCTCTCTATATGTAGTGTAGTTTTGTCTCTCTTTATGTAGTGTTGTCTCTCTTTATGTAGTGTTGTTTTGTATCTCTTTATGTAGTGTTGTTGTGTCTCTCTTTATGTAGTGTTGTGTTGTCTCTCTTTATGTAGTGTTGTGTTGTCTCTCTTTATGTAGTGTTGTTTTGTCTCTCTTTATGTAGTGTTGTTTTGTCTCTCTTTATGTAGTGTTGTTTTGTCTCTATGTAGTGTTGTTTTGTCTCTATGTAGTGTTGTCTTGTCTCTATGTAGTGTTGTTTTGTCTCTATGTAGTGTTGTTTTGTCTCTATGTAGTGTTGTTTTGTCTCTATGTAGTGTTGTTTTGTCTTTATGTAGTGTTGTTTTGTCTCTCTTTATGTAGTGTTGTTTTGTCTCTCTTTATGTAGTGTTGTTTTGTCTCTCTTTATGTAGTGTTGTTTTGTCTCTCTTTATGTAGTGTTGTTTTGTCTCTCTTTATGTAGTGTTGTTTTGTCTCTCTTTATGTAGTGTTGTTTTGTCTCTCTTTATGTAGTGTTGTTTTGTCTCTCTTTATGTAGTGTTGTTTTGTCTCTCTTTATGTAGTGTTGTTTTGTCTCTCTTTATGTAGTGTTGTTTTGTCTCTCTTTATGTAGTGTTGTTTTGTCTCTCTTTATGTAGTGTTGTTTTGTCTCTCTTTATGTAGTGTTGTTTTGTCTCTCTTTATGTAGTGTTGTGTTGTCTCTCTTTATGTAGTGTTGTGTTGTCTCTATGTAGTGTTGTGTTGTCTCTTTATGTAGTGTTGTTTTGTCTCTTTATGTAGTGTTGTTTTGTCTCTTTATGTAGTGTTGTTTTGTCTCTCTTTGTGTAGTGTTTTGTCTCTCTTTATGTAGTGTTGTGTTGTCTCTCTTTATGTAGTGTTGTGTTGTCTCTCTTTATGTAGTGTTGTTTTGTCTCTTTATGTAGTGTTGTTTTGTCTCTCTTTATGTAGTGTTGTTTTGTCTCTCTTTATGTAGTGTTGTTTTGTCTCTCTTTATGTAGTGTTGTTTTGTCTCTCTTTATGTAGTGTTGTTTTGTCTCTCTTTGTGTAGTGTTGTTTTGTCTCGTCATTTTATTTATTTGTATTTTTAATCCCCGTCCCCGCTGGAGGTTTTTTGCCTTTTGGTAGGCTGTCATTGTAAATAATAATGTGTTCTTAACTGCCTTGCCTAGTTAAATAAAGGTTGAATAAATAAATATTGTAATTGTCCAGAAGCCAATCCTGGTCATATTAGCAAACTAGTTGTTGCATCTTTAAATTCTCTCTCCTTCCAAATGTCATCTCTGGTATTATACATGTAGATATGTAGTGGTGTAATAATGTCATCTCTGGTATTATACATGTAGATATGTAGTGGTGTAATAATGTCATCTCTGGTATTATACATGTAGATATGTAGTGGTGTAATAATGTCATCTCTGGTATTATACATGTAGATATGTAGTGGTGTAATAATGTCATCTCTGGTATTATACATGTAGATATGTAGTGGTGTAATAATGTCATCTCTGGTATTATACATGTAGATATGTAGTGGTGTAATAATGTCATCTCTGGTATTATACATGTAGATATGTAGTGGTGTAATAATGTCATCTCTGGTATTATACATGTAGATATGTAGTGGTGTAATAATGTCATCTCTGTCAAACGCTTGCATGAGATGCGCTGTTTAGAACAGTGTTTTCACATGGATAGCATTTTGGCTAATGTTGAAATGGACATATTATTGGCTGCTTCATTACAGGAGTTACATGTTCAATCATATAGCCTTTCGGTTGTGAGACGATTGCTATTGTTTTAATTAAGCTCCTTGTATACGCATAGTATTTTCTGTTGGTCATGTCATTCACTGTTTGGAATCCATGGAGGACACATTATTAACTGTATTTATTCTAGTAGGTTACTGACAACACATTCTCTCTCAGGATCAACCTGGCAAATAAGTGGAAATAGCAACTACAAGTGTTGTTGCTCAAATCTAATGCCAAGCCTCCCCAGCTCCCCATATTGAGGTACACAGACGGGCTCAGCACGCTAACACAATGTTGAGGTACACAGACGGGCTCAGCGGGCTAACACAATGTTGAGGTACACAGACGGGATCAGCACTCTAACACAATGTTGAGGTACACAGACGGGCTCAGCGGGCTAACACAATGTTGAAGCAAGTTAGACTGATGTGATGGTTTGAACCTACTTCAGTCAGTCAGGTCAGTCATACCTACCAGCCATGCTTCCCTGTATCTGGACCTTGATTGCCCCCTGGCTGCTGATGGGCGTGGCCTTGTTAGTGGGAGTGGTATCCACGTCTTTATACAGGTCTCCACCTGACACCCCCACGCCCCCTGGCCCCCGATAGAGGTCGTTGTTCTTCTCCTTCTGCCACTCCCTATTGGTCTGGCCCGAGGAGTGGGAGGAGTCAGGTCCATCTGGGATCAACATCTCTGCCTCATTAGACTCCTCCCCCGACGGCGCTACCGACCGCCCATCCCCGCAAGACTCGCACGACTGGAAGTCTCCGTCAGATTGGCTGCGGCTATCGTCCTCAAGGCTGTTGTCCATGGCGATGGCGTGCGAGTGTTGGTCACTGTCGGGGGTCTCAACCTGCAGCTCCTTCAGCTCCTCGTGGAGCTGGTCCATTAGACAACGCAGGAACTCCTGAGAGTCCTGATGGAAACATAGATAATAAACAGATATTAGAGGTTTATAGTTATATGGTTGTAGCCCTAATGTTAACAGATATCATATAGTTATAACATGGTTGTATTGCACGTGGAGCTGGTCCATCAGACAACGCAGGAACTCCTAATGAGTCCTACAGACAAAACATAGATATATTTCCATTACATAGACAAAGTGCCTTCAGAAAGTATTCACACCCCTTGACTTTTTCCACATTTTGTTGTTACAGCCTGAATTAAAATGTATAAAATGTTGATTTCTTGGGTGACTGGCCTACACACAATATCCCATAATGTCAAAGCGGAATTATGTTTTTATTTCATTTTTTCAAATTGATAAAAATGTGAAATTTCTTGAGTCAATAAGTATTCAACTCCTTTGTTATGGCAAGCCTAAATAAGTTCAGAAGTAAAACATTGATTAACAAGTCACATGAGTTGCATGGACTCACTGTGTGCAATAATATGCTTATATAATAACATGTTTAACATGATTTTTGAATGAATATCTCATCTCTCTACCCCACACATACAATTACTGTATCTATAAGGTCCCTCAGTCGAGCAGTGAAATTCAAACAGATTCAACCACAAAGACCAGGGAGGTTTTCCAATGCCTCACAAAGAAGGGCTCCTATTGGTAGATGGGTTCAAATAAAAATAAAAAAGCGGACATTGAATATCCCTTTGATCATGGTGAAGTTATTAATTACACCTTGGATGGTGTATCAATACACCCAGTCACTACAAAGATACTATTCCGATTGCTACAGATGCGGGTTCGAGTCCCGTCTGTGTCGCAGCCGGCCGCGACCGGGAGACCTTTGAGGCGACGCACAATTGGCCCAGCGTTGTCCCGGTTAGGGAGGGTTTTGCCGGCCGGGATGTCCTTGTCCCATCGCGCTCTAGCGACTCCTGTGGTGGGCCGGGCGCATGCACACTGACACGGTCGCCAGGTGTACGGTGTTTCCTCCAACACATTGGAGTAAGATTAGGAAGGTAGGGCAATAAATAGACCATAGTGGTGAAATAATTACAACTTAGCATTAACACTGGAGTGACAGATGTACAGATGATGATGTGCAAATAGAGATACTGGGGGGAAAATGAGCTAAAATAAATATGGGGATGAGGTAGTAGGGTGGACTATTTACAGATGGGCTGTATACAGGGGCAGTGATCGATAAGCAGCTCTGACAGCTGATGCTTAAAGTTAGTGAGGGAGATAGGAACCTCTAGCTTCAATGATTTTTGCAATTCGTTCCAGTCATTGGCAGCAGTGAACGGGAAGGAATGGCGGCCAAAGGAGGTGTTGGCTTTGGGGATGACCAGTGAAATATACCTGCGAAATATATCTCAGTACAAAATATAACTCCGTACAGGAGTTGCAGATATGGGACAAGACTAACTATCAATTTGATATGCATAATAGTGGCTACATCATGTTAAGGGTATACTTGTAATTGTTAAGGACTAGTTTTTCAAGATAAAAAAAGGATATAGAATGGAGCTAAAACCTGGTTCAGTGTGCTTTCCACCAGACACTGGGAGATTAATTCACCTTTCAGCAGGACAATAACCTAAAACACAAGGCCAAATATACCCTGAAGACAGCGAATGTTCCAGCGTGGCCCATTTAAAGTTTACTTAAATCTACTTGAAAATCGATGGCATGACCAGAAAATGGTTGTTTAGCAACCAACTTGGCTACCTAGCATTGATCAACAATCAATATGACGGAGCTTGAAGAATGTTGAAAATAATTCAAATAAAATTTTGCACAATCCAGGTGCCTTCGAGACTGTAATTTCTGCCAAAGGTGATTCTAACATGTATTGACTCGGGGGTGTGAATATTCATGTACATTTGATTTCAATACATTTCCAAAAATGACTAAAAACATGTTTTCACTTAGTCATTATGGGTTATTGTGTGTAGATTGTTGAGGAAAAAAACATCTATTTAATGATTTTAGAATTCAGGACGTAACAACAAAATGTGGAAAAATAAAGCGATATGAATACTTTCTGAAGGCAACAACAAACCTCCCAAATATCATTCGTATTTTAATTCCAGGTTGTAAGGCAACAAAATAGGAAAAACGCCAAGGAGGGTGAATACGTTTGCAAGGCACTGGATCTGTATTCCCAGTCATGTGAAATCCATAGATTAGGGCCAAATGTATTTATTTAAATTGACTGTAAATCTCTGAAATCATTGCACGTTGCGTTTCTATTTTTGTTCAGTGTACAAAGATATTCAGCTCTATATTCTATATTCAAATATAAAACGTATATTTCTGGGAGTCCTACAGACACATATAGATAATACTATTGGTAGATAGTGTAAATATAGTTATTTTACTGGCAGAGCTAGTCCAGGGATGGATGGGGTTGGGAGCCACGGCTCGTGTGTCTGCGTACCCACATCCATTATATTTTGAATACTTAGCAGGAGAGGAAAATGGTCCAATTCACGTACTTATCAAGAGAACATTCCTGGTCATCCCGAATGCCTCTGAACTGGCAGACTCACTAAACACAAACGAGTTGTTTGTAAATGATGTCTGAGTGTTACATTTATTTTTTATACTTAAGTAGATTTAAAACCAAATACTTTTACTAAAGTAGAATTTTACTGGAGTCATTTTCTATTAAGAAATCTTCCATTTTAATCAAGTATGACAATTGGCTGCATTTCCCACCACTGCTACAAGTTTAGATAGTTGGCCACTAGACTAACTATTTAGCCGTCTTATGGCTTGTGGTAGAAACTGTTCAGGATCCTGTTGGTTCCAGACTTGGTGCATCAGTACCGCTTGCCATGCGGTAGCAGAGAGAACAGTCTATGACTGGGGTGACTGGAGTCTTTGGGCCTTCCTCTGACACCGCCTGGTATAGAGGTCCTTGATGGCAGAGAGCTCGGCCCCAGTGATGTACTGGGCCGTACGCACTACCCTCTGTAGTGCCTTGTGGTCGGAGGCTGAGCGGTTGCCATACCAGGCAGTGATGCAACCAGTCAAGATGCTCTCAATGGTGTAGCTGTAGAACTTTGAGGATCTGAGGACCTATGCCAAATATTTTCAGCCTTCTGAGGGGCATAGGCGTTGTCGTGCCCTCTTCACAACTGTGTTGGTGTGTTTGGACCATGATAGATCATTAGTGATGTGGAAACCCGTCGATGTGAATGGGGGGTGCTTGGCCTTCTACTTCCTGTAGTCCACGATCATCTCGTTTGTCTTGCTAACATTGAGGGAGAAGTTGTTGTCCTGGCAACACACTGCCAGGTCTCTGACCTCCTCCATATAGGCTGTCTCATCGTCGTCAGTGATCAGGCCTACCACTGTAGTGTTATCAGAAAACTTAATGGTGGTGTTGGAGTCGTGCGCAGCCACGCAGCTGTGGGTGAACAGGGACTACAGGAGGGGACTAAGCACGCAGCCCTGAGGGGCCCCCGTGTTGAGGGTCAGCGTGTCGGAGTGGTTGTAGCCTACCCTCACCAACTGGGGGCAGCCCGTTACGAAGTCCAGAATCCAGTTGCAGAGGGAGGTGTTCAGTCCCAGGGTTCTAAGCTTGGAGGGGATAATGGTGTAGCTGTAGTCAATGAAAAGCATTCTCACGTAGTTGTTCCTTTTGTCCAAGTGGGAAAGGGCAGTGTGGACTTAAGAGTTCCTTCATCAGCATTGCTAATTCCCAGCCTGCCTTGCAGTGCAGAGAAGAACAGTGTAGCTTAACGAATGAATGTTCCCTGACGAACATGCTTATGATGGTGGCTGAATGAGGAAAGACAGATATTAAAGAACCAATTCTTCAACAGCAGTTTGCTGGTTTTGGATGATCACTGTACCAGCCCAATAACATCTGCTAAACACGTGTATGTGAACAATAACATTTGATTTTGATTGGAGGAGACACCTACCTGTTGAGAGTATCCTCTGAACATGGGGTTAACAGCCTTAATCCCCTGGAACAGATTGGTAGGGATCACATAGGACGGCCTACAGAGAACAGAACAAGGTTAGCACAGCCTACAGAGAACAGAACAAGGTTAGCACAGCCTACAGAGAACAGAACAAGGTTAGCACAGCCTACAGAGAACAGAACAAGGTTAGCACAGCCTAAAACACCACTATACCCACTCATTGTGGAGACTGCAGAAACTGTCCAAATAACGCAAACATATTAAACTGTCTGAATGAATGGACAGCACCAAGATGAAGAGGACTGATTAAAAGGGCAGTGTGAGGTTAAGCAGTGTACCTGTTCTTGTGCCAGAGGTCTGACACCAGTTTCTGGTAGCTCTTACTCAGAGCAGGCTTCTTGTCTGTCCTAACCAGACCTCCACACTCCACAAAGAATTGTGTCAGAGGAGGACTGGAGAGAGGAGAGAGAGAGAAGAACTGGGTCAGAGGTCGTCTGGAGAAAGGTCATGCATCTGAATGCATGCACAGAATCAAACAACTGACTGCACAGGGGAGAGAGACAGGTCACACAGCCATGATTCATTCACATGCACATTGGATGGATATACCAGACACGTTTAAATATCTGGGCATCTGGACTGACGAAAAAAAGCATGTTGATGAGTTAAGAAACAAACAGTGGACTTACTTTATAGGAATAGGTCATGCCTTTCATTAAATAGCAGAACACAAATCATTCAGTTGACAGTCATACCGGTTCTAGACTGTGGGGATGTTGTCTATATGAATGCAGCTTCCACTGTATTGAAGCCACTGGACCGAGTTAATAACACACTATACTTTATTACGGGCGACCGGTTCATTAAACATCACTGCATTCTTTATCAGAAAGTAGACTGGCACTCTCTGAAGTCTCGTAGATCGATGCATTGCTTTAATCTGGGAATGGTGCTGGTGTATAGTGATCTGGGAATGGTGCTAGTGTATAGTGATCTGGGAATGGTGCTGGTGTATAGTGATCTGGGAATGGTGCTGGTGTATAGTGATCTGGGAATGGAGCTGGTGTATAGTGATCTGGGAATGGAGCTGGTGTATAGTGATCTGGGAATGGAGCTGGTGTATAGTGATCTGGGAATGGAGCTGGTGTATAGTGATCTGGGAATGGTGCTAGTGTATAGTGATCTGGGAATGGAGCTGGTATATAGTGATCTGGGAATGGAGCTGGTGTATAGTGATCTGGGAATGGTGCTAGTATATAGTGATCTGGGAATGGTGCTGGTATATAGTGATCTGGGAATGGTGCTAGTGTATAGTGATCTGGGAATGGTGCTGGTATATAGTGATCTGGGAATGGTGCTAGTGTATAGTGATCTGGGAATGGAGCTGGTGTATAGTGATCTGGGAATGGTGCTAGTGTATAGTGATCTGGGAATGGAGCTGGTGTATAGTGATCTGGGAATGGTGCTAGTGTATAGTGATCTGGGAATGGTGCTGGTATATAGTGTCTGTTTTACCACCTCAATAATTATGCCATTGTGTTATTTATTTTTTATTTCCCTGATCGTAACAAAAACCCACCATTGTATCCTATGACTTCTGGACATCAGCGATAAATAACCTTGATTTGGATGAAGAATTCTTCAATGACTTGGGACATCCTGCTCACCTGGGACCAGGCCCTAATCCCTCACACTGGGACCAGGCCCTAATCCCTCACACTGGGACCAGGCCCTAATCCCTCACACTGGGAAGAGGGAAGAGGGCGCTATAGATGACGACTTGGGGGCAACCA
This sequence comes from Thymallus thymallus, assembly GCA_023634145.1. Lineage (NCBI taxonomy): Eukaryota > Metazoa > Chordata > Actinopteri > Salmoniformes > Salmonidae > Thymallus > Thymallus thymallus. The sequence continues at coordinate 1,550,800 of CM042382.1, forward strand.
AATGAAACTACGGAGGAGAGTGAATAAACCCTCTACCTTCTGTTCTATTGGTGAATGTACGATCACTGGAGAACAAAAACGACAAGCTCCGTTCAAGACAATCCTATCAACAGGACACTTCCTCTGTCCAGTGTCTGTGTTCTTTTGCCCATCTTAATCTTTTCTTTTTATTGGCCAGTCTGAAGTATGGCTTTTTCTTTGCAACTCTGCCGAGAAACCCAGCATCCCGGAGTCGCCTCTTCACTGTTGATGTTGAGACTGGTGTTTTGCGGGTACTATTTAATGAAGCTGCCAGTTGAGGACTTGTGAGGCATCGGTTTCTCAAAATAGACACTTGAATGTACTTGTCCACTTGCACGGTTGTGCACCGGGGCCTCCCACTCCTCTTTCTATTCTGGTTAGAGCCAGTTTGCGCTGTTATGTGAAGTGAGTAGTACAGTGTTGTACGAGATCTTCCGTTTTTTGGCAATTTCTCACATGGAATAGCCTTTATTTCTCAGAACAAGAATAGACTGATGAGTTTCAGAAGAAAGTTCTTTGTTTCTGGCCATTTTGAGCCTGTAATCGAACCCACAAATGCTGATGCTCCAGATACTCAACTAGTCTAAAGAAGGCCAGTTTTATTGCTTCTTCAATCAGAACAACAGTTTTCAGCTGTGCTAACATAATTGCAAAAGGGTTTTCTAATGATCAATTAGCCTTTTAAAATGATAAACTTGGATTAGCTAACAACGTGCCATTGGAACAGAAACATAGTGAGCACCATAATCCATTGATGTGTTATTGTGGTCCTGTACTCCAGCACTGAGTTTTAAAGGATACAATGAGGATGAGGATGAAGTGCAGACTGTCAGCTTTAATTAGAGTATTTTCATACATAGAAATGACAGAACCTTTTGTACATTGATTTTCATTTCTGAGCCTTATGACGACCAGCTTCATTTGCATCGACACTGCTGTCTTCCTCGTGTTGTCACTCCACAACAACAACAACCTCCAAAGGCAATAGCAAAGTCTAGAATCAATACTATTCATCAACAACTCTCCTGCATTCACTAATGACACAACAAATAATTGTAGTACCTTAAAATAGGGGGACTATGAACAACAGATGCTGTCATTTCTAAACGGTTCATCCGATATGTATTAAATTACCCTTAAATTAAAGCTGACAGTCTGCACTTCATCCTCATCCTCATTGTATCCTTTCAAACTCAGTGCTGGAGTACAGAACCAAAATAACACATCAATGGTCACTGTCCAATGAATTATGGTGCTCAATGTATATTATGATAAATAGAATTGAAACTTGTATCTCATTATGGTAAAATAAACATAGCCAGTTCTAATTGTAATGGCTTAGCAGATAAGAAAAAACGATCAGTATTTACCTGGCTAAGACAGAAGGAATATAATATTTATTGTTTTTATACTTCTCCCATGGGCAGAGATAGTCAAAAGGGGTGATAATATTAAGAATTATTTTGATCCGAATGTGCAAATTGTCCAAACAGATCCGCAAGGTAGATTGATGATTTAAGATATGTTATTGGATCATAAACAGATATGTCTCATTAACCTTTACGGAACAAATAATGATCCACGCTTCTTAGAAAATATATATAATAAATGTTCCACCCTGCAAACAACACAATACTCTACTATTATGGTGGGAGAATATAATACGGTTTTAAATATCAATGGACCGTAAAGGAGTTCACACTACAAACTATCACCCTCATGCTCTTAAGGAAATCATGGATCTATTAGAACTAATGGATATATGGGGGTTTAATATCCTGACCTAGTGAGTTATACATGACGGAGACGCAATCAAGATAGTCATCTTGACTTGTTACTTCTGTCATGCTCGCTGCCACCAAAAACACTAATAAAAAGTGTTGCTAGGGGACAGAACGCGGTCAGACCATCAGACAATTGGCATTTACATTAGTCTGAATGTCCACACGGACGAGGATATTGGAAATTTAATCAAAGCCTATTAGATGATAAAAACAAGTTAACTAGGACAGAATAATTTATAAGTGACTTTTTTTTAACATAACATAGGTACAGCAGATCCCATAATTGTATGGGACACTTTTAAAATGGGCCTTTAGAGGCCATGCAATTCAGTACTCATCTATAAAACAATTTAGGTCAAAAGAGTCCATATTGGGCCTCCAGAGTGGTGTAGCGTTGTAAGGCACTGCATCTCAGTGCTAGAGGCGTCACGACGGACCCTGGTTCAATCCCGGGCTGTATCATAACCGGCCATGATTGAGAGTCCCATAGGGCGGCGCACAATTGGCCCAGTGCCGTCCGGGTTGGGGGAGGGTTTGGCCGGGGGGGGGGCTTTACTTGGCTCATCGCACTCTAGCGACTCCTTGTGGCAGGCCGGGCGCCTGCAGGCTGACCTCGGTCGTCAGTTGAAAGGTGTTTCCTCGGCAGGCTTCCGGGTTAAGCGGGCGGGTGTTAGGAAGCGTGGTTTGGCGGATCATGACTCAACCTCCGCCCCCTAAACATGTTGGCTTGTTGCAGCAATGAAACAAATCCACATTTGAGAGACAAAAGATGGTTATTATAATAATAAACAAACTGATTAAATAGTTGTTGTTTTCATCAATCTTCACACAATACTCCATAATGACAGAAAACAGGTTTTTAGAAAACCTAAATATCAGATTAACATCAGTATTCAGACCCTTTACTCAGTACTTTGTTGAAGGACCTTTGGCAGCGATTACAGCCTTGAGTCTTCTTGGGTTTGACGCTACAAGCTTGATACACCTGTATTTGGGGAGTTTCTCCCATTCTTCTCTGCAGATCCTCTCAAGCGCTGTCAGGTTGGATGGCACTCTGGAGCAGGTTTTCATTAAGGATCTCTCTGTACTTTGCTCTGTTCATCTTTCCCTCGATCCGGACTAGTCTCCATTCCCACAGCTTGATGATGCCACCACCATGCTTCACCATAGGGATGGTGCCAGGTTTCCTCCAGATGTGACGCTTGGCATTCAGGCCAAAGAGTTAAATCTTGGTATCATCAGACCAGAGAATCTTGTTTCTCATGGTCAGAGTCCTTTAGGCAAACTCCAAGCGCCTTTTACTGAGGAGTGGCTTCTGTCTGGCCACTATACCATAAAGGCCTGATTTGGTGGAGTGCTGTAGAGATGGTTGTCCTTCTGGAAGGTTCTCCCATCTCCACAGAAGAACTCTGTCAGAGTGACCATCGGGTTCTTCGTCACCTCCCTGACCAAGGCCCTTCTACCTCCGATTGCTCAGTTTGGCCAGGCGGACAGTTCTAGGAAGAGACTTTGTGGGTCAAACGTATTCCATTCTAGAACGTTGGAGGCCACTATGTTCTTGGGGACCTTCAATACGGCTGACATTTTTTGGTACCCTTCCCCAGATCTGTGCCTCGACAGAATCCTGTCTTGGGGCTCTACGGACAATTCCTTCGACCTCATGGCTTGATTTTCATTCTGACATGTACTGTCAACTGTGGGACCTTATACAGACAGGTGTGTGCCTTTCCAAATCATGTCCAATCAATGTAATTTACCACAGGTGGACTCCAATCAAGTTGTATGAACATCTAAAGGATGATTAATGGAAACAGGAAGCACCTGAGCTCAACTTCCAATCTCATCGCAAAGGGTCTGAATACTTATGTAAATAAAGGTGTTTTTTATTTTTAATACATTTGCAAAAATGTTTTAAAAAACTGTTTACACTTTGTCATTACGTAGATTGATGAGGGAAAACATTTATTTAATCAATTTTAGAACAAGGCTGTAATGTAACAAAATCAAGAGGTCTGAATACTTTCCGAATGCACTGTCTATGGGGCTGACAGAGTGGAACTGGAGGGGCTGACCAATGTCTATGTGGCTGACAGAGGACGACCGAGCGGGGAACAGAGGACGACCGAGCGGGGAACAGAGGACGACCGAGCGGGGAACAGAGGACGACCGAGCGGGGAACAGAGGACGACATGGAGATGGAGGATTGCGCTCACACTGAAATATCAATTCAGCATACAATTATAATCAAACAAATGTTGAATTCCAAACTACATCGTATGTCTGAGGTAGTTTTTTTTATGACAAAAAAGTTGCATAAATTATAAAGATAGTCTACAATCGTATAATTAATTAATATTGTATAATACATTTTCTCATGAGGTAATCCAATCTAGCCTAACAGAGCTGTGATGAGTGGGCTCTCTAAAGGCTGTTACACAGAAACTGCTTCTCCAATAGAAATCCCATGTCACTTAGGCGATGTCATAACTACGTTGGTAGAAACATGTCATCGGGTCTAACGGTCGTCTAACTGCGCATGTGCAGGCAATCAAATCAAAGGCACTCCAACATGAAGCTGTTTGACAAATTTAAACGTGTCTGGTACTTTCACAAGGTTGGAGTAATAATATTCAACTACTTAAGAAATTGGCTTGAATCTAGGTTGAGCCTTTATATTTCGAGAAAATTAACAACTAACAAAGAATTTTTCACTTCTCTCATTGACTTGTCAAACCCCAACCCTGGCATAGTCTGTTTGGTCTGTTTAGCGGTTGGGATGACTCTCTGGCAGGATAAAAACGACTACATTGACCATGATCCTTTGCTAGTTACGGCCACTGTCACCGTGATCTTTAGCAATTTTTTGGTGCCATTCAGCAATATGGCGCGCTTCAAATTCTAATAGTTCCGGCTTCATGCGCCGTCAAGAGTTTTCCATAGGAACACATGAATGACGTCAGCGCTATTACTATCTACTGGTTTAACGTCTATGGTCTCACCAGTTGGAGAGGGCCTGCAGGGCTGCATTCATATAGCAGGTGTTCCCTATGTTCTTCAGTCCCGTCAGACCTAGAGGAGATGAGACTAAATCAGAAACACAACTAATAACAGAGTTTGATGTCGCTAGAGAACAGCTGAGAGCATCGCTGATGCTAGCATGAATATTGAAGTTTTGCCCAGTCAGATGATGCATACCTCTGGTGCGTAGCTCATCCTCCTCCTCTGTCTCCATGCCCAGGTCTTCACAGCCACCAGTGTGGGGCAGTCTCAGAGATGTGGGACTGTCCTGCGCCCTGCTACACACCTGGGAACAGAAGACAGCCATATCAGAACCACCCTCATCTATAGCCATATCAGAACCATCCTCATCTAGAACCATCCTCATCTAGAACCATATCAGAACCATCCTCATCTAGAACCATCCTCATCTAGAACCATCCTCATCTAGAACCATCCTCATCTAGAACAATATCAGAACCATCCTCATCTAGAACCATCCTCATGTAGAACCATATCAGAACCATCCTCATCTAGAACCATCCTCATGTAGAACCATATCAGAACCATCCTCATCTAGAACCATCCTCATGTAGAACCATATCAGAACCATCCTCATCTAGAACCATCCTCATCTAGAACAATATCAGAACCATCCTCATCTAGAACAATATCAGAACCATCCTCATCTAGAACCATCCTCATCTAGAACAATATCAGAACCATCCTCATCTAGAACAATATCAGAACCATCCTCATCTAGAACCATCCTCATCTAGAACAATATCAGAACCATCCTCATCTAGAACAATATCAGAACCATCCTCACCTAGAACAATATCAGAACCATCCTTATGTAGACAACATTAAAAGCAACACGAGGAATTGACATAAAAATATGTGAAATAATCATTAACAATGATTACATCCATAGAGTGGATTGTTCAATCTTCAAGTTAGAGCTTGATTTGGTCGCGGTTGTGGACGTTTGTTTAGGCCTTAGATATAGACAATTGTATTTATCCTGAGGGTTCTTCATTAGTGGTTTGAGATTCAGGTATCAATCAATATTTGTCCCAGATGGTAACATTACCTGTGTGTTGTTGGTCTGAGGTGATGTTATGGTCTTCATGCGGACAGGGGAGTGAGGGCCCAGTTTACGCTCAAGGAACACCTCTTTCCCACAGGCATAACACCACACCCTCAGGGTGGTCAGGTTCACTGTCAGGTTGTGCCGCGTCTCCTGTTAGAGGGGTTATAAACATATTATAAAGCGGTTATAAATGTTTATAAAGGCATAACAGGTTATATTTCTATGTTATAAACAAATACAGCTTATTATTGTTATTATTGACCCAGAGCTGTCGAGACAGCCAGCGAGACAGCCAGCGAGACAGCCAGCGAGACAGCCAGCGAGACAGCCAGCGAGACAGCCAGCGAGACAGCCAGCGAGACAGCCAGCGAGACAGCCAGCGAGACAGCCAGCGAGACAGCCAGCGAGACAGCCAGCGAGACAGCCAGCGAGACAGTCAGCAGACCAGTCAGTCACTTGTTCCATTATTACTGTTTATAGCCTCGTTACTACCTGGTACCTCCTGTATATAGCCTCGTTACTACCTGGTACGTGTATATAGCCTCATTACTACCTGGTACCTCCTGTATAAAGCCTCATTACTACCTGGTACCTCCTGTATATATCCTCATTACTACATGGATACCTCCTGTATAAAGCCTCATTACTACCTGGTACCTCCTGTATATAGTCTCATTACTACCTGGTACCTCCTGTATATAGCCTCATTACTACCTGGTACCTCCTGTATATAGCCTCATTACTACCTGGTACCTCCTGTATATAGCCTCATTACTACCTGGTACCTCCTGTATATAGCCTCATTACTACCTGGTACCTCCTGTATATAGCCTCATTACTACCTGGTACCTCCTGTATATAGCCTCATTACTACCTGGTACCTCCTGTATATAGCCTCATTACTACCTGGTACCTCCTGTATATAGCCTCATTACTACCTGGTACCTCCTGTATATAGCCTCATTACTACCTGGTACCTCCTGTATATAGCCTCATTACTACCTGGTACCTCCTGTATATAGCCTCATTACTACCTGGTACCTCCTGTATATAGCCTCATTACTACCTGGTACCTCCTGTATAAAGCCTCATTACTACCTGGTACATCCTGTATATAGCCTCATTACTACCTAGCACCTGTATATAGCCTCATTACTACCTGGTACATCCTGTATATAGCCTCATTACTACCTGGTACATCCTGTATAAAGCCTCATTACTACCTGGTACATCCTGTATATAGCCTCATTACTACCTGGTACATCCTGTATATAGCCTCATTACTACCTGGTACCTCCTGTATAAAGCCTCATTACTACCTGGTACCTCCTGTATAAAGCCTCATTACTACCTGGTACATCCTGTATATAGCCTCATTACTACCTGGTACATCCTGTATATAGCCTCATTACTACCTGGTACATCCTGTATATAGCCTCATTACTACCTGGTACATCCTGTATATAGCCTCATTACTACCTGGTACATCCTGTATATAGCCTCATTACTACCTGGGACCTCCTGTATATAGCCTCATTACTACCTGAGACCTCCTGTATATAGCCTCATTACTACCTGAGACCTCCTGTATATAGCCTCATTACTACCTGGTACCTCCTGTATATATCCTCATTACTACCTGGTACCTCCTGTATATATCCTCATTACTACCTGGTACCTCCTGTATAAAGCCTCATTACTACCTGGTACCTCCTGTATAAAGCCTCATTACTACCTGGATACCTCCTGTATATATCCTCATTACTACCTGGTACCTCCTGTACGATCCTTGATTTCGGTGATGTCATTTACAAATTAGCCTCCAACACTCTGCTCAGCAAATTGGATGTAGTCTATCACAGTGCCATCCGTTTTGTCACCAAAGCCCCATATACTACCCACCACTGCAACCTGTATTCTCTCGTTAGCTGGCCTTCATTATATATTCGTCGCCAAACCCACTGGCTCCAGGTCATCTATAAGTCTTAATTAGGTAAATCCCCGCCCTATCTCAGCTCACTGGTCACCATAGCAACACCCACCCGGAGCATGCGCTCCAGCAGGTATATCTCACTGGTCACCCCCAAAGCCGACACCTCCTTTGGTCGCCATTCCTTCCAGTTCTCTGCTGCCAATGACTGGAACGAATTGCAAAAATCATTGAAGCTAGAGGCTCCTATCTCCCTCAATAACTTTAAGCATCAGCTGTCAGAGCAGCTTATCGATCACTGCACCTGTATATAGCCCTTCTGTAAATAGCCCACACTACTACCTCATCCCCATATTTATTTTTATTATTTTAGCTAATCTTGCACTCCAGTATCTCTATTTGCACATCATAACTTGCACATCCTTCATTCCTGTGTTAATGATGATAATCTGTAATTTATTTCACCACTATGGTCTATTTATTGTCCTACCTCCTAACCTTACTGCATTTTTGCACTACATTTTGCACTCTGTATATAGATTTTCTATTGTGTTTTTGACTTTGTTTACTGTGTAACTCTGTTGTTTTTGTCGCACTGCTTTGCCTTGTCTTGGCCAGGTCACAGTTATGAGAACTAGTTCTCAACTGACCTACCTGGTTAAATAAAGGTGAAATAAAATAAATAGCCTCATTACTACCTGGTACCTCCTGTATATAGGCTCATTACTACCTGGAACCTCCTGTATATAGGCTCATTACTACCTGGAACCTCCTGTATATAGGCTCATTACTACCTGGGACCTCCTGTATATAGGCTCATTACTACCTGGGACCTCCTGTATATAGGCTCATTACTACCTGGGACCTCCTGTATATAGGCTCATTACTACCTGGGACCTCCTGTATATAGGCTCATTACTACCTGGGACCTCCTGTATATAGGCTCATTACTACCTGGGACCTCCTGTATATAGGCTCATTACTACCTGGGACCTCCTGTATATAGGCTCATTACTACCTGGGACCTCCTGTATATAGGCTCATTACTACCTGGTACCTCCTGTATATAGCCTCATTACTACCTAGTACCTGTTTATAGCCAACAAAGTACTGAGTAAAGGATCTGAATACTTATGTAACTTTGATATTTAGGTTTTCTAAAAACCTGTTTTTGTGTGTAGATTGATGAGGGAAAAATCGATGTAATCAATTTTAGAATAAGGCTGTAACTTAACAAAATGAGAAAGTGAGGGGGGAGAGGAGATGGATAGAGAACGAGAGAGACAGTTCTAGTCCTGTAGGCATGTTCTGAACCATGCTGAATATTGATCTGGTCCTGTAGGCATGTTCTGAACCATGCTGAATATTGATCTGGTCCTGTAGGCATGTTCTGAACCATGCTGAATATTGATCTGGTCCTGTAGGCATGTTCTGAACCATGCTGAATATTGATCTGGTCCTGTAGGCATGTTCTGAACCATGCTGAATATTGATCTGGTCCAGTAGGCATGTTCTGAACCATGCTGAATATTGATCTGGTCCTGTAGGCATGTTCTGAACCATGCTGAATATTGATCTGGTCCTGTAGGCATGTTCTGAACCATGCTGAATATTGATCTGGTCCTGTAGGCATGTTCTGAACCATGCTGAATATTGATCTGGTCCTGTAGGTATGTTCTGAACCATGCTGAATATTGATCTGGTCCAGTAGGCATGTTCTGAACCATGCTGAATATTGATCTGGTCCTGTAGGCATGTTCTGAACCATGCTGAATATTGATCTAGTCCAGTAGGTATGTGTGTGGGAGGTGAACGGTCAAGGGTGATTCACCTGTGAGTGGACAGTGCTGTGGTCAGCGTGAGATTCTCCACAGCCCACATACGCACAGCTGTTCTGCACACACACACAGAGAGAGAGAACAATAGATTATTACTACAGAACTGAACAGTCCATATTCATACAAGGCCAAATGGTAGTCCCACGACTTTCAAAATAAAAGTCGCAAACAAAGCCCGGGACTGCTCACTCACCTCCAGACACGCCCACAGATTTGGTCCTCCAACCTTGCAGTCTTGACACTGGCCCTAGAAACACACACACACACACATTACATCACAACAGGCAACCTTCTTCAGTGAACAGACCAGACCAGTAAGACAGCATCTATAGGACAGTATGATGATAGAGCAAGGCCTTCTCCAATGACAACAAGCAGGCCATGGCCAATAATACCTTTATATTCTAGCTGATGCTGTTAATTAGCTTATTTAAGCTAACCACTACTAATGTGACAGTAGCTTAGTGAACAAAGTTAAAAATCAGAATTGAACATAGAAGACTTCCAGTGCAATCAGAATGTTACCTTGCAGGCTTATTCTAAAATGGTTTAAATAAAAACATTTCCTCAATCTACACACAATACCCCATAAGGACAAAGCGGAAGCAGGTTTTTAGAAATGTTTGCACATTTATAAAATTTTTAAAACAGAAATCTCTTATTCACATAAGTATTCAGACCCTTTGCTAGGAGAGTCTAAATTGAGCTAAATTGCATCCTGGTTCAATTGATCATCCTTGAGATGTTTCTACAACTTGATTGGTAAAAGTTTACAACCTGTGGTAAATTCGATTGATTGGACATGATTTTTAAAAAAGGCACACACCTGTCTATATAATGTCCCACAGTTGACAGTACATGTCAGAGCAAAAACCAAGGTCGAAGGAATTGTCCGTAGAGCTCAGAGACAGGATTGTGTCGAGGCACAGATCTGGGGAAGGGAACCAAAACATCTCTGTAGCATTGAAGGTCCCCAAGAACACAGTGGTCTCCACCATTCTTAAATAGAAGTAGTTTGGAACCACCAAGACTCTTCCTAGAGCTGGCCGCTCAGCCAAACAGAAAACGGGGGAGAAGGGCCTTGGTCAGGGAGGTGATGAAGAACCCGATGGTCACTCTGACAGAGCTCCAGAGTTCCTCTGTGGAGATGGGGGAACCTTCCAGAAGGACAACTATCTCTCTAGCACTCCATCAATCAAGCCTTTATGGTAGAGGGGCAAGACAGAAGCCACTCCTCAGTAAAAGGCAGATGACAGCCAGTTTGGAGTTTGCCTAAAGAATTCTGACCATGAGAAACAAGATGCTCTGGTCTGATTAAACCAAGATTTAACTATTTGGCCTGAATGCCAAGCATCACGTCTGGAAGAAACCTGGCACCATCCCTACGGTGAAGCATGGTGGTGGCAGCATCATGCTGTGGGATGTTATTCAGCGGCAGGGACTGGGAGACTAGTCAAGACTGAGGGAAAGATGAACGGAGCAAAGTACAGAGAGATCCTTAATGAAAACCTGCTCCAGAGCGCTCAGGACCTCAGACTGGGGCGAAGGTTCACCTTCCGACAGGACAACGACCCTAAGCACAGAGCCAAGACAGCACAGGAGAGGCCTCGGGACAAGTCTCTGAATGTCCTTGAGTGGCCCAGCCAGAGCCCGGACTTGAACCTGATCGAACATCTCTGGAGAGCCTTGAAAATAGCTGTGCAGCGACGCTCCCCATCCAACCTGACAGAGCTTGAGATGCTGTAATCACTGCCAAAGGTGCGTCAACAAAGTACTGAGTAAAGGGTCTGAACACTTATAAATTTGCACAAAAAATTTTTTTTTGCTTTGTCATTATGGAGTATTGTGTGTAGATTGATGAGGGAAAAAACGATGTAATCAATTTTAGAATCGAATAAGTCAAGGGGTCTGAATACTTTCCGAATGCACTGTACACCTTAAAAATACACATCAATATACAGGGCGGCAGGTATCCTAGCGGTTAGAGCGTTGAGACAGTAACCAAAAAGTCACTGGTTTGAATAGCCGAGCCGACAAGGTGAAAATATCTGTCGATGTGCCCTTGAGCAAGGCACTTAAACATACTTGCCTGGTTAAATAAAAAATGTAAAAACACATTTTAAAATAAGGCTGTAACGTAAGATAATTTTGAAAAAGTCAAGGGTACTACAATACTATGGAGGGGACTTATGTAGTACAGGTGGTCTATGGACAGGGACTCACATGTGACTTGTGGATGAGTTCTTCCTTGGTGATTTCTCCCACACACTCCAGATGTGGACAGTCACCGCTGGACCCCATAGGTATCACTCACCTGAACCTCACCTGTGTGAGAGAGAGGGGATAAGAAATTATTTTTTTAATTCTTCGACAGCACTGATAAAACATTTCAGCTGCTCAGGCCACAGTAAGCCCTATTAGAAACAATGCAAGCCTCACGGGCATTCAGGCAAGAGGTTGCTAGAAGGAACAAGACTACAGATGTGGACAATGGAAAATACAGTATTCATCTCCTAAACCAGTTTGTACCAGACAAGCTTAACGCTTTTTATGCAAATTTCACCGTTTAGGCAGCCACAAAGTACACTGAAGTGAATGAGTTTTAGGGGGCGAGGTAGACGAAGTGAATGAGTTTTAGGGGGCGAGGTAGACGAAGTGAATGAGTTTTAGGGGGCGAGGTAGACGAAGTGAATGAGTTTTAGGGGGCGAGGTAGACGAAGTGAATGAGTTTTAGGGGGCGAGGTAGACGAAGTGAATGAAGAAAGTTTATAGTGACAATCAGCTTTGAAATCAGCATATTTAGGCATTATGGTTTCACTAACAAAGTGCCAGGGTGTGAATTCAGCTGTTAGCTAGCAGTATTTTAGCCTGTATGGACATTGTTTTGAGTACAGTTATCTACAGTTTCAACATGCTGTGTTGCGTTATTTACGTGTGTTAACTTCTGTGCAGCATGAGTGGTGAGCCAACAATGTAGCCATACAACCATATTAATGAATGATCAGCCTAGCGGAGCTGCAACGCTGCACTATAAAAGACAGACAGCACTATTAATGAATGATCAGCCTAGCGGAGCTGCAACGCTGCACTATAAAACACAGACAGCACTATTAATGAATGATCAGCCTAGCGGAGCTGCAACGCTGCACTATAAAAGACAGACAGCACTATTAATGGCACCGGAGGAGATGGCTGCCATTTTATGGGCTCCTAACCAATTGTGCTATTGTGTGTTTTCGAGTTATGTGTAACTTATTTTGTACATAATGTTTCTGCCACCATCTCTAATGACCGAAAAGAGCATCTGGATATCAGGACAGCGATTACTCACCTTGTAATGGGCACATTTTTTCTTTAACAAGTCGGACACTAAAGATTTACTACAGACACCCGACAAGGCCCAAATCCCAGGAGAAAGAGACAGATAGAGGACGTAGGTCGGGGTGCCTGGTAAGGATCCGACAGGGGAGTGGGTCATCTGCCTCTACCATCAGTCTTGTCAGCTAACGTACAATCATTGGATAACAGAATAGACAAACTCCGATCAGGAATATCCTACCAACGGGACATTAAAAACTGTAATATCTTACAGTTGAACGACGAGATGGATAACATTCAGCTGGTGGAGTTGACGCTGCATCGGCGGGATAGAACAGCTGCCTCCGGTAAGACAATGGGTGGCGGTCTGTGTATATTTGTAAACAGCTGGTGCAATAAATCTAATATGAAGGAAGTCTCAAGGTTTGCTAAACTGAGGTAGAGAATCTCATTAAAAGCTGTAGACCACACGATTTACCAAGAGAGTTTTAATCTATATTTTTCGTAGCTGTCTATTTACCACCACAAACCAATGCTGGCACTAAGACCGCACTCAATGAGCTACAACACTTGTCGGATGTGGCAGGGATTGCAAGCTATTACAGACTACAAAGCCTAACAGACAAGCTAAATTACTTCTATGCTCGCGTCGAGGCAAGTAACACTGAACCATGCATGAGAGCATCAGCTGTTCCGACTGTGTGATCACGCTCTCCGATTTGAGTAAGACCTTTGAACAGGTCAACATTCACAAGGCCGCAGGGCCAGACGGATTACCAGGACGGGTACTCCGAGCATGTGCTGACCAACTGGCAAGTGTCTTCACTGACATTTTCAACCTGTCCCTGACTGAGTATGTAATACAAACATGTTTCAAGCAGACAACCAGTTCCTGTGCCCAAGAACACTAAGGTAACCTGCCTAAATGACTGCCGACCCGTAGCTTTGAAAGGCTGGTCATGACTCACATCAACACCATTATCCCAGAAACGCTAGACCCACTCCAATTTGCATACCGCCCCAACAGATCCACAGATGATGCAATCTCTATTGCATTCCACACTGTCCTTTCACACCTGGACAAAAGGAACACCTACCTCTCCCTCAAAGTAATCAAGACAAAGGAGATGATTGTGGACTACAGGAAAAAGAGGACTGACCACGCCCCCAATCTCATAGACGGGGCTGCAGTGGAGCAGGTTGAGAGTTTCAAATTCCTTGGTGTCCACATCACCAACAAACTATCATGGTTCAAACACAGCAAGACAGTCGTCACCAGCAGCAAGAGCGACATCATTGATATATACAGAGAATAGAGTCGGCCCAAGAATTGAACCCTGTGGCACCGACTGCCAGGCCCTCCGATTTGACACACTAAACTCTGAGAAGTAGTTGGTGAACCAGGCGAGGCAGTCGTTTGAGAAACCAAGGCTATTGAGTCTGCCGACAAGAATGCGGTGAGTCGAAAGCCTTGGCCAGGTCGATGAAGACGGCTGCACAGTACTGTCTTTTATCGATGGCGGATATCGTTTAGGACCTTGAGCGTGACTGAGGTGCACCCATGACCAGCTCAGAAACCAGATTGCATAGCGGAGAACTGTTAACATTTCAATCTCACACTGTACAGAAGCATGGCCGTGTAATACGTACCATACTGTGGGTGAAGCGTTGCACCAATACTAACAGCTCACTTTATTTATTTTACTGTTAAATTAACCTTGTATTTTTATACATTAATGCCATTTTTGTAAGTTGGACATTTCTCAGGTAAACACTGCCTCTATCCATTAACAAGCCCTTAACCAACAATACAACAGGTGTAGACCTTCCAGTGAAATGCTTACCAACAAGCCCTTAACCAACAATACAACAGGTGTAGACCTTCCAGTGAAATGCTTACCAACAAGCCCTTAACCAACAATACAACAGGTGTAGACCTTCCAGTGAAATGCTTACTAACAAGCCCTTAACCAACAGTGCAGTTTAAGTAGAATAAGTATTGTGTAAATAAGAGGTAAAGAATTATTTTAAAAATGAAAGTGACAGTAAAAGTATATATATTTATTTAGTTTTTACTGTCACGCACACACAGTATACAGTTGGTATATGCAGGTAGTATCGGTGCAGAGTCAATGTGCAGGGGCACCGGTTAGTCGGGTTAATATATACAGTGGGGAGAACAAGTATTTGATACACTGCCGATTTTGCAGGTTTTCCTACTTACAAAGCATGTAGAAGTCTGTAATTTTTAATCAGAGGTACACTTCAACTGTGAGAGACGGAATCTAAAACAAAAACCCAGAAAATCACATTGTATGATTTTTTTAATAATTAATTTGCATTTTATTGCATGACATAAGTATTTGATCACCTACCAACCAGTAAGAATTCCGGCTCTCACAGACCTGTTAGTTTTTCTTTAAGAAGCCCTCCTGTTCTCCACTCATTACCTGTATTAACTGCAGCTGTTTGAACTCGTTACCTGTATAAAAGACAACTGTCCACACACTCAATCAAACAGACTCCAACCTCTCCACAATGGCCAAGACCAGAGAGCTGTGTAAGGACATCAGGGATAAAATTGTAGACCTGCACAAGGCTGGGATGGGCTACAGGACAATAGGCAAGCAGCTTGGTGAGAAGGCAACAACTGTTGGCGCAATTATTAGAAAATGGAAGAAGTTCAAAATGTCCCTCGGCCTGGGGCACCATGCAAGATCTCACCTCGTGGGGCATCAATGATCATGAGGAAGGTGAGGGATCAGCCCAGAACTACACAGCAGGACCTGGTCAATGACCTGAAGAGAGCTGGGACCACAGTCTCAAAGAAAACCATTAGTAACACACTACGCCGTCATGGATTAAAATCCTGCAGCGCACGCAAGGTCCCCCTGCTCAAGCCAGCGCATGTCCAGGCCCGTCTGAAGTTTGCCAATGACCATCTGGATGATCCAGAGGAGGAATGGGAGAAGGTCATGTGGTCTGATGAGACAAAAATAGAGCTTTTTGGTCTAAACTCCACTCGCCGTGTTTGGAGGAAGAAGAAGGATGAGTACAACCCCAAGAACACCATCCCAACCGTGAAGCATGGAGGTGGAAACATCATTCTTTGGGGATGCTTTTCTGCAAAGGGGACAGGACGACTGCACCGTATTGAGGGGAGGATGGATGGGGCCATGTATCGCGAGATCTTGGCCAACAACCTCCTTCCCTCAGTAAGAGCATTGAAGATGGGTCGTGGCTGGGTCTTCCAGCATGACATCGACCCGAAACACACAGCCAGGGCAACTAAGGAGTGGCTCCCTAAGAAGCATCTCAAGGTCCTGGAGTGGCATAGTCAGTCTCCAGACCTGAACACAATAGAAAATCTTTGGAGGGAGCTGAAAGTCCGTATTGCCCAGCGACAGCCCCGAAACCTGGAGGATCTGGAGAAGGTCTCTGGAGGAGTGGGCCAAAATCCCTGCTGCAATGTGTGCAAACCTGGTCAAGAACTACAGGAAACGTATGATCTCTGTAATTGCAAACAAAGGTTTCTGTACCAAATATTTAAGTTCTGCTTTTCTGATGTATCAAATACTTATGTCATGCAATAAAATGCAAATTAATTACTTAAAAATCATACGCGATTCTGGATTTTTGTTTTAGATTCCGTCACTCACAGTTGAAGAGTACCTATGATAAAAATTACAGACTTCCACATGCTTTGTAAGTGGGAAAACCTGCAAAATCGGCAGTGTATCAAATACTTGTTCTCCCCACTGTACATGTATAGTTAAAGTGACTATGCATAGATGATAAACAGAGAGTAGCAGCAGTTATGCATCTATCCATGGTGTCATTACCAAGATGAGAAACAATTAACCTCTGTAGTGTCTCTGCAGTGGACAGGAAGTCATTGGTGCAGAGACAGTAGAATCAGATCAGGATTGAGGATAGAACATCTACAAGTAGTAGACAAGATGCTAAGATATGAAATGGTTAATAAAATCTGAAAAAATTAAAAATCATAACCAACTACATACATTTTTTAAATATTCAGACTTCGTAGCATACCACTATATATTTTTGATACCTGATATTCAAAGAGTTTCTTTTTTTTTTTTATGTTTAAAAACATCAACGACCCACCCATTGATTCTTGAAGAATATAACTTATAAATACCTCATGAGCTTAGTTCAACTGTTGTACCCCATCATTTCCCAAAATATAAGCTGTTTTATTCCTATGTAAAACAATGTACAACCTCAAATCATGGTGTAACTGAGTCAGGTTTGTAGGCCTCCTTGCTCGCACACGCTTTTTCAGTTCTGCCCACAAATGTTCTATAGGATTGAGGTCAGGGCTTTGTGATGGCCACTCCAATACCTTGACTTTGTTGTCCTTAAGCCATTTTGCCACAACTTTGGAAGTATGCTTGGGATCATTGTCCATTTGGAAGACCCATTTGCGACCAAGCTTTAACTTCCTGACTGATGTCTTGAGATGTTGCTTCAATATATCCACATCATTTTCCTTCCTCATGATGCCATCTATTTTGTGAAGTGCACCAGTCCCTCCTGCAGCAAAGCACCCCCACAACATGATGCTGCCGACCCCCGTGCTTCACGGTTGGGATGATGTTCTTCGGCTTGCAAGCCTCCCCCTTTTTCCTCCAAGCATAATGATGGTCATTATGGCCAAACAGTTCATTTTTTGTTTCATCAGACCTGAGGACATTTCTCCAAAAAGTATGATCATTGTCCCCATGTGCAGTTGCAAACCGTAGTCTGGGTATTTTTATGTCGGTTTTGGAGCAGTGGCTTC
Organism: Thymallus thymallus; assembly: GCA_023634145.1. Classification (NCBI taxonomy): domain Eukaryota; kingdom Metazoa; phylum Chordata; class Actinopteri; order Salmoniformes; family Salmonidae; genus Thymallus; species Thymallus thymallus. The sequence continues at coordinate 1,568,585 of CM042382.1, forward strand.
TTCCTTGGTGAGCGGCCTTTCAGGTTGTCGATATAGGACTCATTTTAGTGTGGCTATAGATACTTTTGTACCCGTTTCCTCCAGCATCTTCACAAGGTCCTTTGCTGTTGTTCTGGGATTGATTTGCACTTTTCGCATCAAAGTACGTTCATCTCTAGGAGACAGAACGCGTCTCCTTCCTGAGCAGTATGACGGCTGCGTGATCCCATGGTGTTTATACTTGCGTACTATTGTTTGTACAGATGAACGTGGTACCTTCAGGCATTTGGAAATTGCTCCCAAGGATGAACCAGACTTGTGGAGGTCTACAATTTTTTATCTGAGGTCTTGGCTGATTGAAATACATCCACAGGTACACCTCCAATTGACTCAAATTATGTCAATTAGCTTCTAAAGCCATGACATCATTTTCTGGAATTTTCCAAGCTGTTTAAAGGCACAGTCAACTTAGTGTATGTAAACTTCTGACCCACTGGAATTGTGATAGTGAATTATAAGTGAAATAATCTGTCTGTAAACAATTGTTAGAGAATTACTTGTGTCATGCACAAAGTAGATGTCCTAACAGACTTGTCAAAACTATGGTTTGTTAACATGAAATCTGTGGAGTGATTGAAAAATGAGTTTTAATTATGTAAACTTCCGACTTCGACTGTATATGTTATATATCCTTGAAACAACCACCACCAATATAACTCGATTTTCACAATGAACCTTGAAATACAACAATTTATAAATTAAAATGTTGGGCGGGGCATTTGTTCTGAACCGAGCACTGGACCTCATACTGATTACTACAAAACAATTAACAACCTTTTTTGCTGATAGACCCTGGCATTTCTCAAACCAGTTAACTAACAACAAGCATGTCAAAACAGTTGATAGCACCTGGATGTAAAGTATTTAGTTCGCTATTCAACCATCAATTGGCACACGGGGCGGACATTACCTGCCGTTCAGTCAGTTCACTGACAGAGGCTAAGCTAAGCTAAGCTAAGCTAACGGCCGAAGGCAATTGGCCCGGTGACCTAACTAGCCAACATGCTAACCAGTCTTTGTCGATGTGAAATATGTCCAATTCAATCCCGATGTGAATCAAGAAAAGTCATCTGAACATTATTAACACGATTCATGCTGGGTAACAATAACTGTCTTGATGGGAACAGAATAGATTGACAGGTGGATGAAGCTGTCATGCTAACATTAGCTAGTTAAACTAGTAGCAAACGTCAACCGAAAATTACCTGTTAGCTCTTACCTGCACGTTTGGAAATTATAGTTAGGAAGAAATGCTCCGGTTATCTTCGACCGCTAACACACCGGCTGAAGATCTATCCTTGGCATTACTTCAAACTGTAAGCCTTCAAAATGTAACAGTTTAAAGGGAAAGCGTTTGTTCGTAACGCACAACTTCCAGGTTGTGGATCCGCCTAATTCTTCTTCTTCTTCTTCTTCTTCTTCTTCTTCCGGCGGTTGGCACCAAATATGTTGCATTACATTACCGCCCCCACCTGGACTATAATATACATCCATTGTACTTTGGATACAAAAAAAAATATATATTAATAAAATAAAAAATTATATTCTAATTATTAAAAAAACACCCTTTCAACTAACCCTACACTCATTAAAAACCCACAACCCCATTCCACTACTTTGACTCCATCTGCTCTTGCACCAATGGCCTGGGAGGACGAGAAACCACCACTCAACACACCCTGTAACTCCTCTGAAGTCAAATCTCATTTACCCAAATACTTCTCTGCAGCTCCACCTCATATATTTCCTGTGATTTACATTCCATTAAATAGGTACAGTTGATAACCATTGCTATCAATGCTAAGAAGACAACCTTACTGAAGCATACATCACTTGTTGGCCTATTCCTCTGTGCTCACCCTTGACCCATCCTCCACTGCCTCAGCATACAACACCTTCTGCACAACTCTGACTCTGGCCTCTTCAACCAGCCTCTCTCACACCGGACACTTCCAATCTCCAGCAGCATGGGCACCCCTACAGTTGACACACACAACTTTAGATGATTGATAGATACAAAATGTGCAGGTGCAAAATGCCAGAACGAAAGTACACAAAAGACAGATACACAGTACATGATACATAGAGCTGCAGTATGAAAAGGTATAGAAATACAAGAAGTCTGGAGTGCAAAAAGGTATAAGACATTGCATAGTAGTTCACCGAAAGGACACAATCCTCTATTCCTTGCACTCCTGCACTCTTCCCACATCTTGGAATCTCCCTCGTACACACTGCTGCAACATGACCATAAATGTTGCACCTGAAACCCTGAAGTGGATTCGGTACAAAATATCTAACAGCGCTTGGTCTGACATTGTGCAGAATCTGAATTTTGTTATCCCACTCTTGGTTGCCAGGTGGCGCAGTAACACCCGTTCTCACACAACCAGAAGACGTCCGTTACGTCAGAAGGCGATAAAGTGTGGCGTGGGTTGTGTGGGTGGTGGTGTATCGCTGCGGATAGAACATTAAATAAATATAAATAATAAAATATAAATAATAATTTAACATACGTTGCATTGTTTGTGAGTTCAGACACAATATCACTATAATCCGAGTGTTTATTTTCGGAAGTTGCTTACATTTCAGCGCATCTAATTTGTACAAATGTCAACTACTAAATTAAAAAATATATATATTCTCTTTCTTGTGATGTAAGTGTCGAGATAGTGCGTTCAATCCTAGACGTAGTTTTAGTTCTTATAGATACAACGGAAAGACAATGCCTTTCATTGGACCCATTTCAGCCGTTACCGGGGTGTTTGACAGGTCATTACAAGCATTTCCGCGGTCGTAATGTTAACGGGGGGAAACGACAGGCACAAGCAAAAGTACTAAAGAGACGCAGGAGTAAAATGAAAGCAATCAATCGTGCCAGATGTAATTGACAAGGGGATTTTGCACCCCTCAAACACAGGAAATAGATGGCTGAAGAAGACAGATCCCAGCTAGCACAGTGGATCAGTGCAGATTCCGGCTGAGAGTCAGACTCGTCCGACAACATGTGGCCCGAGTCTGGGCCACCTCCGGCAGAATGACTTATGTCTAGGATACGGATTGTGAGCTCGGGCCGATTTCGGTGTGAGTCATCTGGCCCAAATGTATTACTAGCTCGGGATGATTGTCACTACTCTCTGGCAGATGATTACACCAGCTGCTTTATATAATTCACATTTCATCGCACTGTAGCGACTCCTGTGGCGGGCAGGGTGCATGCACGGTCGCCATGTGTTTCCTCCGACACATTTGTGAGGCTGGCTTCCGGGTTAAGCATGCATTGTATCAAGAAGCAGTGCGGCTTGGCGGAGTCGTGTTTCTGAGGACCCACATCTCGACCTTCACCTCTCCGGAGTCCGTACGGGAGTTGCAGCGATGGAACAAGACTAACTACCAATTGAATATGACGAAAAGGGGGTCAAAAATACAGAACAATTTAACAAATGTATTGGTCGTGGGTGGCAGATTTCTGGGTTACTTCTAAATTGCACCGAGGTCGCCATGGCATTTCCTTATATTAAAAATATACAGTACCAGTCAAGTTTGGACTCTCGTACTCATTGAAGGCTTTTTCTTGTGAAGACATCAAAACTATGAAATAACACATGAAAAAAATTAAACAAATCAAAATATATTTTAGATGTTATATTCTTTAAAGTACCAGCCCTTTGCCTTGATGACAGACTCAATCATGGACACTCTTACTGACAGTTGTGTCTGCTTTGTGTGATGTATTGTCATCTCTACCTTCTTGCCCTTTGTGCTGTTGTCTGGCACAATAATGTTTGTACCATGTTTTGTGCTGCTACCATGTTGCATCTCAGTACTAGAGGCGTCACTACAGACAAGCTGGTTCAAATCCAGACTGTATCACAACCGGCCGTGATTGGGAGTCCCATAGGGCGGCGCACAATTGGCCCAGCGTCGTCTGAGTTTGGCCAGTGTAGGCCGTCGTTGTAAATAAGAATTTGTTCTTAACTGACTTGCCTAGTTAAATAAAAGGTTACATTAAAAAATATATACAGTATATATATATACATACACACACACACACACACCTTGTCACAACATAACTGATTGGCTCAAACGCATTAAGAAGGAAAGACATTGCACAATTTAACAAGACACACCTGTTCATTGAAATGCTTTCCAGGTGACTACATAGTGTGTGTGTGTATTGATATGTTGCTACATGTGCCTTTTAAAATGATGCAGTTCTGTCCTTGAGCTGTTCTTGTCTATTAATGTTCTGTATTATTTCATGTTTTGTGTTCTGGACCCCAGGAAGACTAGCTGCTGCTTTAGCAAACAAATAGGTAGTAGTATTATTAATTAACATATAGATAGTAGTATTATTAATTAACATATAGATAGTAGTATTATTAATTAACATATAGATAGTAGTATTATTAATTAACATATAGGTTGTAGTATAATTAATTAACATATAGGTTGTAGTATAATTAATTAACATATAGGTAGTAGTATTATTAATTAACATATAGGTTGTAGTATTATTAATTAACATATAGGTTGCAGTATTATTAATTAACATATAGGTAGTAGTATAATTAATTAACATATAGGTAGTAGTATAATTAATTAACATATAGGTAGTAGTATTATTAATTAACATATAGGTAGTAGTATTATTAATTAACATATAGGTAGTAGTATTATTAATTAACATATAGGTAGTAATATAATTAACATATAGGTAGTAATATAATTAACATATAGGTAGTAGTATTATTAATTAACATATATGTAGTAGTATTATTAATTAACATATAGGTAGTTTTATTATTAATTAACATATAGGTAGTAGTATTATTGGTTAACATATAGGTAGTAGTATTATTAATTAACATATAGGTAGTAGTATTATTAATTAACATATAGGTAGTAGTATAATAAATTAACATATAGGTAGTAGTATTATTGGTTAACATATAGGTAGTAGTATTATTAATTAACAGATAGATAGATAGATAGATAGATAGATAGATAGATAGATAGATAGATAGATAGATAGATAGATAGATAGATAGATAGATAGATAGATAGATAGATAGGTACTTTATTGATCCCCCGGGGGGGAAATTTCATTGTCAAGCAGCTACAACAAAACACAGGGCAGGTGCAAAATGCCACAATGAAAGTACACAAAAGACAGATACACGGTACATGATACAGAGCGGCAGTATGAAAAAGTATAGAAATACAAGATATCTGGAGTGCAAAAAAAAAGCTATAAAAAGACATAGCATAGTATGGGTGGTTGGCTGAATATGTACACTATACATTGGTGGATGTTGGATGGTTAACTATACTATACAGGTCGATGGCAGAGAAATACTTCAGTAGCTAAAAATGCGTATGATATGAGCGAGGGTAATAATAGTTTACTTAATAGACAGACTGGGTAAATGAACAGGTAAGTGAACATTTTGCATGGTTAAATTAGCTGTACAGGTAAGTATACAATTATATTTACAGATAAGTGAATACTAGCATGGTTACACAAACTGTACAGGTAAATTACAGGAAGAGATACTTTAATAGCTAAATGTGTGTATGATATAATTAGGGGTAATAATAGTAATTCCCTTAAAATACAGTCCTTAGTGCGCAGGGTTTAATTACAGACAACTGCACGTATTGCACATTCAATATACTAAAAGCAATGAGAAAAGGTGCAACTGACAGGATACTAATATGCATTCCTGAGTGAATGCCTACGTAAGTTAGGTCCAAGAATTACTAGCAATATTGCATGTGATATGATATAACAACTGTACATGAGTAAGTATATACAGACCTGCATGAATAAATAGGTCCTGAGCGAATGAGTGATGACGGACCCGAGTTACTCACGGATGGATGCATAATTGTTAAAAACTAGGTCCTAGCACCCCAACAGTTCCAGATCTATGTTGCCGACGGCACGGCACCCCGGTGAGGCATTATATAGTCTAATAGCCGCTGGCAGGAAAGACCTCCTGTAGCGCTCTCTGGCACACCGTGGTGGGATCAGTCTGGACGTTGTCCACGATGGCCGGCAGTTAGGCCAGGATCAGTCTCTCCACCACCTCCTCTAGTGTCAAAGTTAATCCCCAGGACAGAGCTAGTCTTCCTGATCAGCTTATTTACCCTAGAAGCATCACCGGTCTTTACATTGGCGCCCCAGCACACCACTGCAAAAAAGATGGCACTGGTCACCACAGACTGGTAGAAAGTATGCAGCAGTTTACTGCACACGTTGAAGGACCTGAGCCTCCTCAGAAAGTAGTTGGCTCTGGCCCTTTTTGTACAGGGCCCCGGTGTTACCGGCCCATTCCAGCCTGTTGTCCATATGGACTCCCAGGAACTTGTATGACTCAACCATTTCCACATCCATCCCCTGTATAGGGACTGCAGTCAGTTGGGCCTTGGTTCTCCTGAAGTCCACCACCATCTCCTTTGTTTTGCTGATGTTGAGCTGAAGGTAGTTCTGCTCACACCACACCACAACACAAAGTCACTGATTGTGCTCCTGTACTCCTCCTCCTGCCCACCCCTGATGCACCCTACAATAGCAGAGTCATCCGCAAACTTCTGTAGGTGGCATGTTTCAGAGTTATATCTGAAGTCTGAGGTGTAGAGGGTGAACAGGAAGAGGGACAGGACCGTTCCCTGGGGGGCCCCTGTGTTGCTCACTGCCCGTTCTGACACACAGCTCTGTAGTCGCACAAATTGTGGCCTACCGGTCAGGTAGTCCGTGACCCAGGAGACTAAGGGTGCTTCCACTTTCATCCTCTTCTCACCCAGTGGCAGGGGCTTGTTATAACCTTTCTAGTTATTTCGGATCGAACCACACAGCCACCAGATTTAACTGCCAACCATTTTACTCTCCACTTTGTACGTGATCACGTTGATGACGTCACATCAATACACAACATCCCTCCTTTACTTGAATATAAACTTAACCCAACTAAAGTTCTCATTCACATTTTCTTACAAGTTCAGAACATTCAAAGTACATTTAACTGCTTCCTTAATAGAACATCAACAATGCTTTCAAAACGGTGCACTAAAACCACAACATAACTCTTCATTCAATTACTACTTGTTTTCCTACTTGCATAGTCTAACCTTCATCAGTCACTCAACAACATAGTCATAGCCTAACCTTCATCAGTCACTCAACAACATAGTCATAGCCTAACCTTCATCAGTCACTCAACAACATAGTCATAGCCTAACCTTCATCAGTCACTCAACAACATAGTCATAGCCTAACCTTCATCAGTCACTCAACAACATAGTCATAGCCTAACCTTCATCAGTCACTCAACAACATAGTCATAGCCTAACCTTCATCAGTCACTCAACAACATAGTCATAGCCTAACCTTCATCAGTCACTCAACAACATAGTCATAGCCTAACCTTCATCAGTCACTCAACAACATAGTCATAGCCTAACCTTCATCAGTCACTCAACAACATAGTCATAGCCTAACCTTCATCAGTCACTCAACAACATAGTCATAGCCTAACCTTCATCAGTCACTCAACAACATAGTCATAGCCTAACCTTCATCAGTCACTCAACAACATAGTCATAGCCTAACCTTCATCAGTCACTCAACAACATAGTCATAGCCTAACCTTCATCAGTCACTCAACAACAGTCTCTAAACCTTTCCGGCAGTTTGGTTTGTCTCTGGGGTCTGCAAGGTTTAGGAATCTGTTCATCTCTCTGAAATGTTTCACAGTTCTCTTTGCATTCCTCTGCACTTCCCTTTTGCTCCTTATCATAATTTGGCTCTTGATCACATTTCCTTTCACCATCCAATGTTGGTGTTTCCACAGACAGAAACTTCTTGACAAATGTCGTATTCCGTGCATACTTTGCTCCAGTTGGTGACTGAACGACAACGCTGTTACCTTCTCTGCGTACGACTTTGTGAGGAGTGCTGTGAAATGTTGTTGTGAACTTGTCTGTTTTATCCTGCTTCACAAGCACTTGATCTCCAACCTCTATGTCTGATGTCTTAGCGTCTCGTCTGTGGTCTGTGTATATCTTGGCTTTTCCTTTCTGCTCTTCGTCTCGAGCTTCAAGGTCACTGTGTGGAGTTGTGATGTCTGGTAACTTCCCTCTGATCTTCCTCTGAAAAAGAAGTTCCGCTGGGCTTTTGCCCGTTGTGGCATGTTGTATGGACCTGTAGAAGTCACATATTTGCGTAGCTCTCTTTTCCAATCCTGGCCCTCAGCTTGGGCAATCCGTACTCATTTCATCAGTGATGCGTTTTGTCTTTCCACTTCTCCATTTGCTTGCGCCCACTTTGGAGTTGTTTTGATATGGTGTATTCCTTTCTCCTGACAAAAAGCCTGAAACTGATTGGACTTGAATTGTGGACCACAATCCGATCTGATTGTTAAAGGAAGTCCGTGCCGACTGAAAATGTCTTCCAAACGGTCAATCACTTTTTCCGCCGTTGTTGACTTGAGGATTGCATATTCATAGTACCTGCTGTAATAGTCGACAACAACCAGAATCGAATGTCCATCCGGTAAAGGACCAAGTAAGTCTGTGGCTAAGTTTTGCCATGGCCCTTCAGGCATCACTGTGGGCGACAGTGGTTCAGAAACATCTGGTTTCGCCACCAGCTGACAACCATGACATGTCCTCACAAGTCTTTCTACGGCCCTGTCCATTCCGGGCCACCAAACCTTTGTTCTCAGGTGTTGTTTTGTTCCTACCACACCAAGATGACCCTCATGTGCCAACTGAAACGCTCTTCCTCGCAGCGACTGTGGCAAAACAATTCTTGCTCCTCTGAGTATTATTTGGCCAATGACACATAGCTCACCTGCAATAAGTCTGTATGCAGGACAGTCATCAAAACAACCTGTTTGAATAGCAGTTCCCAGTCTCTGTAATTCCACATAATTTGCTGATATCTGCTCGACTTCCTTGGTGGTCAGGGCACTGGGTGTCGCACAAACTGCTATAAACCACACATATTCCTCTGCATTATGTGTGTGCATCTCACCTTTGGCTGATGGGCCCAGCAGACGTGACAGAGGATCTGCAATGTGTACCAGGTATATGAATCACCCGGTACTCATAGGGTTGTAGGGCTGTAATCTCAAGACCCACCTTTCGATTCGTGCGCATGGTTTTGAGCGAGGGCTATAAATTGCCTCCAAGGCTTTGTGATCTGTGACGAGATCAAACTTCCGACCATAAACGTAGGGGTGCAATCGTTCACATGCCCACACCAGAGCAAGTGCTTCACGCTCTGTTTGTGAATACCTTTGCTCACACTCTGTCAAGCTCCTGCTCACATAACAGACAGGAACCATTCCCTCACGTTGTTCCTGAACTAGTACTTCTCCAATGCCCTTTGGTCCAGCATCGGCAATGACTTGTTGGTGCGTCCTTGTCAAAGTAAGCCAGTGTTGTGGCCTCGGCCAACTTATCTTTGAGAGTTATGAAAGCTTTCTTTTGGTCAGTTCCAAAATTAAATTTGGTGTCTTTTTTTGTCAGTCTGCGCAGAGGTTCTGAGATGCTCGCAAACTGAGGTATGAAACGACTACTATAGCCAGCTAAACCGAGGAAACTTCTCACCTCTGAAACGTTTTCAGGCTCTCTTGCCTCCACAACTGCTTTCACCCTCTCTGCCGTCGGGCCTATGCCTTTCACTGACAGCAGCATGCCCATAAACACCAGTTTGTCCATGTTAAACTGGCACTTCTCTACATTCAGAGTCAAGCTGCAGCTTTCCAGTCTCTTTAGTACAGCATGCATTCTTTTCTCATGAGTCTCTTCGTCCGCCGCATGGATGATGATGTCATCTGATATGTTCTCTACTCCTTCGATGCCAGCTAAAACAGTGGCTATTTCGTGCTGGTACTGCTCACTTACAGACGAAACTCCAAACACCAGTCTTTTGAACCTATATATGCCATTATGAACGGCGAAAGTGGTGATGTCTCTTGATTCTGGGGTCAATTCCAGCTGATGGTACCCCCACTTTAGGTCTAGTTTGCTGAAAATTACTGACCCATTCATTCCTTGCAACAGTTCATCCACTGTGGGAATCGGGAACCGCCCACGAATGATTGCAGTGTTTGCTTGTCTCATGTCCAAACACATCCTTATTTCCCCATTGACTTTGGGTACAATAACAACTGGGTTTAGCTCCATTGACTTTCTCCATAATGTCCATGTGGAGCAGCTCTTTTATTTTGTCCTCAACAGCCTCTCTGAGGTGGAACGGGACGCGTCTAAGGGTCTGTGCAACTGGCGTCACTGTGCTGTCTATGTGCAGGCTAATTTGTTTTGTGTTTAGTTTGCCTACTCCACAGAACAATTTGGGGTACTTCTGTCGTATCATGGACTTCACATCACTCACCACTGCAACATTAGCTCCAATCCTCAGCACTCCTAATTTAACTGCTGTGTCTTTTCCGAGCAGTGGTTCCCCTCTCCCGCAAATAACTAAACTCAGCTATTGTGCCGCGTTTTCCGATTCCGACCTCACACCAGAAAATTCCTTTCACTGGTAAGGGTTCACTTGATGAGTATGCATACAGTTTTTTGTCTGATTTGGCAGAGCTGCATTTTATATTTTTTTCTTTCAGCATTTCCCACGTTCCTTCATCCACTATGTTGCTTGTTGCTCCTGAGTCAACTAACATGGGTAGTCTGACACCTCCAACTGAAAATGTTATTCTGTCCATGTTGCTCTCTTCTCTTACAACAAATGCAAAGTCTTGATTTTTCACATCTGATTCAACTCTTTTCACGGTCTGTCTTACACTTTCCTTTGTTTTACACATTTTTGCAAAATGATCTCTTTCATTGCACTTTCTGCATGATTTTCCACGTGCGGGACATTTTATAATCTTTTGCAAAATGACCTGTCTGTCCGCATCTGTAGCAGGTTTTGTTTGAATCAGCACTACCTTTACTACATTGCATTCGTTTTTTCTGATCTCTCACTCCTTTTCTGGACACAAGACTCACCGTCTCTTTCACTTCAGTCTCTGGAGAAATGTGCAACGCCGCCATCTGCAGTTCAACACGTTCGCACTGCGCTGCGATTTCTAGAGTGCGAGCAAGTGTCAAAACCGTTCCTTCCTCCAGCAATTTTCTACGCACGTATTCGGAGCTGCACCGACTCAAAACAGCATCTCTTAATTGATTGTCTTTATCAGCTCCAAAATCACAATATTTTGCCGCTTGCCTTAAACATGTGGCAAACTGTTGCACGGTCTGTCCCGTTTTCTGCTTTAGCTGATTAAACGCCTGTCTTGCAAACGCCGTGTTTACCTGCGGCAAAGTATGCGTTCAGTGCTGTTACTGTCTGCGCGTAGTCTGTTGGCCCTCCTGTGTCAGCGAGTGTGGAGAAAATATCCTGCACATCTGTCCCAGCGTGATGTAGGAGCAAGGCTCTGCGTCTTTGCTTTGTAGCGTCGGGTGCATCGTCACTCAGGATCAAACCCTCTCCGTCGGCAAAAAGTTAAAATGCATTTAGCCATCTTGTCCACCGCGGACCCAACGTGGCTGGATCGCTGTAGCAGTCGAACTTGGGAACGGTACCGTCCATCTTTAACGCACGCCGCCTATCTCCACTAAACTTTCAGTTAACTAATATAAAGTAGTCGGCGTGACGCACGTCTAACTCACTTTCAGATTTAACTAACGAGTGACTCCTTGTTGCAACATCCTCGTCGCCAAAGTTATAACCTTTCTAGTTATTTCGGATCGAACCACACAGCCACCAGATTTAACTTGCCAACCATTTTACTCTCCACTTTGTACGTTAGTGATGTGTCATGCGCAAAAGATGCGATGCTTTGTAGTGAATCAGAAGAGCCGGCTCGCATCGAGTGAGAGCCGGCTCCCAGTTTTTTTCCTTTCGCTGCGTGCTTACAGGCAGAACTTTGTTTTGATTGGTCAGCAATCGCATCGCGGCCAATCAGATGTGAGGATATGGGATCATACCATTATGTAAAAACAGAGAGGGGGGTGAAGTGAAGCGGCACTCCACTGCAAGTTAATGAGTCGTAACAACGTTAATAACGACACTGTCTGTCAGATAGCGGTGAGGAGAGTGTGTGAGTCGTAACTATGAGTGACACCCGAAAGAGAAGCAGCATCTGGCTCCAGTTCAAAGACAATGGAAACAACAAAGCAGAGTGCGTTCACTGCAAGATGAAAATTACTTTAAGAGCAGGTTCCACCACAAACCTGCATAGACATATGAGAACTGTCCATCCTACAGTGCAGTTAGAGGAGAGAGGGCAAGCTAGCACCCCATCTACAGATCCTGGTGTGTCTCATCCCCAAAAAACAGCAACTGCAGCAGCATCTACTGGCTTCCCCACACATGCAGGTATAACCTCTCCTACTGCAGCTCAAAGCAAAATAAGCCAGTTTATACCCAAAGTGATGACCCCATCCAAACAGCACAGCATTGATGTAGAGCTAGCTAAAATGATAGCTACTGATTTCCAACCCTTTTCAATTGTGGAGGACAGAGGTTTTAAAAGTTGTCAAAACTTTAAATCCCACATACACTCTTCCCAGTAGAAAAACATTGTCCCAAACAACAATACCTAAACTATATGACACAGAACGGGCATTATGGCAAGTAAGGGTGAAACAAGCTCCATCAGTTTGCCTGACAACTGACTGCTGGACCTCCAGAACAACCTGCTCTTTCATGGCTGTCACTTGCCATTTCATTGAAAATTACAAGATGACATCTTGCCTTTTGGACTGCTTTGAGTTCACAGAGAGACACACTGCAGAAAACCTAGCAGATGAGCTAGTAAGAGTGGCAAAAGAGTGGCAAGTAGAGGACAAAGTAGTGTGCTGTGTGAGTGACAATGCAGCAAACATCACCAAAGCCATAAAAATTCTTAAGTGGACCCATCACCCATGTCTGGCACATACACTAAACCTCATGATTAGAGATGCCCTAAAGGTGGTCAAACCAACCGTGGATAAGGTGAAGGCTGTTGTGGAGTTTTTCCACAAAAGCACAGTTGCAACACAGAGGCTAAAGTCCACACAGTGCCAGATGGGGATGCCTGAACTGAGGCCCAAACAAGAGTGTGCCACCAGGTGGAACTCAACATTTTATATGTTGAAACGAATTCTTGAAACAAAAGATGCCATCATCTCCACCCTGGCCCTCATCAACACACCAGTTGATGCTCTATGTCAAGAGGAATGGGAGCTGGTGAAAGAGGTCTGCACCGTCCTGCAACCATTTGAGGAGGTGACTGTGGAAATAAGTGCAGACCGGTACCTTGGACCATTTTTTTTCACTACTACCATTCAGTCACTATTATACATTGCAGAAACAATACAGTATAATGTGCCACATATAATATGCCACATACTTTAAAAAAAGCTTCATTTTAAAAGTTGCTGTTTCTCTCCCTCAGCTATGTTTCTGCCTCAAAAATGCTCCTGCTATGCAAAGGTTTGCAGCGTGTGACAGCCCAACAGACTGTAACCATGCAGAAAGGGAAAGAATTGGTTGCAGCTCTTTGTTCAGCCATGGACCGGAAATTTCTGCGTATGGAGTACAACACTGTCCACTCAGAAACCACATTATTGGATCCTAGGTTTAAAAAACTTGCATTCAATGACAACAGAGCTGTTGATGAAGCACTTCAGAGAATTAGTGCAGCAGCAAGATGCACCCCTAGCAGCCAGCCAGCTCCGCCATTAGAAGGCCAAGTGTATGAGGAACCACAAACCTCTGTTGTTTGGAGGCTTTTTGATGAAAGAGCTACAGGAGATGCTACAAGAAGAAATCCTACAGCTGATGCTATACTGGAGGTGAGGTCTTATCTTGAGGAGCCCATCATCCAACGAGCAGAAGACCCACTGAGCTGGTGGCAGGCCAAGGCCTCAGTCTTTCCACGCCTGGCGAAGGTGATGGAAGGGAGACTGTGTATTGTGGCAACATCGGTTCCTTCAGAGAGAATCTTCTCAAAAACAGGGCAGATAATCTCAGAAAGAAGAAATAGGATCAGTCCATCAAAGCTGAGGCATCTGATTTTTTTGAATGCCAATCTTCACTGAGGACATTAATACTGTTTGCTTGAGTTTGGTTCTAGTTCTGTTCTAGTTCAATTCTGTTTATTTGCTGTTTTTTTGTTAATTTGTGCAAAAAAATGTTTGATTAAAATGATTAAAAACAAAAGAATGCTTTTGTAACAAAATAAATGCATAAAAAAACACTGCACATGAAAGGGTTTTCAACACACAAACCATTTTTTTTTTTTAAAGTTAGGGTAAAATAAAGGCCTACAAAAAAATCCTAAATTAAGAGCCGTTCAGGAGTCGAAAGAGCCGGCTCTTCTTTGGGAGCTGAGCCAAAAGAGCCGGCTCTCGGAAAAGAGCCGAACTTCCCATCACTATTGTACGTGATCACGTTGATGACGTCACATCAATACACAACAGGGCTGAATGGTGTTGAAGGAACTGGAGAAGTCAAATAACATAACCCTCACAGTGCAACCTGCGTTGTCCAGGTGAGAGTAGGCCCTCTGCAGAAGGTAGATGATTGCATCATCCACCCCAATGTTGTGCTGATATGCGAACTGCAGGGAGTCCAGTGATGAACACACCAGGGGTCTGAGGTGGGCGAGGACTAACCTTTCCAGGGTCTTCATGATGTGGGATGTTAGCGCTACAGGTCTGAAGTCATTCAGGACAGTGGGGTGTGCCTTCTTGGGCACTGGGATGAGGCAGGATGTTTTCCACAGCACAGGGACCCTTTCCAGGCTCAGGTTGAAGGGTCGCTGGAGTATTCCACAGTTGGTCAGCACAGACCCTAAGCACCCTTGGGCTGATGCCATCAGGGTCTGCCGCTTTCAACTGATGTAGTCTCTCCAGCTCTCTTCACGTGGTTGGTGGTGAAAGCCTGACCAGGTGGGGAGAAGGGGGGTGTTGATTATCAGTCCAGAGGTGTTGGGGAAGGGAGGTGTTGCAGATCAGTCTAGAGGAAGCAGGGAGGTCGCTGATTGTCTCAGCGGTGTTGTGAGCAAAGGGGGTGTGGCCTGGGGAGCTGGACAGGGCTAATATCAAACCTGTTATAAAATTGGTTCAGCTCATTAGCTTTCCTGGGTCCCTTCCGTCTGCCCAATGTTTGACTTTTTGAAGCCAGTGATATTTCTCATACCCTTCCACACCTCTCACCTGGCTCTGCCTCAGCTTGTCCTCCATCTTCTCTTTATACCCTCTCTTCCCCTCAGCAATCCGCCACTTCAGCTCCCTCTGGACGCATTTCAATTTGTCCTTGTCCTTGTCCTTCTCCTTGAAGGCCCTCTTCTTCTCATTCAGCAGGGCCTTCAGGTCGCTGGTGACCCAGGGTTTATTGTTTGGGAAACAGCGTACCTTCCTGGTGGGTACAGTGTTGTCTACACAAACACATTATATAGTCCGTTATGCAGTCTTTTAGTCATTCAATGTCCTTCCTGCGGTTACAATAAGCTTAATAAAACATACAATTTAACAGTTTTAAAACATTAAGATAAATATTGTAAAGAAGCAGGTTTCGAACCCTCAACCGTTTGGTCCCAAGCCCAGCACGCTATCGACTGTGCCATGAAGGTCTGATGAGCGGTATGCATATTAACAGTAGAATATCCAGGACTTAACAAGTAGCCGACCAATAACCGCCAGTATAATAAATACATTTAATACACACAATCACAAAGACATCCATAAATGTTGTGTTTAGGAAGGTCATAAAAACAAGACTTTTCTAAATAACATTTAACATGTTAAGATGTATTTCTCTGAGCTGTAGTAGCTGAGGCTATGGTTTTATTTAACCTTTATTTGCTTCATGTCAACTAAATGAATTAACTTATGCTCTTTCAGATAGTGTATAGCAATCAAAACGTCTGGCCTGCATGGACATCTGTACTGTAAGATTGATTGGGTAAGAAAGCAAGCTTCATAAAGACGCCCTCTGGTGGTTTAAACGAGCATTAATAGCCGACAGTAAAATACTCTGCTGTTCCATACCGAAGCCATGCTACAGTATGATGCAACTTTTAAACGAGCAACCACTGTAGCAAGATACTTAACGCTAACAATTGTTCCACCAGACCTGCTCCCTCGCATCGAACTTTCCAAATGGCAGTTTTCGGTTACAGCTCATTAAGTAGGCTTCACCTTCACTCCAGTCTGTCGTCAGTATTCTCACCTTCCTCCATCGCTCAGGGGTCACACTGCTGTTACACTCCACTGTCGTTAGAGTGTGTGCTGATGCTGTAACTTGGTTGTCTCTTCAGTGGCATGCTGCATTGTTGTTAACTTACCTGAAATGCGCAAGGTCCTCTACTCTGACAAGTAATCCACAGATAAAAGGGTAAATCTTTTTATTACCCACGTGGGTATATGCTCCTGAAAACCAATGAGACGACACATGGGTTTATGCTAAAAATAAGAACACGATGGGAGAATTAAGTTCTATTTTTGGGCCTGGCCACGCAGATGGCTGCGAGCCGTGTGGGTGCAATGATGGAATAACGTGCATACATTTATTTTGCAAGCTGTGGTCATCATGTTATGGAAACGATTGGCTGTGCCTTGGATACAGACAGCCAGTAGTGTTCCAAACGTGAATCACTCGTTGGCTTATGATCCAAAGCCCCCCCCCAACCCCAACCATTCTCAAAGCGTGAGTATGAAAGTCAAACAAGGAGCAGACACGATGGCTAAATGTTACAACTTTATTACTGGACAGGGCAACAAAGACTCACAAGTCATTTCATAAAGACAGGAAACAAAAAGATACATTCGATAATATTAACGCATCACATGAAACCTGCTTAATTTGTTTACCTCTAAGGCATGCTCCACATTTCTCCCTTCTGATTTAATCTTCAACGCACCCCAAACACTAACTGACTTGAAACACTTTGCTCAGAGAGGAGAGCATCTCACACAGAAATTACACTACTTTATGAAAGAATGCAAAAATAGAAAATCACTAGCGAAGTGACATGTGGGTTCTAATGAATGAAGTGAAAATGAGAAAGTAGCCAACTCTACAAATTCCTGCCAAAAGGGTTTAAACATTTGAACATCAAAAACAGCCACAGTTCCTCCTGGTTACTTCCTGTCTAACCATCTCTAGCAGGGGTATAAATTAACATTGGTAGCACTGGTGCACCTAAATTAAAAAATAAAAAGTCTAGGAGCATCACATTTTTGTTTGAGATAAAGAAGCATAAAGATGCCATGTGAATTCTAGAAAATAATATTTAACCCTGTAAAAAGCTCAAATGTTAATACCAAAACATGCCATTTAAAACATGCTATTTGTGGAATATTAGGTTTCTACTGTGTTAAAGCTCTACCTATTGATTCATCACATACATTCCACACTAAGAGCATAACTTTTGTGATGAGACATGCAAGTCATTCATTCTATGATCATTGATCTCCTGAAGAAGTTAACCGTTCCTTCTGTGCCCCCAGATGATTGGATATACTGGTAAAGTAAATCAGGTTGTTAGCTAGCTATTAGAGGTAACATGACTGAACAGCCCGCGACCTGATTTATGAACAGGGCCTTAAAAAACACTTGTCCACCAGCCACTGTGACAGCTAGAAGAAAAATAAATACCAGCCACTGACAGCTAGAAGTTTATTTTTACCAGTCACTCAATTCTTACCAGCCAATACATTTTCCATAACACCAAAAACTAAAACTCAGTTTAGATCTTCCAGGTGTCAGATATCCCCCTTTTATTTTTATTGGTTCACGCAAAATCTAATAAATGGGATGTTCTAAGTCCACAGCCACGCTTCAACTACATGAAGAGACCAGTATTAATGTCTGGGGAAGAAGATCCTCCTATTTGAGGGTCTAGTTGCCCTTTAAACAGAAAGACCATGACATCATAGAATTGCACCAGTTAATTACATTACAGTTAATATTTAATTTGGAAAGTTATGGGAAAGCCTTTAGAAATGACTTTCACTAACTGTCTACACAAAGTGGTTGACAGGCGTTCCCATGCCGTGAAATCTGCAAGAAATACTAATAAACTGATGCATTCTTTACATGTAGGCTTTAGATTGAATGAATCTGCGCTGGCTTTTTTTCCTCAAGGACACTGAAACAAACTGCCCAGTGAAGCACATCATTACAGCTATTATCTGGGTGATTCTTCCCCCTAGTCACACTGGTGCTCCCATAATAAAAAGATGGCAGGTCACTTTAGAGTCCTGATGGCAAGCATCGGTGGATCAACTATGCAACAACCCTAGTTATGACAGTGGTGGCCATTATAGCACACTACTATTTACCAGGGCCTATGGGGCACACTATGGAATAGGCTTCCATCCCAGACACACCCAGTGGGTGAGTGGGCAAAGGAAGACACATGGAGAACCACTCAACATCAGTTCAGTCAGACAACTAGCAGAAATTCTACAGCATGTTACTTTTTTAAAAAGATGAGACGAGAGAAACCTGGACTAAACGACAGCCCTAACTAGCAAACATCTTGGTAACTTCAGCAAATCACAGAATTCTGAATTTCATTGCTTTGTTTACCTTATCTGGAGCTCGCTCTGGAATGGTCACCTACACCTTGATCACCAGCCTCAAAGGATGCCTCTCTCAGTAGTCTCCTTTATGGGAGGGACAAACTTACAGGTTCCTGTTCCTGAATCTAGAACCTACGCTGGCTTCTAGAACCTTCTCTGGCTTCCAACAGCATCTGAGTGAGAGGTGGAGGGAGGCAGGCAGCAGGGTTTTATAAGAACACCGTAACAGCGCCAATATAGAATGTATATTCAGTTCACACCAATGATCAATCAGTTCAACAGCATGAACATTATATGCAGGTGGACTTTGATAAACGGCTGTAGACGTATTAATATGTACGCATATGCACATAGGGCTGGCTTCATGACTGTGTGCCGTTTATATTATAGTAATGTTAAAGTACAGGGCTCTAAGCATCACAGATCACACTGCAGAGACTTACCAAGTTCTGCATTATAATATGCCTCGTGGAGGGGGGGGGTGCTGTATATTAATTACAACAAAATTACCTCTGAAAATGAGAACTTTAACAACATGTAGAAAGAACGCTTTTTGCAAATTGTACTAGAATAAGTCAGGTGGGAAAAGCCATCAAACCACATTGCATTGGCTAAGAGAAAAACGTTACTGCTACCACAACCATCCAACTCATGTTGTACCATGCAAGTTATTCATCACCATCAGATCACAGCACTATCATTATCAATATACTATGAACAAACAGCTGTGGATATCACTACAAATCGTACCTGGTTTCTTAAGATCCTTAGCACAACTAGTGTTACTACACAGCACAGGTAGGCAGAAATATATCAGGCAAATTCTGGAGTATAAATGGATCCCATGTGGATGGATGATAGAGAGACAGAGAGAGATATATATATGCATCTCTCCCTCTCCATCTCCTGAATATGATAGGTCAGAACACAGGTGTTTTCTTTAGGGTTGCTTACCTGTGTGACCGCAGCAGAACCTAAGGGTCAAGGTCTAGGATGACAGTGATACTGCAAAGATCACACAGATATATTGCACTGTTTGCCACTCATTCAGTTCAAACAGCCTTAGTTTTGTTTCAGAACAGTACCAACAGAATGTGTCAGAACAGATCAATGGAATAACTGCATCACTTAGAATCAGAAGCACTTCTAGAACATTCTACTGAATGACAACCCAACATGCTGATAGGAGACATCAATAAACGGCATAAAAACAGCTTCAACATGCTACTATGTTTTAGACAATCACACCATTACTGCAGTGAAAATATGCATTTCTAATAGCAACTACATCAAAAAGCATTTATTTTCCAATATTGATTCAATAAATTCATAATTACATCTATTCAGGCTTAGCAATGGCACTTCAAAACTACTGTAATCTAATCAAGCAGTTAACAAATTGTAACATTCCTAAATGGACCACTGCACAAAGCATTCTGCTTTGATAGGAACGGATCCTTAGACTTCAGTTCACAGTTCTAACAGAACAGGCTGGTTCTATTGTAGAACACTAGTGCAATATTCAATGTACTCTAGATGGTCAGTTTATCATTTCAGAATTACAACAATTCTAAGGTACTGTACTTTATCATAACTTTTGATACTTACCCAGTAATGTTAAGGAAAAAATGTACAATTTGACAAGTACAATAGTTTTGTAATCATCAGTCAAATAAATACATTGACAGCCAGACAATAACTGGGTTTGTTATATAGTTATAGCAGTATAATACTTACAGTAACTGGGCTTGTTATATAGTCACAGTATTGTACTTACAGAGTAGGAGGTCAGAGGTCAACCCTGTTGGCTGATGGTACCGCTCAGACCAGCTCAGACCACCCCTCGGCCCTACAGACAACCTACGTTCTTCCGTTGGATAAACTAACAGAACAATGCATGGGCAGAGCAAAAATAAAAATACGACTTTTGCATTTCACGTATTTTATAGTATCAAAAGGCCAGCAAATGTATACACTTTAGGGGGGAGAGAACAAACGTTTGAATGCAATGCAATGCAATACAGCAGAACAGAACGTCAGTTTACCTGTCCTGGAAGAGACTCAGGGAGCAGCAAAAAAATTGACTAAGAATAAAAAACTAATGTAACATTTCTGCAGTGAGAGTCACATTTCTGCAGTGAGAGTCACATTTCTGCAGTGAGAGTCACATTTCCTGATGCAACATTTCTGCAGTGAGTCACATTTTCTGAGGAACATACTTGCTTTGCTTACCGCTTGTCTAAGCCTGGCTGTGAAGGAGGAAGATACTCTTATTATAAAAACAGTGCAGCACACTAAGTTACCTCAACAAAGTCCGCTTCAGGATGTCTCAAATGGCACCCCATTTCACTTTTGACCAGAGCTCTAGGGAGCCTTGTGCACTACAAAGGGAATAGAATGCCATTTGAGACTCCGCCAGCCAGTCAGCACAACAGCCAAAATTAGATGAGTTGTTTGACAGAGATGCCACAACAGCTGAACACTGCAGGTAATGCATGAGTCAGATGTTTCATAACATTAAGCCACTAATACTACATTAAAGTAGAAGAAACATCTGCCTAGTCCTACAGTACAGGCAGAGCAGTGGGCAGTCAGAGGTACAAAGACTAATAGAACCAAGAGAAACGACAGGGAAATTATTCTATTCAATAGTGGTCCTAGAACAGAACCTTGGGGAACACTGAAACTGGACCCCAGTCAAAAAGGCAGAGCAACGAAAGCACATCTAAAAACATTGTACTACGTTACCAGGAGCTGTGTAGAGTTGGAGAGAGTGACAATTGTAAAACAAAAAAAGGTACATGATTTGAAGTTGAGTTCATATTGTCATTTCTATTACCAACCCAACTTACCAACACAGGAGGTTTCACTTTGTTTTATTGCAAAACACAACAGGCATATTATTTAAAAACGGAGATGATTTTCCATGGTAAACAACTAGCTAGTTAATAACAGGAGATCTTTAACCACATTGCATGAAAAAGATACAGGGGGCTGGAATGAACATATAATTACCTCACTAAAAACCAAACCGTTAATTTACAAGAAATAAACTAGAAAAACAAAAAGATAGATAGATAAAGGATGAAGGGTTTGTGTCTCCAGGTAGAACGCTGTCATCACATCTATTGTGAAACACTTCAAACCAACCAACCAAGAGGGAAATTAAGATCTTCAAGGCATCATCTGCACCATCCAACACATTTAACAAAGGGTTTTGTTTTGTTTCCACAATGTTGCATTTACTTTATGTCCACTTCACATTACTGGCCCTGTGCAGAAGAAATACATAGAAGATACAGGCCATGTTAACAGCAGAACACATGATGCAGCTTCTCCATACATCATATTAACCCTATTTAAAGGAGGGAAGAGGAGCGTTAGTTTCTTCTCTCGGCTACAGACTCCTCTGCTCCCCTAGAACAGGTAGCGGAAGGAACATTGTTAGCACCACCGATACAAGGCTTCATAAAACAACACAGCAAGGGAGTTGTAATGAGGGTTACAGTCACAGAAAACAATAAGACAAGACAATACAGGAAAGAGAGAGTGGAGAAGTGGAACAAGGAGACAACAGGAACCGGGTTAGGGGGGTACAGGGTCGAAGGTAGGTCTTATTGGGGTTGGGGGTGTACCTGAGGTGTTTGTGGCTGTGCCATGGCCTGTGGGCTGCCCTGTCCGTAGTAAGCAGCCTGCTGGCGGTAATACTCTGCCCAGGCAGCACTATAGTCTGGCTGACCGGCTGGCTGACCAACTGGTGCTGCTCCCGCCTGCGGGGCCGCTTGACCTGGGGAGGGAGAGACAGTTAGAAACATGGTTGAGACTGCATGGACTCAGAGACATGCAAGGGTTGGCATGGAACCCAACCATACCAGAAGGGATAACAATGATATGAGTTGAAATTAGGGGTTGAAGGACCGCAGCCACCCCGAGCCACAGCTTGTTCAGCCCATTACCAGAATGTGGGGACAGTGCATCAAAGCTGGGACCGAGACTGAAAAACAGCTTTATCTCCAGGGCATCAGACAAACAGTCACAACTAGCCAGCCTTCACCCAGCTACCACCTGGTACTCTACCTGCACCGTAGAGACTGCTGCCCAACGTACATAGTCATGGAACACTGGTCACTTCATCATGTACATACTGTATTCTAGTAAAGGCTCATCAGATATAACCATTGCCTTAAACAACTTCTCTTCATATACTGTCCATGTTGTGTAAGCACTGACATTTCATCTGGATTATGGGTTTTAATGTTAAGTATTATTTTCACTGCACTTGCAAATCTGTATACGCCACCAATAAACTTAGATTTGGAGATCAGTTAGCAGGTAATAGACTAGTCAAGTCAGTGCTACCAACGTGGACCAGGTCTAGAATAGATCAAATCAGTCAGATGGTTTGGATACTATAACAGAGAGGTTTTAGAAACAACTACATTGATGTGACTGTGAGAAGGGGAACGAACCCACCACTGGTTCTTAGGGTGGCGGGACAGAAACCCTCTGTTTACTCTGGGGCAGCTGTGGCTACAGACACTCTACTACAGAGAGCTGATAGGGGCACAGCTGCCCACAACATGACCATGACATCTTGGTCTTACTAAAACACTAGAGGTAGCAGCGGTCTCACCTTGTTTCTTATAGTACTCCTCCCAAGCCTTGGTGTAGTCCTGCGGTTGCTGACCTTGCTGCCCTGGGAATGACAACACTGCTTTAGTCTCAACAGAAACTATGTTCCTTTACCATGTAGTCACAGTATTAGATGTAGAACACGAGCAGGTAATAGGTAGACAAGACAACAGTATGGATGTGCTACTCTTTATACAAGGGTCTTGGTTATTCCCTGTCCGGCTAGACAGAGGCACCAGTCCGTCTGCGGCTAGACAGAGGCACCAATACTAAATCAGTCTAAACAGCATGTTTGTTGCTCCATAGCTGTTTACTGGTCCTCAGTTACTTCAATAAGAGACTTGACATGTGTTTAGGTTTATACCCAATGTCTTGTAATATTCCTCCAGGCCTTGGAGTAATCTGCCTGTCCAGTGTGACCAGGTCCCTTGGGGTCACCTGTTAAAAATGGTACAATATAGTATTGAGAACCTTTCTGAGACTGACCATGGTTAGACCTCCACCCCACTAGGGGGCGCTCTGCACTGACCCAGAGACGTGGAATATAAAAGCTACTCTGTCTGCTTTACTACACAACACTGGCAGGACTGTTAGCCGCTCAATGTGCTAAAGCTTGAATCCTGGCCTAAGGCATTGCTCATGTAGGTGATGTCAAAGGCACTAATTATAAAAGGTAATTGACACTTAATTAAACATCCAAAACCTTTATCATAAATGCATTCTCTGCAAAAGTCTGGGGAAATTCTCATTAACAAGGTTGATTGTCTGTAGTTCAGTGCAGCAGCACTGGAACACATTCTGAATGAACCCCTGCCAGTCTAGGTGTCTACAGACCACGCCGAGGTTACCTGGGTTGCCAAGGTTACCTGGGTTGTATTCATTAATGCACATTAACAAACCGTAGCACGTTAGGCAACTCAAAACAAGTATCTACTGGACAAATTGACATATGTCCCTGGCCGTTTCGTTCCATTTGGTTCCTAGTGAACACATCCCAGCAGAGAACCAGATGCTGTGATAGAGGTGGGGGGGGGGGGGGGAAGCCAGGTTACCTTGCCCGTTGGCCTGTGTGGTGCCAGGGGCTCCGCCGGTGGGCGTCATGGGGGCCTGAGGTTGCTGCTGGTACTGGGAGTAATATGCTGCCCAGGCCGCTGCATTGGCATCAGCTGCAGCTTTACCTAAAATCAATACACACATCAGATCTATTCCCCTGTTGATTTACCAATACAGGATCAACATTACTTGGCTAAGGGCCTTGCAGAATGGAATAAATAAACTCATAGGAGAGAAATGGACAGATTGTCTCAACTATAATAAGGGCTTGGTAACCATGTTCAATCTATTTAGCCAAGTGAATGTATCCATTTATCAACATATGTTGAATGGTGTTAGTCCCTTACCAGGATCAGGCTGTCCCTGCTGCCAGTGGGGGAAGCCGTTGCCCCAACCCTGAGGCTGGTAGGGTGCAGGAGGACCACTGAGAGGAGACAAAGCATGACAACACTGGCTGATAACAAGAAACTACAATAAATGTGATAAATAAAAGCCTTCTGTATCAAATCTGAGATTACTTCCATATAATTGAATTTCATAAAGCAAATACTGCATTTCAGTGGTTTAGATGGTAATATGATTCTCTATACTAGTTTATTCCAGTGGTTTAGATGGTAATATGATTCTCTATACTAGTTTATTCCAGTGGTTTAGATGGTAATATGATTCTCTATACTAGTTTATTCCAGTGGTTTAGATGGTAATATGATTCTCTATACTAGTTTATTCCAGTGGTTTAGATGGTAATATGATTCTCTATACTAGTTTATTCCAGTGGTTTAGATGGTAATATGATTCTCTATACTAGTTTATTCCAGTGGTTTAGATGGTAATATGATTCTCTATACTAGTTTATTCCAGTGGTTTAGATGGTAATATCATTCTCTATACTTTCCATCCGCTAAGTCTTAAAAAATTTGGTTTACGTTTGCTGATAAATGAAATGCCTGGACTAAAAACAAAACAGCCACCAAGATGTAAATATTGGTGGGAGAGAGATGGCTATTTAAAAATCTGTGAAAAGGAAAGTGTTCTTACTGTGGTCCCGGGGGTCCCTGGTTGTAGGGGCCAGGGTTGTAGGGACCCATCTGAGCAGGGTGTCCAGGAGGGCCGGGGGGCCCGTGGGGAGAGGGACCTCCGTGGGGTCCTGGAGGACCTTGGGGACCACCCATTGGACTGACTGGACCCTGGGGAACATGGGAGGGGAGTCAAACAATGTACTGGCTACAGAAATAGAAGACATGTTAAATGCAATGGTTTTAGAATGTGTGGTCAGTAAGTGCTTACTGACCAGTCAGTTATTCAGATAGACATGTATTTCTAGTTAAATTAAGGTGATCCACTGAACTTCTACACCACTATCCAGTGACTGAGCTTCACATAGATATGTATGAAAACCACTCACCCCAATCTTCTCCTCGACCAGCTGTCGTGCATAGTCTATCTGTTGGTGTGATCCTCGGACGGTGAACATCTTGATGTTTGGGTCTGAGTTGGGGGGAGGGTTCCTCTGTAGCTCAATACGAGCCCCAGACGTCTGGCTGATGCCCTTGATGGTCTCTCCTCCTTGAGGTGGACAGAGGAGGAAAGACTGTTCAGACTAAACTAGAAAAGGTAGATTTACAGAAGAAAATGTGACACTTAAAGTACTCAGACCATGAGAAACAAGATTCCGTTCTGATGAAACCAAGATTGAACTCTTTGGCCTGAATGCCAAGCGTCACGTCTGGAGGAGACCTTGTACCATCCCTACGGTTAAGCATGTTGGTGGCAGCATCATGCTGTGGGGATGTTTTTCAGCAGCAGGGACTGGGAGACTAGTCAGGATTGAAGGAAAGATGAACGGAGCAAAGTACAGAGATCCTTGATGAAAACCTGCTCCAGAGAGCTCAGGACCTTGCCTTTAAATTGTTTAACTTGGGTCAAATGTTTCAGGTAGCCTTCCACAAGCTTCCCACAATAAGTTGGGTGAATTTTGGCCCATTCCTCCTGACAGAACTGGTGTAACTGAGTCAGGTTTGTAGGCCTCCTTGCTCGCACACGCTTTTTCAGTTCTGCCCACAAATGTTCTATAGGATTGAGGTCAGGGCTTTGTGATGGCCACTCCAATACCTTGACTTTGTTGTCCTTAAGCCATTTTGCCACAACTGTGGAAATATGCTTGGGGTCATTGTCCATTTGGAAGACCCATTTGCGACCAAGCTTTAACTTCCTGACTGATGTCTTGAGATGTTGCTTCAATATAATCCACATCATTTTCCTTCATGAACTTAGTGTATGTAAACTTCTAACCCACTGGAATTGTGATATAGTGAATTATAAGTGAAATAATCTGTCTGTAAACAATTGTTGGAAGAATTACTTGTGTCATGCACAAAGTAGATGTCCTAACCGACTTGCCAAAACTATAGTTTGTTAACATGAAATCTGTGGAGTGGTTGAAGAATGAGTTTTAATGACTTCAACCTAAGTGTAGGTAAACTTCCTACTTCAACTGTATTTGCAAAAAAATATGGGGTATTGTGTGTAGATTGAGAGAGAAAAAAACGACGTAATCCATTTTAGAATAAGGCTGTACCGTAACAAGTTGTGGAGAACGTGAAAGGGTCTGAATATTTTCCGAATTAACTGCCTATACTACAAACACTGGCTTCTCGGGCATTATCACTTAAGTTTGAGGGCCTTCCAGTCAAAATAAGTGCACTATATAGGGGACAGGGTGCCATTTTGGATGCAGTAGGTCTAAGTTCACCTACCTTTGCCGATGATGAGTCCAGTCTTCATGGTAGGGACGGTGAAGGTGAACTCCTGCAGTCCTCCTGGAGGGCCCATGTTCCAATTACCCCCCCCGTTACCCCCTCTGCCTCTCCCCCTGCCCCCTCCGTTAGGCCCATTCGGCCCCCCCTGCTGGACACTCCTCAGAAGGTCAGAGATGATCTCTGCTGCATGCTGGGACTGGTCAGGAGGACCCACAATCTGGGCTATCCTCTCCGGGGTACTGCCGTCATCTGGAGAGAAAGGGGGAGGAGAGAAGACGGGAAAGGGGTGAGCTCAGTGTTTCGCCGCCAGCCTGAAGGACTTTAGTTTATTAGTTTGAATTGTAGGATAAGGGTTGGCAGTTCAATCCTGGTAAGCTGCAGTGTCAGGATACTTTCCCTCTAGTCAACCACTTAATAACCATTAAGCATATGAAACAGGTGTCATGTCCATGGGGAGAGTGCGCACTATATAGGGAATAGGGTGCCATTAGTGACCCTTCACCTGGTTTGAACTGGATCCTGACTCCTGTGTCGCTCTGGATCTTCTTGATCATCTCTCCGTTTCTCCCGATCACGATTCCCACAGCAAACCTGGGGACAGGAACCTGAGGGAGGAGGTCAAGTCAGGTTAGGAGTCAACTCAAACCTGGGGACAGGAACCTGAGGGAGGAGGTCAAGTCAGGTTAGGAGTCAACTCAAACCTGGGGACAGGAACCTGAGGGAGGAGGTCAAGTCAGGTTAGGAGTCAACTCAAACCTGGGGACAGGAACCTAAGGGAGGAGGTCAAGTCAGGTTAGGAGTCAACTCAAACCTGGGGACAGGAACCTAAGGGAGGAGGTCAAGTCAGGTTAGGAGTCAACTCAAACCTGGGGACAGGAACCTGAGGGAGGAGGTCAAGTCAGGTTAGGAGTCAACTCAAACCTGGGGACAGGAACCTAAGGACGGCCAGGCCAGGTACAGCATGCCATTACATGGTCTCCTTGTATACCATATATACACCCTATATTGGGGTATTTGGAAAAAGCCACGGGGTGGTTTTTAAATACCGTTAACTTTTACTTTGAAGTTATTTTATTGTAAATTTGAATATTTGTAGTTACTTTTCAAGTTAATGCCTGCATTGAACTTGTGGAATACGTTAGATAGGTACTTTATTGATAAATAAAGAAGAGATAAACATTACTTTCTTCATTTCACATTATATAGCTTAAGTCGCGTGGTGTTTCTTCACCCGTGTGAGTCACTGTGGTGCAGCATGCGCCAGGTGACCTAGTTACAGTATGGAACTCACAACTAAATGTTTGCCGGCTAGATATCTTAGTCTAAAATATGATAAATGCTCTGCAGTTGTGCATTTGGTTTGCTAATTTAGTAGCTACTTAGCTATCTAGCTAAGTGGTTAGCTTCTTCCAAAATAAAGCATTTGTTTGGTACCAGCAGAGAATCTCCTCCCTGTGTAGCGTTTGAGTTACTTGAACTACATAAAGTTCAATGCGCTGGTTAGCATTTAGTTAGTGTTCTGTGAGGATTACTTAGTACTTGTTAGCGTTAGCTAACTTGGGCATTAGCTAATCGATAAAGCAGATGGTGTTCATTTCACCCGTTAGATAACTTTTCATTATGAAGCTAACCGGTACTAGGTTTCCCAAACCGTTGTTTGAGCCAGTCAAGTGTTTATTTACGAAGAAGCAAAACGAGGCCTTCTGAGTGGCGCAGCGAGAGTTGCAGCGATGGGACACGATGGGACAAGACTAACCACCAATTGGCCATCATGAAATAAAGGAAGCGCAACGAGCAAAATGGAGCCGAGTCACTCCTGCAGCGCAACTTAAGTGGAGGTGATCAATTTACCATAACTAAGGTGTGCCAAACTAACTTCTCTCCAGCTGGGTTTGCTAACGTGCTAATATGAGCTAAGCTTGCAGATCAAGCTTCTTGGTAACAGCAGCAGAGACAATCCTGGATTAAGATCCCCGATGACTAATATTTGTTTTGTGCATGATGCAAACTGCGTTTTGAGATACTCAACTTTATGAGCTGGGTTGTCAGTCCTAGTAGTAAATGTTAGCAAGCGCTTGTTAGCATTTACCTAGCATCCGCTATGAGAATTCCATAGTACTTGTTAGCATTTACCTAGCATCCGCTATGAGAATTTCATAGTACTTGTTAGCATTTACCTAGCATCCGCTATGAGAATTCCATAGTACTTGTTAGCATTTACCTAGCATCCGCTATGAGAATTCCACTTGTTAGCATTCTGGCGAGGTCATTAGAAATAACAAAGTGCCCCTTGTGTGCACTACCGGTAATACCGTATATCCCAGGTTGGCACAGGTACCGTATGGCAATCTTGATACTGACCAACCCTAGTCTCCTCCCAACCCAGATGGCAGTTCCATCTGTACAAACTGACATCCTTACTTAAAGGTAGACTCAGCCAGATGGCATTGAATGCACAAAGCAAACAATTACTGGTCAATTTCCAGTCAATCACTGCGCTACATCCTCAATTTCCTGTTTTGGTCCTGTAGCTACCACAGAGCAATAGGATCTGTGCACCGGTGCGCTTCACGAGAGAGCAAAGTCTGACATCGTCATCTGTAGTATGAGTGTTTCTGCAGACTTACATCCAGGCCCTCTCCTCCACCACCACCTCCTCCCATCCTGGAGCCGTACTCTCCTCTCTGTTCCCTGAAGCCTTGTTCTCTGATCAGCTCCATGACCATCTCTTTGGCTTGCTGAGGAGAAAGAGTCAACCAGGTAAAACACAGGAGGAGAAAGTCAGGGAAATGACTTAATATTTGCTTGTCGACATCACGGGCAAATAAGTATTCAACTTTGCAGTAGAGTAGTCTGCAATTTCTTTCAGAGTGACTAATTTCATTTCAACGTTTGACGAAATTCATCCATTTACCTGGACTTTAAAAGGTTCCCCAGAGATGCGTAGAGGTTTGTCTGCTCCCGTGTTCTGAGGCCCTTCCTGGATCATCACCATCTTGACCCCAGCTCTCTCCTGCAGCTGTTTGATGGTCTCTCCTCCCTTCCCGATAACCAGGCCAGCCTTGGAGGCAGGGACAAGCATCTCCTGAACAGACATACCAGGGCCGCCGGCATCGTTGTGGTGGAAGGCTGGAGTAGGACGACCCTTATCAACGATCTCTGTTAGCAGCCTCTTGGCAGCTCTAGTTGGGGACCAGAACATGGGACCATTAGCTAAGGGCATGGACAGTGGGCCTATGAAAAAGCCCCTACTCACTAGACACATACGTAGCCTATTGAAAGCTCTGGTAACACACATCAGGGACAAAGACAGTCAGCTATGGCCTCTGACAAGGGCCAGAACTAAGACCGTGGAATCATCTACTAATGTAATGTTGTACTGGCTTTGTGTCGCCAAGAGAGCAGCGAAGAGCGTTGAGAGAGAAGGGACAACAGAAGATAAGTATTCGTACTGTATCGAGTCTTGGGTTCCCGTTAGTGTCACCGACCTATCAGGCATTCCTCCACTGTCTGCAATACCGAGACATTAAGGAGAGAGTTAAGGCATTTCAGGAGTAGAGCAGCATGCAGAACTCAGCATCCAACAGTGTGAATAAATCAGTATGTTTGGACTCTAGGAAATATTACCGGGGGCAATCTGGATTTTGCAGCCCGACTCTTGCTGCATTCGGGATATCTGTTCTCCTCCTCTTCCAATAACTGGGGTAGAAAAGATTTTGCAATAAACCCCCAAAGTCCATCTGCAAGTTGTGTGTGCATCCAACATTCCTTCAAGGACTGTGTGTGTACTTACTGAATCCAACCATCCCGTCAGGGACCTTGAAGTCCTCTGATGACGATCGTGGTCCACCACCTCCCATCCCCCCCATACCCATCGCTGCGGAGAACGCTGCAATGAGGAAACCAAAAGACATTCAGATACAAGAGGACCACCAATTAAGAAAAGTCAGATTAGATAAATTAAGGTGGCAAGTAAAAGTGAGTCTAAACAGAGGTGTAAATGGGGCCCTGTCCAGGTGCACCAGCCCATTTCTAAATGGACCCCAATTTCTTAGATTGTTCAAAAGTAGTGCACTACAAAGGGATTAGGATGCTTTTAGGGACTCAACCATAAACACAGAGGGACCAGTGGCCATTTATAGACAGGAGGACCTACTCTACATAAACACAGAGGGACCAGTGGCCATTTATAGACAGGAGGACCTACTCTACATAAACACAGAGGGACCAGTGGCCATTTATAGACAGGAGGACCTACTCTACATAAACACAGAGGGACCAGTGGCCATTTATAGACAGGAGGACCTACTCTACATAAACACAGAGGGACCAGTGGCCATTTATAGACAGGAGGACCTACTCTACATAAACACAGAGGGACCAGTGGCCATTTATAGACAGGAGGACCTACTCTATACATTTCCTTTAACAGCCAGCAAGCTACAGATACTTACCGTCATTTGGTGCCACCTTCTTAGTCTCTGGTTGGTCTGTAAGGAGAAGATGAGACAGGGTTACTGGCCCGCCAATGGTCCCCAGAGCTGGGGCTAAGAACAGGGCTACAAGGCTCCTACTTTGAGTGTGAAAATTGCCATCAATACCTGTGTAACATGGCACAGACATAGTAACATGGCCTAACTAATGTATATAAAAAGTAACAAGCAAGTGTTAGTGGTTTATTATGACATACAATCCCCCTACTAAATGTAACACTTTCAAACCATCGAACTAAACAGACCCTTTCAAATCGAAAACTGACCATATCTGACTACACATGACACATAAACTTGAAGTCTGAAGTTTACTTACACTTAGGTTGAAGTCATTAAAACTCATTTTTCAACCACTCCACAGATTTCATGTTAACAAACTATAGTTTTGGCAATTCGGTTAGGACATCTACTTTTATTTTTTTTATTTAACCTTTATTTAACCAGGTAGGTCAGTTGAGAACAAGTTCTCATTTGCAACTGCGACCTGGCCAAGACAAAGCAAAGCAGTATGACAAATAACAACAGAGTTACACATTAAACAGTCAAAAACACAATAGAAAAATCTATATACAGAGTGCAAAATGTAGTGCAAAAATGCAGTAAGGTTATGACACAAGTAATTCTTCCAACAATTGTTTACAGACAGATTATTTCACTAGATGACAATTCCAGTGGGTCAGACATTTACATACACTAAGTTGACTGTGCCTTTAAACAGCTTGGAAAATTTCAGAAAATTATGTCATGGATTTTGAAGCTTCTGATAGGCTAATTGACATCATTTGAGTCAATTGGAGGTGTACCTGTGGATGTATTTCAAGGCCTACATTCAAACTCCGTGCCTCTTTGCTCGACATCATGGGAAAATCAAAATAAATCAGCCAAGACCTCAGAAACAGAAATTGTAGACCTCAACAAGTCTGGTTCATCCTTAGGAGCAATTTCCAAATGCCTGAAGGTACCACGTTCATCTGTACAAACAATAGTTCGCAAGTATAAACACCATGGGACCACGCAGCCGCCATACCGCTCAGGAAGGAGACGCGTTCTGTCTACTTCGGTGCGAAAAGTGCAAATCAATCCCAGAACAACAGCAAAGGACCCTGTGAAGATGCTGGAGGAAACAGGTACAAAAGTATCTATATCCACAGTAAAACGAGTCCTATATCAACATAACCTGAAAGGCCGCTCAGCAAGGAAGAAACCACTGCTCCAAAACCGCCATAAAAAAGCCAGACTACGGTTTGCAACTGCACATGGGGACAAAGATCGTACTTTTTGGAGAAATGTCCTCTGGTCTGATGAAACAAAAATAGAACTGTTTGGCCATAATGACCATCTTTATGGGGGAAGCTTGCAAGCCGAAGAACACCATCCCAACCGTGAAGCACGGAGGTGGCAGCATCATGTTGTCAGGGTGCTTTGCTGCAGGAGGGACTGGTGCACTTCACAAAATAGATGGCATCATGAGGAAGGAAAATGATGTGGATATATTGAAGTAACATCTCAAGACATCAGTCAGGAAGTTAAAGCTTGGTCGCAAATGAGTCTTCCAAATGGACAATGACCCCAAGCAGTTATACCAGTTCTGTCAGGAGGAATGGGCCAAAATGCACCCAACTTATTGTGGGAAGCTTGTGGAAGGCTACCCGAAACGTTTGACCCAAGTTAAACAATTTTAATGCAATGCTACCAAATACTAATTGAGTGTATGTAAACTTCTGACGCACTGGGTGTGGGATGAAATAAATAATTATATTGACATTTCATTGTTAATATAAAGTGGGTGTATGTAAACTTCTGACCCACTGGAATTGTGATATAGTGAATTATAAGTGAAATAATCTGTCTTTAAACAATTGTTGGAAGAACTACTTGTCATTCACAAAGTAGATGTCCTAACAGACTTGCCAAGACTATAGTTTGTTAACATGAAATCTGTTGAGTGGTTGAAAAATGAGTTTTAATGACTTCAACCTAAGTGTATGTAAACTTCCGACTTCAACTGTATGTATTTATACATACATATCATAATTGATTACCCATGCCATTTTACATAATGCCTATCCTTAATCATAATACAACAATAAGTGTGGTTTAAACGTTTGGCCTAAGTGCCCATTGGTTATTTATCAAAAGGGACCGTGCCTGAGAAAGGAGAGCTCATCCCTTCCCGATGGGTTCTACTGTTTAGACTGGTCCAACAGTCATCTACATAGAGTGATGAGATAGAATGGAACAGTGACACAACAACAAACTAGTTTCTCCATACAATGTAGGCCTATACCATTCAACAGATGCTTTTATCCAAAGCAATATATTTTATTTCACTTTTATTTATCCAGATTAGGCTCATTAGAGTAGAGCATTAATTTGGGTGACGCCACACCACTTTAGCTGTGATACAAGAGGCAAAACGGATTAATGCCTGTTTGGGATCTGATTGGATAATCAATGATTTGTTTTGACACTGGAGAGTAGTGTTGTATCCAGTTATATAGCTACACCATAGCTAGGTGGTAAGACTGAATTCTAAATGCAAGCCTATCTGGGAAAGCATAAATGTCAAGACAATTAACATTTCAAGCAAATTAAAACAGAATATACAACTTCACATACACAGCCTATTTCTGCCCTCTTGCCAACTCCATATGGATTCCTCATATCTGGAATGGCATGCTTGTCTTGACAATGAAGTAGGCAAAAGCACAAATAGATCTGAGACCAGGCTTAGTGATCACAAATAGATCTGAGACCAGAAACACAAATAGATCTGAGACCAGAAACACAAATAGATCTGAGACCAGAAACACAAATAGATCTGAGACCAGGCTTAGTGATCAGAAAGGCAAGTCTGATCTATAACAGTACAGGCAAACGATGGCACAATAAGATAGGGAAGTATGGAATGGTTCTACCGTACTCACCAGCATCTTCTAGGGGCCGCTTCTGGCCTCCGTAGCCAAACTCATTACCTGAGGGTGCCGAGGGTACGCCATCACCCCCAATCTTAGCGGCAATCTGAAATACAAAAACACTCAGTTCCCACTCAGTCTAAGCTTTGAGCTAGGCTCCTCGACAACACCACAACTTCCGTAGCTAGCCATTTTCAATAGAGTAATGTTGGCTAGCATGTAGCTTGGTTAACAGTACAGAATCTCACTGGCGATAGGTACTTATTTACGTAGTCATTTAGACGTGGGAATCGAACCCACAACCCTGACGTTGCAAGTGCCATGCTCTATCAACTGAGCCACACGGGACCTACACAGCAGGAGGGTGTTTCTTCACTTGCTAGAACAAAAGATGTCCCTGCTGTGTCCCGACAAGTGCTGTCCGACAAAAAACAGATTGTCTAAATGTTTAACTGTATTTTTCCATATATAGAAATCCTATGTGTTTTAATCAAATCAACTGTATTCACTGAGTTTGTCTGATGCTTTAAGCGCACGGTTTGAAGAAATAATGAAGACGCACAAATGACTTGAGGGAGTCCGACCGGAACTGATTTGATTGTGCTGGGCCTGGTTCAGACGGTCACCCTGCTGCAGAGACCACCACAGAACATCAAACCAGCGAGTGACTGACTAGAACCAGTTGTCTCCCTCTCCTCCCTGCTGCAGCGAACACCACAGAACATCAAACCAGCGAGTGACTGACTAGAACCAGTTGTCTCCCTCTCCTCCCTGCTGCAGCGAACACCACAGAACACTGTGTGTATCGCACTGTTCCTGAATGGATGCTACAACGGTTGCGCTTCACGTTGCAACATAATTACATCCATTTCTGATTTTAAAAATAGTTAAAATTCTTCATTTGTTTAGAGAAAGAGAAAAAAACATTCCCTAATCCCTCAACCCTCGCTACATGACACATGTATGCATTGAATGCGCTTCACCAATAGGATATCATAATTGGTTATAACAAACTGAACATTGTAAGAGCAAAATGGATGCAGAGGACGTGACAAATAAAGTTTAAATGGTGGAATGTTTACTGGTTGTTCAGGAGGTAAAGGCGAAGTCAGATGATCCACTCTTAGGACTACAGCTCGATGGTGGTTATGCAAGCCTACTAACGATAATGACATTATTATAATACTAACAATAAGGAGACCTGGGAAAAAGGAAGATTATTAATATTTGACAATTTGGAACAATTCTAACTAAATAAGAGGCTGGTCTAACAAAAAAAAAAAAAAAGCTTTATTACAGCATACAAAGATTAAAGGGACAAGGGATGCTAGCTCTGTTCTGGGGATTAGCCTTGACACTCTAGAGGAGGTGGTGGAGAGACGGATCCTGGCCAAACTGCTGGCCATCGTGGGCAACATCACCCACCCTCTGCATGCCATGTTATGATGCAGAGGAGCACCTTCAGTCACAGACTGATCCCACCACGGTGTGCCAGAGAGCGCTACAGGATGTCCTTCCTGCCGGTGGCTATTAGACTATTTAATGCCTCACTGGGGTGCCGTGCCGTCGGCAACATAGACCTGGAACTGTTGGGGTGTTAGGACCTAGTTTAACAATTATGCATCCATCCGTGAGTAACTCTGGTCTGAAATCACTCATTCACTCAGGACTTATTAATTCAGGTCTGTATATACATATTCATGTACAGTTGTTATATCATATCACGTGCAATATTGTAAGTAATTTTTGGACTGAACTTACGTAGTCATTCACTCAGGAATGCATATTAGTATCCTGTCAGTTGTATCTTTTTTCATTGCTTTTAGTATATCGAATGTGCATTTATCTGTGCATTTATCTGTAATTAAACCCTGCGCACTAAGGACTGTATTTTAAGGGAATTACTATTATTACCCAAAATTATATCATACACACATTTAGCTATGTAAGTATCTCTTCCTGTCATTTACCTGTACAGTTAATGTGACCATGCAAAATATTCACTTACCTGTTCATTTAACCAGTCTGTATATTAAGCAAACTTTTTTGCACAGCTTTTATGCACTCCATACTTAATGTATTTCGAAACTTTTTCATACTGCTGCTCTATGTATCATGTATCTGTCTATTCGTTCTGGCATTTTGCACCTGCCCTGTGATTTTTTCATAGCTGCTTGACAAAGAAATGTCCCCTTGGATCAATAAAGTACCCATCTACTTATCTCCTATGCCTAGTTGTTGCGTGCCACATGTAGGCTCCTGGAATATATCGGCTAACAAACAGAGGTGTTGCCCTGGTCTCCTACTGCCAGTCAAGTCAAGACATACGGATAAATCAGATTCAGCCAACTACGCATCTACGCTAGGCAGCGTAAATGGTATACATCCAGTAAGCCAGCTAGTTAAGCATAAATTAACAGTAAAATCTACATAACTATCGAATTAGACTTCGTCCCAGTGAGTTAAGCATGACAAACTGAACACTATGTATTAAAGTATTATGAAGTATTTTAGTGTAGAAACATGTGAGGTGAATGGTCAACATTGCACTCCGACATTAGAGTTTATTTATCATGTTTCAGATGAAAAACGTTAACTTTGATCCTAAATATTCTGTAATAGTAGACTGATCACATGACCAATATCTGCGCTCTGACTAGGATTGACCACTAGGTTGCACCGCCGATCAAGACTCCCCCGATAATACAACTACTTGTTTAAATGTCAAATAGTTTCAACAACCATTGTTAGGAAATATTTCTTTTAAAAACTGCCAGTGTATTAGGGCCTTATATAAGGCCACAGAATGAATGTAACCGTCAGTATTTCTGCGGGATGGGGACAACGATATGGTTATGGTAGGTAACGGTCACTATAGATAGATACTTTATTGATCCCGGGGGGGAATGTCTATCAAGCAGCTACGAAAAACCACAGATCAGGTGCAAAATGCCAGAACGAAAATACACAAAAGACAGATACACGATACATAGAGCAGCAGTATGAAAAATTATAGAAATACAAGAAGTCTGGAGTGTAAAAGCTATAAAAAGACCCTGGATAGTATGGGTGGCCAGTGCCATCTTTAACGCTACCTTCTTGGTGATGGCCAGTGCCATCTTTAACGCTACCTTCTTGGTGATGGCCAGTGCCATCTTTAACGCTACCTTCTTGGTGATGGCCAGTGCCATCTTTAACGCTACCTTCTTGGTGATGGCCAGTGCCATCTTTAACGCTACCTTCTTGGTGATGGCCAGTGCCATCTTTAACGCTACCTTCTTGGTGATGGCCAGTGCCATCTTTAACGCTACCTTCTTGGTGATGGCCAGTGCCATCTTTAACGCTACCTTCTTGGTGATGGCCAGTGCCATCTTTAACGCTACCTTCTTGGTGATGGCCAGTGCCATCTTTAACGCTACCTTCTTGGTGATGGCCAGTGCCATCTTTAACGCTACCTTCTTGGTGATGGCCAGTGCCATCTTTAACGCTACCTTCTTGGTGATGGCCAGTGCCATCTTTAACGCTACCTTCTTGGTGATGGCCAGTGCCATCTTTAACGCTACATTGGTTATCGTTGTATTTGTAATTATTGAAACCACAATTAACTTATTCAAAGGTTACTTTATCAATTCACCGACGACCGAAACACGTTGAACCAGAGAGCTAAATGAGTGATCAATACTTGGTTACTGAGCTGACTAGCTAGCTAGCTACATTCCTTTGTTGGACAGCCAACTCGACGCCTTCAATGAAGGCCGCAAATTAGCAACATCCAGAGTTGAAGGTTTGGGCTAGATTAAGTTCCTTGTCGACTATCAATTTCGACGCCTTTAGCTATGAATGTGGTGTCTTACCTGTCTAGCTCGCTGAAGTGCGTCTTTAAAAGCGTCGTTCATTCCGGCGCCATTTCCAGACGGCGGAGCCACGTTCGAGTAGTCAGCCATATCAGTTGTAACTCTTCTCTTCTCAAGCCAGTGGAGAGAAGATGGCCGTTCTCCTTGAAAAAGATTATCGCGCTGTGACGCAGCAGAAAGGCCACACAAATATCGCGAGAACAAGCAACTGGCTGTGTGATACGTCATCAAGGACACATGCGGGATTTGGGTTGTACCATCCAATTGTTCCTCTTTTACTAATGCCACAATGCTCGCAAGCTTTTAAAATATTTGTTTTACGCCTGCTAAATTAGGTTACACATCTGGTTACAATGTACACATTTGTTTTAGTAACTTTCATATTTAGTATGATGACCAAATAAGTACATTTGCTAAATGTAAATAGTGTTGAAAGTGCTGTATTTTGTGATATACACTATAATATGCACAGAAGACCCCCTCTTTGTGCGCACACACCACACTGAGTCTAAAACACTACTCTTGTTTTTGCATAAATGGGTGTGATAGAAAGACAAGGGTGGAGGCCATAGATACTTCACACTGATTTAATGAGAGGGGCCAACAAGGTTTGGTCATGCTAGAGAATGGGCCCCAATCAGTCCTTTGTTAGTATGTTTATGTTTGATCTGTGCAATCTCCTTGCACAGAACTATTTGGTAGTTCATTGCGATTTGAAGTATTTTGGGACAGTTTATTGACAAAGGCAGCATGTTTGAAGGTTGTTGTGTACAGAGTATTGCATAAAATCCTTCACAAAAACATGATAATTGACTAAGACTCTGAATCAGGAAAGAATTGTGTCTAGTTTCTTCATCAAGGTGTAGTTTAACAGAGCACCGTCGCCCGGACGAAATTGTCCCATTGTAGTACCCTGGTATTCCAGGTCTCTGATAGATGCCTGCGAACCCCTGAAGAACAGTCGTGGGTGAAGTTGAACTGAAAGCTGTAACACAGGGAAGTAAGAAGAGCCTGTTATGGACACATTACATACAGTAAGTTATGTACAGTATGGTACACTGTACCTCAGACTACAGTGACATCATTCTAATCAGGGACAGGAGGAGTATATCATGATCATATAAACTGACCAAGACAAACGCTGGGTGTCCTGGTTAGATCACATGGCCCTAGGGAAGCTGGGTGTCCTGGTTAAATCACATGGCCCTAGGGAAGCTGGGTGTCCTGGTTAAATCACATGGCCCTAGGGAAGCTGGGTGTCCTGGTTAAATCACATGGCCCTAGGGAAGCTGGGTGTCCTGGTTAAATCACATGGCCCTAGGGAAGCTGGGTGTCCTGGTTAAATCACATGGCCCTAGGGAAGCTGGGTGTCCTGGTTAAATCACATGGCCCTAGGGAAGCTGGGTGTCCTGGTTAAATCACATGGCCCTAGGGAAGCTGGGTGTCCTGGTTAAATCACATGGCCCTAGGGAAGCTGGGTGTCCTGGTTAAATCACATGGCCCTAGGGAAGCTGGGTGTCCTGGTTAAATCACATGGCCCTAGGGAAGCTGGGTGTCCTGGTTAAATCACATGGCCCTAGGGAAGCTGGGTGTCCTGGTTAAATCACATGGCCCTAGGGAAGCTGGGTGTCCTGGTTAGATCACATGGCCCTAGGGAAGCTGGGTGTCCTGGTTAAATCACATGGCCCTAGGGACGCTGGGTGTCCTGGTTAAATCACATGGCCCTAGGGAAGCTGGGTGTCCTGGTTAAATCACATGGCCCTAGGGAAGCTGGGTGTCCTGGTTAGATCACATGGCCCTAGGGAAGCTGGGTGTCCTGGTTAAATCACATGGCCCTAGGGAAGCTGGGTGTCCTGGTTAAATCACATGGCCCTAGGGAAGCTGGGTGTCCTGGTTAAATCACATGGCCCTAGGGAAGCTGGGTGTCCTGGTTAAATCACATGGCCCTAGGGAAGCTGGGTGTCCTGGTTAAATCACATGGCCCTAGGGAAGCTGGGTGTCCTGGTTAAATCACATGGCCCTAGGGAAGCTGGGTGTCCTGGTTAAATCACATGGCCCTAGGGAAGCTGGGTGTCCTGGTTAAATCACATGGCCCTAGGGAAGCTGGGTGTCCTGGTTAAATCACATGGCCCTAGGGAAGCTGGGTGTCCTGGTTAAATCACATGGCCCTAGGGAAGCTGGGTGTCCTGGTTAAATCACATGGCCCTAGGGACGCTGGGTGTCCTGGTTAAATCACATGGCCCTAGGGAAGCTGGGTGTCCTGGTTAAATCACATGGCCCTAGGGAAGCTGGGTGTCCTGGTTAGATCACATGGCCCTAGGGAAGCTGGGTGTCCTGGTTAAATCACATGGCCCTAGGGAAGCTGGGTGTCCTGGTTAAATCACATGGCCCTAGGGAAGCTGGGTGTCCTGGTTAAATCACATGGCCCTAGGGAAGCTGGGTGTCCTGGTTAAATCACATGGCCCTAGGGAAGCTGGGTGTCCTGGTTAAATCACATGGCCCTAGGGAAGCTGGGTGTCCTGGTTAAATCACATGGCCCTAGGGAAGCTGGGTGTCCTGGTTAGATCACATGGCCCTAGGGAAGCTGGGTGTCCTGGTTAAATCACATGGCCCTAGGGAAGCTGGGTGTCCTGGTTAAATCACATGGCCCTAGGGATGGTGGGTGTCCTGGTTAAATCACATGGCCCTAGGGAAGCTGGGTGTCCTGGTTAAATCACATGGCCCTAGGGATGGTGGGTGTCCTGGTTAAATCACATGGCCCTAGGGACGGTGGGTGTCCTGGTTAAATCACATGGCCCTAGGGACGGTGGGTGTCCTGGTTAGATCACATGGCCCTAGGGAAGCTGGGTGTCCTGGTTAAATCACATGGCCCTAGGGACGGTGGGTGTCCTGGTTAAATCACATGGCCCTAGGGATGGTGGGTGTCCTGGTTAAATCACATGGCCCTAGGGACGGTGGGTGTCCTGGTTAAATCACATGGCCCTAGGGAAGGTGGGTGTCCTGGTTAAATCACATGGCCCTAGGGACGGTGGGTGTCCTGGTTAAATCACATGGCCCTAGGGAAGCTGGGTGTCCTGGTTAAATCACATGGCCCTAGGGACGGTGGGTGTCCTGGTTAAATCACATGGCCCTAGGGACGGTGGGTGTCCTGGTTAAATCACATGGCCCTAGGGACGCTGGGTGTCCTGGTTAAATCACATGGCCCTAGGGAAGCTGGGT
Organism: Thymallus thymallus; assembly: GCA_023634145.1. Lineage (NCBI taxonomy): Eukaryota > Metazoa > Chordata > Actinopteri > Salmoniformes > Salmonidae > Thymallus > Thymallus thymallus. The sequence continues at coordinate 1,610,137 of CM042382.1, forward strand.
GTCCTGGTTAAATCACATGGCCCTAGGGAAGCTGGGTGTCCTGGTTAAATCACATGGCCCTAGGGACGCTGGGTGTCCTGGTTAAATCACATGGCCCTAGGGAAGCTGGGTGTCCTGGTTAAATCACATGGCCCTAGGGAAGCTGGGTGTCCTGGTTAAATCACATGGCCCTAGGGACGGTGGGTGTCCTGGTTAAATCACATGGCCCTGGGGATGGTGGGTGTCCTGGTTAAATCACATGGCCCTGGGGATGGTGGGTGTCCTGGTTAAATCACATGGCCCTAGGGACGGGGGGGGGGGGGGGGGGGGTGAAAACACTAGAGAGAGAGAGGGACAGAGAGACACAGAGAGAGAGGGGACGACAACAAAGAGACAGAGAGAGACAGAGGGGGTGGGGGGGGGGGGCAGAGAGACAGAGGGGGGGACAGAGCCACACAGAGAGAGAGGGGGGGCAGAGACACAGAGAGAGAGGGGGGGGACAGAGAGAGAGAGGGGGACAGAGAGAGGGGGGGGACAGAGACAGAGAGAGAGAGAGAGAGAGATGGGGACAGAGATAGGGGGGGGGACAGAGAGAGAGAGGGGGACACAGAGATAGAGAGAGAGAGAGAGAGAGAGAGAGAGGGGGGGGCAGAGACAGAGAGAGAGGGGGGGGGGGACAGAGACAGAGAGAAAGAGAGAGAGAGATGGGGACAGAGAGAGGGGGGGACAGAGACAGAGAGGGGGGGACAGAGAGAGAGGGGGGTGGACAGAGACAGAGAGAGAGAGAGAGAGAGAGAGAGAGAGAGAGAGAGAGAGAGAGAGAGAGAGAGAGAGAGAGAGAGAGATTCAGTGATAGGATACCCATTAGATTAGATTGTTGTAAAATCAATGGGTTCGAACCCAGGCCTCCTTCATTCATAGGCTTTTGCTCAGAGGGCTAACAACACAATCTTGTGGCACACAGATAGACAATGAAATAAGGATGACGTAGATCATGTTGGGTTCTCTGACCTGGTCGATCATAGCCCAGCTCAAGATGGACTGACAGCTGAGAGAGAGGAAGAGAGTGGAGTCTGACCTGGTCGCTCATAGCCCAGCTCAAGATGGACTGACAGCTGAGAGAGAGGAAGAGAGAGAGGAGTAGATTCATGTAAAAGAACGTTGCTTTATGTTTTCATCCAGAAGTTTGAACTTGCTCAGAAGGGCTAGAGTTTTCACCATTTCTTACAAGTTCACACTTTGAGGAGAAGGGTTGAGAATTGAGCCAAGGGTGTAATATACATATAATTACATATAGAACTCAATGTATAGGATCTCTATGGTAATATACTTGAAATGTAATGTACATGTAGACTGAGTCCCAAATGACACCCTATCATCTATAGTGCACTACAGATGTGATGGAGTGTTGGGCTGTCTGACCTGGTGAACGGCACACTCCACCCCAGCGTAGGGGATCATACAGAGGATACTGGGTCTGAAGCCTCTGTAGAAGGACTCAGCAGACTCATTCCTGTAGATGGTTGACAACGCGCTGGTCCCCACCAACACATGACATAACACAGACAGGAATGCATTCAGACTGAGGTCGCGTTCCAGGCCAACTACATTGCATTTCATAATTATATCCTCCTGATTCCGGCTAACAAGCAAAAACTAAAGCAAAATCCAGAAAAGAGAAGTTACATTTTACAACCACCTAAAAGGAAGCGATTCCCAAACCTTCCATAACAAAGCCATCACCTACAGAGAGATGAACCTGGAGAAGAGTCCCCTAAGCAAGCTGGTCCTGGAGCTTTGTTCACAAACACAAACAGACCTCACAGAGCCCCAGGACAGCAACACAATTAGACCCAACCAAATCATGAGAAAACTAAGAGAGAATTACTTGACACATTGGAAAGAATTGACCAAAAAACAGAGCAAACTAGAATGCTTATTTGGCCCTAAACAGAGAGAACACAGTGGCAGAATACCTGACCACTGTGACTGACCCAAACTTAAGGAAAGCTTTGACTATGTTCAGACTCAGTGATCATAGCCTTGCTATTGAGAGAGGCCGCCATAGGCAGACCTGGCTCTCAAGAGAAGAAAAAATGAGGTGGAAACTGAGCTGCACTTCCTAACCTCCTTCCAAATGTATGACCATATTAGAGACACATATTTCCCTCAGATTAGACAGATCCACAAAGAATTCGAAAACAAATCCAATTTTGATAAACTCTCATATCTACTGGGTGAAATACCACAGTGTTCATCACAGCAGCAAGATGTGTGACCTGTTGCCACAAGAAAAGGACAACCAGTGAAGAACAAACACCATGTAAATACAACCCATATTTATGTTGATTTATTTTCCCTTTTGTACTTTAAGTATTTGCACATCATTATAATACTGTATATAGACATAATGTGACATGTGTCTATTCCTTTGGAACCTGTGAGTGTAATGTTTACTGTTCATTTTTATTGTTTATTTCACTTTTGTTTATTATCTATTCCACTTGCGTTGGTAATGTTAACATATGTTTCCCATGACAATAAAGCCCTTAGAGAGAGAGAGAGAGATAGATAGAGAAAGGGAGAGGGAGAGAGAGATAGAGAGAGAAATAGAGAGAGAGAGGGGGAGAGAGATAGAGAGAGAGAGAGAGAGAGAGAGAGAGAGAGAGAGAGAGAGAGAGAGAGAGAGAGAGAGAGAGAGAGAGAGAGAGAGAGAGAGAGAGAGAGAGAGAGAAAGAGAAAGAGAAAGAGAAAGATGTTTCCCTGCCACAGACCTCACACCACCTGCCTTTAGCTCTCTGAATCCCTGAGAGGTGCCTTGGATCCATACACCTAAATACACACAATATCTTATTTTATTATTAACCTCTGTCTCCAGTTCATGGATTCAAGGTTCATACAGGTAACTGCCAAAACAAAGGAAACACCCACATAAATTGTCTTAGTAGGACGGGCCACCACAAGCTTCAATTAGCAACGGACTCAATGACTGACTGGTCATCTGGAGCGTTCCCAGTGGGCCGCTTGACAATTGGGGCCGATGCAACGCAAAATATAAATACCCCAGCCCCCGCTTAAATAGAAATAACCAAGTGTTGTGAGTCTGACTGGCCCAGGCGAGTGGGCTGCCGGCACACTGCGTTTGGGTATTACATCTGTCAGCCTCTCTCTCCCAGCCAATTACTATTGGTCCAGTCCATTCTAACTTTACCTGGGCCACGCCCCTTTCCCAGCTCTGTTAAGTGGTGACATTTGGATAAATAGTGGAGTGTCACGGATGTGTGAAAAGAATGACCAATGTGCAGCTCTACTGGAGTTGGGCTTGATTTATTATACGAACTGGGGAACAATAAACAGAGTAAATCACAACGTTGGTGAGATCAAAGAGGAACAACAATGATCCACAACACACTGGTGAAATGCAAGGAACTTCAATAGGATCCAATGCAGCGCAGCTGCCTCTAATAGGGACCAAAGTCAAACTCTCTAGTCAGGATAACAGGCCCTACCATAGAGGTGCCCAGAGACATCTCCGGACACTAATCCTGACAGTACATCATTCAGCAGGGAGGTGTGCAACTACCACACATTATACCCATTAAAGACATTTCCCCTCGGGGATCAATAAAGTATCTATCTATCTTACCAGTGGAGAAACTACGTCACCTACATAGGTATTACCATATCCCTTTCAATTCACATTCCCTGCAGAAAGAACTATTGCAAACCTTTTAAAATGTCCAGAAAGACAGTGGTCTTAGAAAGGTATTTATACTTTAAAATACATTTTTTTATGTGAATGGATGTGGATGAAAGAATTCTGCCAGTGTTTTAATGTCCTAGTTTCATATGTTGTTGTTGACCTCCAACACTATATTCACTGTAATTGGTTCACACGTTGTATCTGGCACAAGTGACCATTAAACTGATTTGGATTTCAAAGACTGACATTATTGTAATGTTTGGTTTTACAACATTGATGTGTGATACCTTTTTTATCGTTTTTTACAAACGTATGCCTTTGTTACGATTTATATTGCCTGAATACTCAACGATGATTAACACCTCATTGTCACAATCCCTATGAAACAGGATCCGAGGCGCAGAGCTGTAGTGCGAAGACATTCCTTTATTCCAGTATAAATAATCCCAAAACCGAACAAAGGCGAGACAGTGACCATGAACCGGGACGAGAACAAAAGGAGAACACACACAAAAACTGGCTCCCCAATTAGAGACAATGCGGAAATATAAAGGTTTCCAGAGACCTCTCTGAACAGAAATCCTTACACTCAGTTATGTGCTTCTGTCAAATGCATGTCATTTAAAGTCAATATAGCAGTTGAACAAAAATCCAATTCAATTTGAAAATGTTCCTAATTGTAAAAGCATGTAACAGATTTTTTTCATTCCAGAACTATAATTTATATGTAAATAAACATAACCCTGTTTAATGTTTAAATACAATATTTGAGATTTTATGTATTTCTATCAAATCAAAACTGGAATTTCAACTCAAAACAAAGGTTGTAAAAATATACTAGACATTTATAGAATAAATCATATCTAGTTTGATGATTCTGTGACAAACGGTGAATTAGTTATTGATGTTTACAATTTGAAATGGCTTTTGTTGAATGTCTGTTGAATGTCTGTTGAATGTCTGGCGAATGTCTGGCGAATGTCTGGCGAATACCTGTTGAATGTCTGGCGAATGTCTGTTGAATGTCTGTTGAATGTCTGTTGAATGTCTGTTGAATATCTGTTGAATGTCTGTTGAATGTCTGTTGAATGTCTGTTGAATGTCTGTTGAATATCTGTTGAATGTCTGTTGAATGTCCGAATGTGTGAATATAAAATCAACTTTACCTTGGTAGCAATTTGTGCTACGTGTGTAGCCTACATGTAGCTGGCAAACAGATTTAATAAATAGCCTATAACTCAGTTTGTTGTTGTAGCCTTGTTAATTAAATTGGAAGTTATCAATTGTGATCATGGTCACAGCTCTATCGCAAATGTATCATTCTCCACATTTAATGTCAGTTTAATTGTGGACTTTCCTCTGAAATGAGATGTAGGCCTATCAGGGGCTATAGGCTACCTACATCTAACTCAGCAAACCATGGCAAAGTTTAATTACAATTATAAACTCAGATTTTAGTCTCGTAAGTGGGCCATTGATAACGGTTTGTAGTCTTAACATCTGGCACATAACAACGGCATAATTGACAGAAAATAGCCTAGCATCTATAGTTATGCACATGGTCAAAGAGGATTTATTTACAATTATAAACTAGGTGGTTTGAGCCCTGAATGCTGATTGGTTGAAAGCCATAGTATATCAGATGTGTACCATGGGAATGACAAAAACATACTTTTTACTATTCTAATTACGTTAGTAACCAGTTTATAATAACAATAAGTCACCTCAGGGGTTTGTGATATATGGCCAATATACCACGGCTAAGGGCTGTTCTTTGTGATATATGGCCAATATACCACGACTAAGGGCTGTTCTTTGTGATATATGGCCAATATACCACGGCTAAGGGCTGTTCTTTGTGATATATGGCCAATATAACACGGCTAAGGGCTGTCCTTTGTGGTATATGGCCAATATACCACGGCTAAGGGCTGTTCTTTGTGGTATATGGCCAATATACCACAACTAAGGGCTATGTCCTAAGAACAGCCCTTAGTCGTGGTATAACGGCCATATACCACACATCCTCAGGTTTGATTGCTTAATCATAGCAGTCAAAACAAGTAAAATCAACATCCATTAATGATCTGGAGAGAGTTTAATAAGGGCAAATTATCTTTTCTCTTGTCACATATAAACCCGCAAGAATTATTATTTTAATGGAAACCGAATGTAGCTTCTTAGCCTACGTCGTTAAAAATGACTTATTAATTAGTAGTATTATTAATTAATTATTAATTAACATATAGGTAGTTGTATTATTGGTTAACATATAGGTAGTAGTATTATTGGTTAACATATAGATAGTAGTATTATTGGTTAACATATAGGTAGTAGTATTATTGGTTAACATATAGGTAGTAGTATTATTAATTAACATATAGGTAGTAGTATAATTAATTAACATATAGGTAGTTGTATTATTGGTTAACATATAGGTAGTAGTATTATTGGTTAACATATAGGTAGTAGTATTATTGGTTAACATATAGATAGTAGTATTATTAATTAACATATAGGTAGTAGTATTATTGGTTAACATAGATAGTAGTATTATTAATTAACATATAGGTAGTAGTATTATTAATTAACATATAGGTAGTAGTATTATTGGTTAACATATAGGTAGTAGTATTATTGGTTAACATATAGGTAGTAGTATTATTGGTTAACATAGATAGTAGAATTATTAATTAACATATAGATAGTAGTATTATTGGTTAACATATAGGTAGTAGTATTATTAATTAACATATAGGTAGTAGTATTATTGGTTAACATAGATAGTAGTATTATTAATTAACATATAGATAGTAGTATTATTAATTAACATATAGATAGTAGTATTATTAATTAACATATAGATAGTAGTATTATTAATTAACATATAGATAGTATTATTATTAATTAACATATAGATAGTAGTATTATTGGTTAACATATAGGTAGTAGTATTATTGGTTAACATATATGTAGTAGTATTATTGGTTAACATAGATAGTAGTATTATTAATTAACATATAGATAGTAGTATTATTAATTAACATATAGATAGTAGTATTATTAATTAACATATAGATAGTAGTATTATTGGTTAACATATAGGTAGTAGTATTATTGGTTAACATAGATAGTAGTATTATTAATTAAAATATAGATAGTAGTATTATTAATTAACATATAGATAGTCGTATTATTAATTAACATATAGATAGTAGTATTATTAATTAACATATAGATATTAGTATTATTAATTCATATATAGATAGTAGTATTATTGGTTAACATATATGTAGTAGTATTATTGGTTAACATATAGGTAGTAGTATTATTGGTTAACATAGATAGTAGTATTATTAATTAACATATAGATAGTAGTATTATTAATTAACATATAGATATTAGTATTATTAATTAACATATAGGTAGTAGTATTATTAATGAACATATAGGTAGTAGTATTATTGGTTAACATATAGGTAGTAGTATTATTCATTAACATATAGGTAGTAGTATTATTAATTAACATATAGGTAGTAGTATTATTAATTAACATATAGGTAGTAGTATAATTAATTAACATATAGGTAGTAGTATTATTAATTAACATATAGGTAGTAGTATTATTGGTTAACATATAGGTAGTAGTATTATTAATTAACATATAGGTAGTAGTATTATTAATTAACATATAGGTAGTAGTATAATTAATTAACATATAGGTAGTAGTATTATTAATTAACATATAGATAGTAGTATTATTAATTAACATATAGGTAGTAGTATTATTAATTAACATATAGGTAGTAGTATTATTAATTAACATATAGGTAGTAGTATAATTAATTAACATATAGGTAGTAGTATTATTAATTAACATATAGGTAGTAGTATTATTAATTAACATATAGGTAGTAGTATTATTAATTAACATATAGGTAGTAGTATTATTAATTAACATATAGGTAGTAGTATAATTACTTAAAATATAGGTAGTAGTATTATTAATTAACATATAGATAGTAGTATTATTAATTAACATATAGATAGTAGTATTATTAATTAACATATAGGTAGTAGTATTATTAATTAACATATAGGTAGTAGTATAATTAATTAACATATAGGTAGTAGTATTATTAATTAACATATAGGTAGTAGTATTATTAATTAACATATAGGTAGTAGTATTAATGGTTAACATATAGATAGTAGTATTATTAATTAACATATAGATAGTAGTATTATTAATTAACATATAGGTAGTAGTATTATTGGTTAACATATAGGTAGTAGTATTGGATGGGGTTTGCATCTGCTCAAGATATATTAAGTAACCTGCAGCTGAATCTAGTTGATGATCCCTGCACTACAGTGAGACTAGCTGGTTTTGAACCCGGGTCGTCTGCGCACCACAATACTGTGTAAGTCACTATCTCAGGGAGCTAAGACAATTCCTCTGGTCTCAAGCACTTCAAGTGCCATCTAATGATGATATTCATACTATGGGGCTCTAGGAAGCGAGGTCCAGGTCTCACCAGTCTACAGTCGTGTCCAACATTTTTGAGAATGAACAACATTTCTGGTCTCAACAAAGTTTGCTGCCTCAGTGTTGATGATGGAAATTTGCATATACTCCAGAATGTCATGAAGAGTGATCAGATGAATTGCAATTAATTGCAAAGTCCCTCTTTGCCATGAAAATTAACTTAATCCCCAAAGAACATTTCCACTGCATTTCAGCCCTGCCACAAAAGGACCCACTGCCATCATGTCAGTGATTGCCTCGTTAACACAGGTGAGAGTGTTGACGAGGACAAGGCTGGAGATCACTCTGTCATGCTGATTGAGTCAGAATAACAGACTGGAAGCTTTAAAAGGAGGGTGGTGCTTGAAATTATTGTTCTTCCTCTGTCAACCATGGTTACCTGCAAGGAAACACGTGCCGTCAACATTGCTTTGCACAAAAAGGGCTTCACAGGCAAGGATATTGCTGCTAGTAAGATTGCACCTAAATCAACCATTTATCGGATCATCAAGAACTTCAAGGAGAGAGGTTCAATTGTTGTGAAGAAGGCGTCAGGGCGCCCAAGAAAGTCCAGCATGCGCCAGGACCGTCTCCTAAAGTTGATTCAGCTGCGGGATCGGGGCACCACCAGTGCAGAACTTGCTCAGGAATGGCAGCAGGCAGGTGTGAGTGCATCTGAACGCACAGTGAGGCAAAGACTTTTGGAGGATGGCCTGGTGTCAAGAAGGGCAGCAAAGAAGCCACTTCTATCCAGGAAAAACATCAGGGACAGACTGATATTCTGCAAAAGATACAGGGATTGGACTGCTGAGGACTGGGGTAGAGTCATTTTCTCTGATGAATCCCCTTTCCGATTGTTTGGGACATCCGTAAAACACCTTGTCCGGAGAAGACAAGGTGAGCGCTACCATCAGTCCTGTGTCATGCCAACAGTAAAGCATCCTCAGACCATTCATGTGTGGGGTTTCCTCTCAGCCAAGGGAGTGGGCTCACTCACAATTTTGCCTAAGAACACAGCCATGAATAAAGAATGGTACCAACACATCCTCCGAGAGCAACTTCTCCCAACCATCCAAGAACAGTTTGGTGACGACCAATCCCTTTTCCAGCATGATGGAGCACCTTGCCATAAGGCAAAAGTGATAACTAAGTGGCTTGGGGAACAAAACATCAACATTTTGGGTCCATGGCCAGGAAACTCCCCAGACCGTAATCCCATTGAGAACTTGTGGTTGATCCTCAAGAGGCGGGTGGACAAACAAAAACCCACAACTTCTGACAAACTCCAAGCATTGATTATGCAAGAATGGCCTGTCATCAGTCAGGATGTGGCCCAGAAGTTAATTGAGAGCATGCCAGGGCGGATTGCAGAGGTCTTGAAAAAGAAGTGTCAACACTGCAAATATTGACTCTTTGCATAAACTGAATGTCATTGTCAATGAAAGCCTTTGACACTTATGTAATACTTGTAATTATACTTCAGTGTTACCATAGTAACTACTGACATAAAGATCTAAGAACACTGAAGCAGCAAACTTTGTGGAGACCAATACTTGTGTCATTCTCAAAACTTCTGGCCACGACTGTATGTTTCTATCAAACAAGGACTGAAAGTGTTACAGACTGGTCTCCTGTTCACTACAAGACTGGGTTAGGCCTCTGAGCTAAAAGCTAGGCATTAACCCAATGAAGGCTCAGGGAAACGAGACCCATGTCTCACCAGAGTGTGTTTCCATGAAGTGACCAGTTCTCCCAGTTCTCTGCAGGGTTGAGGATGACATGCTGCAGGAACTCCCCCCAGTCCATGGTCATAGAACTGTCCTCATCCATCCTGTCGACAACAACAGTAACATCAACAACATCAACAATGACAGATAATGTGAGGGTTTGGCTGTGGTTAGACCTCACTCCCAATAAGGGGAGTGGTCTCTCTCTACACCCACTCGTGACAGATAATGGGTCAGCATGATGATATTCAATAATTTAATAAAACACATTGACAAAGTGAAGGATGCTCTAAGCATCCATATTCTGTATGTAATAATAGAACAGGATTGTACATGTGATTAGTGTTAAAGTAGACATTAAATCTGTCATGCAATTCATTTGTTATTACATAATTATGAATATTGTCACAATGTTGTTACAATGTAATAACCAACAAAGCAACCATTTAGTGAGGAGGATATATATAGGGGACCATTTGATATGTTCACTCCTAACTCCTTAAACAGATCCATGATTTCCTCCTCGCCAATGACCCCTAGTCAGAGAAGATAACATGACCCCTAGTCAGAGAAGATAACATGACCCCTAGTCAGAGAAGATAACATGACCCCTAGTCAGAGAAGATAACATGACCCCTAGTCAGAGTAAGAGTAGCCTGAATGCCAGTCTGTTGGATAGGGTAAGAGTAGCCTGAATGACAGTCTGTTGGATAGGGTAAGAGTAGCCTGAATGACAGTCTGTTGGATAGGGTAAGAGTAGCCTGAATGACAGTCTGTTGGATAGGGTAAGAGTAGCCTGAATACATGCCAAACCTGAAAAGGAGAGAGCCGAAAAAAGCACCCAGGTTATGTAGACAGACAGACAGACAGACAGACAGACAGACAGACAGACAGACGGGCAGACGGGCAGACGGGCAGACGGGCAGGCAGGCAGGCAGACAGGCAGACAGACAAACAGGCATACAGGCAGACAGACAGACAGATGGACAGGCAGACGGACAGGCAGACAGGCAGGCAGACAGGCAGGCAGGCAGACAGGCAGAGGCAGACGGACAGGCAGACAGGCAGACAGGCAGACAGACAGACAGACAGAGACAAAAAGCAGTTAAAGTTGTTTCCTCCTCCTGTTTCTAAAGGTCTACAATGAGTACAGTACAAGGTCCTGTTTCTAAAGGTCTACAATGAGTACAGTACAAGGTCCTGTTTCTAAAGGTCTACAATGAGTACAGTACAAGGTCCTGTTTCTAAAGGTCTACAATGAGTACAGTACAAGGTCCTGTTTCTAAAGGTCTACAATGAGTACAGTACAAGGTCCTGTTTCTAAAGGTCTACAATGAGTACAGTACAAGGTCCTGTTTCTAAAGGTCTACAATGAGTACAGTACAAGGTCCTGTTTCTAAAGGTCTACAATGAGTACAGTACAAGGTCCTGTTTCTAAAGGTCTACAATGAGTACAGTACAAGGTCCTGTTTCTAAAGGTCTACAATGAGTACAGTACAAGGTCCTGTTTCTAAAGGTCTACACTGAGTACAGTACAAGGTCCTGTTTCTAAAGGTCTACAATGAGTACAGTACAAGGTCCTGTTTCTAAAGGTCTACAATGAGTACAGTACAAGGTCCTGTTTCTAAAGGTCTACAATGAGTACAGTACAAGGTCCTGTTTCTAAAGGTCTACAATGAGTACAGTACAAGGTCCTGTTTCTAAAGGTCTACAATGAGTACAGTACAAGGTCCTGTTTCTAAAGGTCTACAATGAGTACAGTACAAGGTCCTGTTTCTAAAGGTCTACAATGAGTACAGTACAAGGTCCTGTTTCTAAAGGTCTACAATGAGTACAGTACAAGGTCCTGTTTCTAAAGGTCTACAATGAGTACAGTACAAGGTCCTGTTTCTAAAGGTCTACAATGAGTACAGTACAAGGTCCTGTTTCTAAAGGTCTACAATGAGTACAGTACAAGGTCCTGTTTCTAAAGGTCTACAATGAGTACAGTACAAGGTCCTGTTTCTAAAGGTCTACAATGAGTACAGTACAAGGTCCTGTTTCTAAAGGTCTACACTGAGTACAGTACAAGGTCCTGTTTCTAAAGGTCTACAGTGAGTACAGTACAAGGTCCTGTTTCTAAAGGTCTACAGTGAGTACAGTACAAGGTCCTGTTTCTAAAGGTCTACAATGAGTACAGTACAAGGTCCTGTTTCTAAAGGTCTACAGTGAGTACAGTACAAGGTCCTGTTTCTAAAGGTCTACAATGAGTACAGTACAAGGTCCTGTTTCTAAAGGTCTACAATGAGTACAGTACAAGGTCCTGTTTCTAAAGGTCTACAATGAGTACAGTACAAGGTCCTGTTTCTAAAGGTCTACAATGAGTACAGTACAAAGTCCTGTTTCTAAAGGTCTACAATGAGTACAGTACAAGGTCCTGTTTCTAAAGGTCTACAATGAGTACAGTACAAGGTCCTGTTTCTAAAGGTCTACAATGAGTACAGTACAAGGTCCTGTTTCTAAAGGTCTACAATGAGTACAGTACAAGGTCCTGTTTCTAAAGGTCTACAATGAGTACAGTACAAGGTCCTGTTTCTAAAGGTCTACAATGAGTACAGTACAAGGTCCTGTTTCTGGTGTTCTGTATATGCAATTAAAACACAACAATGCATGCAAGCCTCCATTAGGCAAATAAATGTAACCTTGAAAACTATTCATTGCAGTTTATATGATTCATGAATATAGAACTTTAGGTCACTTAAAAAAAATCAAATTACCTATGCCTTATGATGTGACAAAAAATGACTCTTCATTGCATCTACTGCATGTAGGCCTGTGCAAGAACAAGACAAAAGCATGCTCAGAATGTCCTCTATGACATCAGAATGCCCATAGTCCCGGGGCAGGCCCTAAGATTAGCCTACCGGCTTTTTATGCACCGAAGATTGGACTACACCACCACTCCACTTACCGCATTTATTCTGGTCAAGGGCCTTAAAGTGAATTCTCCATTTCTTCTCTCTGTCCCTCAAATATTCGTCATAATCTAAACGTCCATCCTTGTTTCGGTCATAGTTATTAACGATAGTCTGGAAAAGTTAAAAGGCAGTATATAATTTGGCTGCACAATATGAATAGACATTAGACGTACATGTTGACTCTCCAGTTATGCTGCTGGTAAATTAGAATAGGCCTCACATTTTATTTATATTAGTTATTAAATATTGCAATAAATAAATACCTGAGCCTTCTGATCTGCAGCCAGAATTCCAGTTTCATCTCTTTATGAAGTTCTTCCACTGATATAGACGCGTCGTTATTCTTGACTAGTTTCACAAACAAACCGTGAAACTGATCCATGATTCTTCAATAATCTATATTTGTTATGACCAAAAATATTGAAATGCATATAAATAGCACATTTCTCTTCTGTCTTAATATTACTACAACTACAGGCTATTAAGGTGCAAAGGCAATGCGTTTTTTTTGCATATGAACGCTGAGTCATAAGCACCGGCAGCCCGAGGGAGCATGTCTTCAATGCGGTAGATGCTCCTCTATGGCAATAGACATGATGATGACGCGAAAGACATGAGCCTGCACTTCCACCACTGTCCACCAGATGTAGCGCTGTGGACAGACAAACAGACAGGCCACTGGTCCAGTCAATCTATTTCCGTCACCTATTTCAGATGAGGGAGGGCGAGCCACCAGGGCCCAAATAAAAATAGACTATGACTACTTAACCCATGACAAAAAAAAGTCCCAATCTAACCCCTGGTCTATATTTCTCTGTTGGGTGATGTATAGGCCTAGGTGTTACAATGGTTCACCCTGTATGTTAGCAAAGGTCGGAGGTCCAGTATTGTTTCAGAACAGTGACTTGCTGGAATGGTCCAGAGATGGGGACTCGGTCGGGGAGGGGACAGCACAGAGGTCAGTGTCTGGGGGTCATATAGGAGGACTATGGGTAGTAGTTCATTCAGGCCTAGTTCTATTGACCTTGTACCTGAAAGTGCCACCCTATTTACCTATGTAGTGCACTACTTTAGCGCCATTTGTGACGGGGCTCGTAGTAGTAGGCCGATGGGTTTAGAGTTAATGTACACCTAGTTCTATTTACCCTGTACAGGAGAACAGTCAGTGGGTCTTTCTGTGTGGGATATATAACAAGAATAGGTCACTCTGAGATAGGTACGGGCCAGAGGTTAGTGTCTGTCTCAAGTGTTGACTGTAAGCCTGGACAGTAGGCCTACGGGCCAGAGGTTAGTGTCTGTCTCAAGTGTTGACTGTAAGCCTGGACAGTAGGCCTACGGGCCAGAGGTTAGTGTCTGTCTCAAGTGTTGACTGTAAGCCTGGACAGTAGGCCTACGGGCCAGAGGTTAGTGTCTGTCTCAAGTGTTGGCTGTAAGCCTGGACAGTAGGCCTACGGGCCAGAGGTTAGTGTCTGTCTCAAGTGTTGACTGTAAGCCTGGACAGTAGGCCTACGGGCCAGAGGTTAGTGTCTGTCTCAAGTGTTGACTGTAAGCCTGGACAGTAGGCCTACGGGCCAGAGGTTAGTGTCTGTCTCAAGTGTTGACTGTAAGCCTGGACAGTAGGCCTACGGGCCAGAGGTTAGTGTCTGTCTCAAGTGTTGACTGTAAGCCTGGACAGTAGGCCTACGGGCCAGAGGTTAGTGTCTGTCTCAAGTGTTGGCTGTAAGCCTGGACAGTAGGCCTACGGGCCAGAGGTTAGTGTCTGTCTCAAGTGTTGACTGTAAGCCTGGACAGTAGGCCTACGGGCCAGAGGTTAGTGTCTGTCTCAAGTGTTGACTGTAAGCCTGGACAGTAGGCCTACGGGCCAGAGGTTAGTGTCTGTCTCAAGTGTTGACTGTAAGCATGGACAGTAGGTCTACGGGCCAGAGGTTAGTGTCTGTCTCAAGTGTTGACTGTAAGCCTGGACAGTAGGCCTACGGGCCAGAGGTTAGTGTCTGTCTCAAGTGTTGACTGTAAGCATGGACAGTAGGTCTACGGGCCAGAGGTTAGTGTCTGTCTCAAGTGTTGACTGTAAGCCTGGACAGTAGGCCTACGGGCCAGAGGTTAGTGTCTGTCTCAAGTGTTGACTGTAAGCCTGGACAGTAGGCCTACGGGCCAGAGGTTAGTGTCTGTCTCAAGTGTTGACTGTAAGCCTGGACAGTAGGCCTACGGGCCAGAGGTTAGTGTCTGTCTCAAGTGTTGACTGTAAGCCTGGACAGTAGGCCTACGGGCCAGAGGTTAGTGTCTGTCTCAAGTGTTGACTGTAAGCCTGGACAGTAGGCCTACGGGCCAGAGGTTAGTGTCTGTCTCAAGTGTTGACTGTAAGCCTGGACAGTAGGCCTACGGGCCAGAGGTTAGTGTCTGTCTCAAGTGTTGACTGTAAGCCTGGACAGTAGGCCTACGGGCCAGAGGTTAGTGTCTGTCTCAAGTGTTGACTGTAAGCCTGGACAGTAGGCCTACGGGCCAGAGGTTAGTGTCTGTCTCAAGTGTTGACTGTAAGCATGGACAGTAGGTCTACGGGCCAGAGGTTAGTGTCTGTCTCAAGTGTTGACTGTAAGCCTGGACAGTAGGCCTACGGGCCAGAGGTTAGTGTCTGTCTCAAGTGTTGACTGTAAGCCTGGACAGTAGGCCTACGGGCCAGAGGTTAGTGTCTGTCTCAAGTGTTGACTGTAAGCCTGGACAGTAGGCCTACGGGCCAGAGGTTAGTGTCTGTCTCAAGTGTTGACTGTAAGCCTGGACAGTAGGCCTACGGGCCAGAGGTTAGTGTCTGTCTCAAGTGTTGGCTGTAAGCCTGGACAGTAGGCCTACGGGCCAGAGGTTAGTGTCTGTCTCAAGTGTTGGCTGTAAGTCTGGACTGTAGTTCTACGGGCCAGAGGTTAGTGTCTGTCTCAAGTGTTGACTGTAAGCCTGGACAGTAGGCCTACGTGCCAGAGGTTAGTGTCTGTCTCAAGTGTTGACTGTAAGCCTGGACAGTAGGCCTACGGGCCAGAGGTTAGTGTCTGTCTCAAGTGTTGACTGTAAGCCTGGACAGTAGGCCTACGGGCCAGAGGTTAGTGTCTGTCTCAAGTGTTGACTGTAAGCCTGGACAGTAGGCCTACGGGCCAGAGGTTAGTGTCTGTCTCAAGTGTTGACTGTAAGCCTGGACAGTAGGCCTACGGGCCAGAGGTTAGTGTCTGTCTCAAGTGTTGGCTGTAAGCCTGGACAGTAGGCCTACGGGCCAGAGGTTAGTGTCTGTCTCAAGTGTTGGCTGTAAGTCTGGACTGTAGTTCTACGGGCCAGAGGTTAGTGTCTGTCTCAAGTGTTGACTGTAAGCCTGGACAGTAGGCCTACGTGCCAGAGGTTAGTGTCTGTCTCAAGTGTTGACTGTAAGCCTGGACAGTAGGCCTACGGGCCAGAGGTTAGTGTCTGTCTCAAGTGTTGACTGTAAGCCTGGACAGTAGGCCTACGGGCCAGAGGTTAGTGTCTGTCTCAAGTGTTGACTGTAAGCCTGGACAGTAGGCCTACGGGCCAGAGGTTAGTGTCTGTCTCAAGTGTTGACTGTAAGCCTGGACAGTAGGCCTACGGGCCAGAGGTTAGTGTCTGTCTCAAGTGTTGGCTGTAAGCCTGGACA
Organism: Thymallus thymallus; assembly: GCA_023634145.1. NCBI lineage: Eukaryota > Metazoa > Chordata > Actinopteri > Salmoniformes > Salmonidae > Thymallus > Thymallus thymallus. The sequence continues at coordinate 1,626,677 of CM042382.1, forward strand.
GTAGGCCTACGGGCCAGAGGTTAGTGTCTGTCTCAAGTGTTGGCTGTAAGCCTGGACAGTAGGCCTACGGGCCAGAGGTTAGTGTCTGTCTCAAGTGTTGACTGTAAGCCTGGACAGTAGGCCTACGGGCCAGAGGTTAGTGTCTGTCTCAAGTGTTGACTGTAAGCCTGGACAGTAGGCCTACGGGCCAGAGGTTAGTGTCTGTCTCAAGTGTTGACTGTAAGCCTGGACAGTAGGCCTACGGGCCAGAGGTTAGTGTCTGTCTCAAGTGTTGACTGTAAGCATGGACAGTAGGTCTACGGGCCAGAGGTTAGTGTCTGTCTCAAGTGTTGACTGTAAGCCTGGACAGTAGGCCTACGGGCCAGAGGTTAGTGTCTGTCTCAAGTGTTGACTGTAAGCCTGGACAGTAGGCCTACGGGCCAGAGGTTAGTGTCTGTCTCAAGTGTTGACTGTAAGCCTGGACAGTAGGCCTACGGGCCAGAGGTTAGTGTCTGTCTCAAGTGTTGACTGTAAGCCTGGACAGTAGGCCTACGGGCCAGAGGTTAGTGTCTGTCTCAAGTGTTGACTGTAAGCCTGGACAGTAGGCCTACGGGCCAGAGGTTAGTGTCTGTCTCAAGTGTTGACTGTAAGCCTGGACAGTAGGCCTACGGGCCAGAGGTTAGTGTCTGTCTCAAGTGTTGACTGTAAGCCTGGACAGTAGGCCTACGGGCCAGAGGTTAGTGTCTGTCTCAAGTGTTGACTGTAAGCATGGACAGTAGGTCTACGGGCCAGAGGTTAGTGTCTGTCTCAAGTGTTGACTGTAAGCCTGGACAGTAGGCCTACGGGCCAGAGGTTAGTGTCTGTCTCAAGTGTTGACTGTAAGCCTGGACAGTAGGCCTACGGGCCAGAGGTTAGTGTCTGTCTCAAGTGTTGACTGTAAGCCTGGACAGTAGGCCTACGGGCCAGAGGTTAGTGTCTGTCTCAAGTGTTGGCTGTAAGCCTGGACAGTAGGCCTACGGGCCAGAGGTTAGTGTCTGTCTCAAGTGTTGGCTGTAAGTCTGGACTGTAGTTCTACGGGCCAGAGGTTAGTGTCTGTCTCAAGTGTTGACTGTAAGCCTGGACAGTAGGCCTACGTGCCAGAGGTTAGTGTCTGTCTCAAGTGTTGACTGTAAGCCTGGACAGTAGGCCTACGGGCCAGAGGTTAGTGTCTGTCTCAAGTGTTGACTGTAAGCCTGGACAGTAGGCCTACGGGCCAGAGGTTAGTGTCTGTCTCAAGTGTTGACTGTAAGCCTGGACAGTAGGCCTACGGGCCAGAGGTTAGTGTCTGTCTCAAGTGTTGGCTGTAAGGCTGGACAGTAGGCCTACGGGCCAGAGGTTAGTGTCTGTCTCAAGTGTTGGCTGTAAGCCTGGACAGTAGGCCTACGGGCCAGAGGTTAGTGTCTGTCTCAAGTGTTGACTGTAAGCCTGGACAGTAGGCCTACGGGCCAGAGGTTAGTGTCTGTCTCAAGTGTTGACTGTAAGCCTGGACAGTAGGCCTACGGGCCAGAGGTTAGTGTCTGTCTCAAGTGTTGACTGTAAGCCTGGACAGTAGGCCTACGGGCCAGAGGTTAGTGTCTGTCTCAAGTGTTGACTGTAAGCATGGACAGTAGGTCTACGGGCCAGAGGTTAGTGTCTGTCTCAAGTGTTGACTGTAAGCCTGGACAGTAGGCCTACGGGCCAGAGGTTAGTGTCTGTCTCAAGTGTTGACTGTAAGCCTGGACAGTAGGCCTACGGGCCAGAGGTTAGTGTCTGTCTCAAGTGTTGACTGTAAGCCTGGACAGTAGGCCTACGGGCCAGAGGTTAGTGTCTGTCTCAAGTGTTGACTGTAAGCCTGGACAGTAGGCCTACGGGCCAGAGGTTAGTGTCTGTCTCAAGTGTTGACTGTAAGCCTGGACAGTAGGCCTACGGGCCAGAGGTTAGTGTCTGTCTCAAGTGTTGACTGTAAGCCTGGACAGTAGGCCTACGGGCCAGAGGTTAGTGTCTGTCTCAAGTGTTGACTGTAAGCCTGGACAGTAGGCCTACGGGCCAGAGGTTAGTGTCTGTCTCAAGTGTTGACTGTAAGCATGGACAGTAGGTCTACGGGCCAGAGGTTAGTGTCTGTCTCAAGTGTTGACTGTAAGCCTGGACAGTAGGCCTACGGGCCAGAGGTTAGTGTCTGTCTCAAGTGTTGACTGTAAGCCTGGACAGTAGGCCTACGGGCCAGAGGTTAGTGTCTGTCTCAAGTGTTGACTGTAAGCCTGGACAGTAGGCCTACGGGCCAGAGGTTAGTGTCTGTCTCAAGTGTTGGCTGTAAGTCTGGACTGTAGTTCTACGGGCCAGAGGTTAGTGTCTGTCTCAAGTGTTGGCTGTAAGTCTGGACTGTAGTTCTACGGGCCAGAGGTTAGTGTCTGTCTCAAGTGTTGACTGTAAGCCTGGACAGTAGGCCTACGTGCCAGAGGTTAGTGTCTGTCTCAAGTGTTGACTGTAAGCCTGGACAGTAGGCCTACGGGCCAGAGGTTAGTGTCTGTCTCAAGTGTTGACTGTAAGCCTGGACAGTAGGCCTACGGGCCAGAGGTTAGTGTCTGTCTCAAGTGTTGACTGTAAGCCTGGACAGTAGGCCTACGGGCCAGAGGTTAGTGTCTGTCTCAAGTGTTGGCTGTAAGCCTGGACAGTAGGTCTACGGGCCAGAGGTTAGTGTCTGTCTCAAGTGTTGGCTGTAAGCCTGGACAGTAGTTCTACGGGCCAGAGGTTAGTGTCTGTCTCAAGTGTTGACTGTAAGCCTGGACAGTAGGCCTACGGGCCAGAGGTTAGTGTCTGTCTCAAGTGTTGACTGTAAGCCTGGACAGTAGGCCTACGGGCCAGAGGTTAGTGTCTGTCTCAAGTGTTGACTGTAAGCCTGGACAGTAGGCCTACGGGCCAGAGGTTAGTGTCTGTCTCAAGTGTTGACTGTAAGCCTGGACAGTAGGCCTACGGGCCAGAGGTTAGTGTCTGTCTCAAGTGTTGACTGTAAGCCTGGACAGTAGGCCTATCCTCTGGATATGGATCCCCTTCCCACCATAGCTGATGACTTGAATAGAAAGACACCAAACAGTCTATTTCTGCATTTAAATTCAATTGACTCCCTGTCTTGTCCTCCTCTAACCAAAACACAGCCTTTTATTATTGGGCCTCTAATAACCTGTTATGCCTATTACAACCTAACTGACTATGTTCTGTAGACCATGTTCTTTTCAGTAAATGTAGGATGCCAAGTCCATATAGTTGGGTGTTTACACAAAAATAACAGCATAAAAAAAATAATCTTTGCACCTCAACAGATGAACCCCCCCACCCCCAAACGGAATCTTTGCACCTCAACAGATGAATCCAAAAAAAAGAGCCGAAAATGGGAAATGACGTGCTTCAGCAGCATTTAAGTTCTAGAAAGAGCCCCTGGATTCCAGCGAGCAGAGGGAGCATGCCGGTGGGGTCGGACACAAGGGAGGGAGGGAGGGGAGCCACGGCTGTTTAAAGTGGGTCTATATCGGGATGTGGATAAATATCACGGGGTCCACAGCGCTGAGTAACCACTCTCTAAACGTAGCTAGGCTTCATCATCTGTCTGTAGCTGCTCACTGTTCAAAGGCCTGACTGTGTCAGTGTCTGTCTGGCACTGATATTATTGTTGAGAGTCGCAGAGAGAGCAGCCGTTAAGTTTTCCGCCATCAGAGGGTCTCTCTCCTGGATATATTTCCATAGCGGGTTGACTGACAGGCAGAGGACTCTCTTCTCTCCAGCGCGGGGCCGCTTCAGGGAAACTATGGGGAAAGATTATTATAAAATCCTGGGGATAGTGAAAGGAGCGGCTGACGAAGACATTAAAAAGGCGTACAGAAAGCAGGCTCTGAAATGGCACCCTGACAAAAACAAGGCGGCCAACGCCGAGGAGAAATTTAAGGAGATCGCCGAGGCATATGAAGTCCTCAGTGATCCGAAGAAAAGGGAGATATATGATCAGTATGGAGAGGAAGGTAGGATAATATGACACTCTCACATTTCATTATTGTCTTCCTATTTTGATTGCCCGGTTTTTTATGTAATTCTACCCGCCACATAAAATGTGTTGTTATGAGTATAATAGAATTGGCCATTATCCAATACAGACCGACATTTTAACCACACTGGTTAGAGAAGACATTTAATTTATTCATAACATGTATTAATACAATAAACCAATAAACCGTTATTTCCCTTTTGTCAAGGTGGCATATCGGTCTGCCCATAATATGCATATATGGCTCTTGGTTGGTCAGAAATATATAAAAGTAATTCTTTCCAAATATAATATCAGATTGTATTATTATTGTATATTACGGTAATTGCTATTGGACATGTCAGTATGGAGCTTTTTTGCAGCCCAAGGCATTATAACCGTTTCAAAGCAGATGGTAAACAGCAGATTTGTTAAGGTAGGAGGAATCCACTGACCTGGAGATATCCAGCTATAATGCCATGTGCTTATAAATGTATTCTTCTGTGTATTGTCTATGTACAGTTTAGACCTGTATCAAATACATGTATGACAAATATTCTGGCACATTTGACTAGGACTATTCCATTGGTCCCACTGACTAGGACTATTCCATTGGTCCCACTGACTAGGACTATTCCGTTGGTCCCATCAACTATTGATTTATTTGTATTTATTTAACTAGGCAAAAGACCTATGGGGACGGGGGCTGGGATTAAAAATATAAATACATTAAATATAAATATAGGACCAAACACACATCACGACAAGAGAGACAACACTACACTACACTAGATACCTAAGACAACATCATAGCATGTCAGCAACACAACATGGTAGCAACATAACATGGTAGCAACACAACATGGTAGCAACATAACATGGCAGCAACACAACATGGTAGCAACATAACATGGCAGCAACACAACATGGTAGCAACACAACATGGCAGCAACACAACATGGTAGCAACACAACATGGCAGCAACACAACATGGTAGCAACACAACATGGTAGCAACACAACATGGCAGCAACACAACATGGCAGCAACACAACATGGCAGCAACACAACATGGTAGCAACATAACATGGCAGCAACACAACATGGTAGCAACACAACATGGCAGCAACACAACATGGCAGCAACACAACATGGCAGCAACACAACATGGTAGCAACACAACATGGCAGCAATACAACATGGCAGCAACACAACATGGTAGCAACATAACATGGCAGGCAACACAACATGGTAGCAACACAACATGGCAGCAACACAACATGGCAGCAACACAACATGGCAGCAACACAACATGGTAGCAACACAACATGGCAGCAACACAACATGGTAGTAACACAACATGGCAGCAACACAACATGGTAGCAACACAACATGGCAGCAACACAACATGGCAGCAATACAACATGGCAGCAACACAACATGGTAGCAACACAACATGGCAGCAACACAAAACATGGTACAAACATTATTGGGTCCAGACAACAGCACAAAGGGCAAGACGGTAGAGACGACAATACATCACACAAAGCAGTCACAACTGTCAGTAAGAGTGTTCATGATGAATATTGGTACCATAGACTAGGACTATTCCATTGTTCTCACCAAATAGGAATATTCTATTGGTACCATAGACTAGGACTATTCCATTGGTCTCACCAACTAGGAATATTCTATTGGTACCATAGACTAGGACTATTCCATTGGTCTCACCAACTAGGAATATTCTATTGGTACCATAGACTAGGACTATTCCATTGGCAAACTCAAGTGAAGCTCAAGTATGTGTCAAAGTAATTGATGTAACCTATATGTATGTATTTGACCCAGGTCTAGTAGCCTATAGTGCAGCAAGTTATCAGCATTATCTGAATGGTTCCTGACTCCAGTGTCACTCAGGTCTCAAAGGAGCCTATCAATACATATCAGCATTATCTATCAATACATATCAGCATTATCTATAAATACATATGTTATGAGCATTATCTATCAATACCTGACAGTATTATCTATCAATACATAGGCTATGAGAATTATCTATCAATACATATCAGTATTATCCGTCAATAAATAGATATCATTATCTATTGTTATCAGTACTATATATATGCATAGGTTATAATCATTATTAATACATAGGTTATAATCATTATTAATACATAGGTTATAATCATTATTAATAAATAGGTTAGCAACATTATCTATCAATACATATTAGCATGATCTATTGTTATCGGCATTGTCTATCAGTGCATAGGTTATCATCATTATCAATACACAGGTTATCATCATTATCAATACACAGGTTATCATCATTATCAATACACAGGTTATCATCATTATCAATACACAGGTTATCATCAATACACAGATTATCATCATTATCAATACACAGGTTATCATCATTATCTATCAATACATAGTTTATCAGCTTTATCTAGCAACTATATTTACATTTCAGTCATTTATCAGACGCTCTTATAGAGACTTACAGTTAGTTAGTGAATACATGTTCATACTTTTTTCATATTGGTCCTCCGTGGGAATCGAACGCACAACCCTGGCATTGCAAGCGCCATGCTCTACCATCTGAGCTACCTAACATAGATTATCAGCATTATCTAACAATACATAGATAATCATCATTATCTGTCAATACATAGGTTATCAGCTTTATATAGCAATTCATAGGTTATCAGCATTATCTAGCAATACATAGTTTATCATCATTATCTGTCAATACATAGGTTATCAGCATTATCTGAATGGTGTCATTGTTTCCCGGCTGCTGTCACTCAGGTCTCAGTACATAATACATTAAATGCAATGAATTATCTGAATGGTTGTTGACTCCTGTGTCATTTCATGTCAGGTCTCAAAGGAGGCGGCGGCCCCGGTAGCGGTCCAGATGGCCAGGGTAGCAACTTCACCTCCTACACATTCCACGGAGACCCCCACGCCACCTTTGCCACATTCTTCGGCGGCGCCAACCCTTTCGAGATGTTCTTCGGACGCAAGGCTAACGGGCGCGGTCCGGGTGGAGACGACGAGGACATGGAGGTGGACGGCAACGACCCGTTCGGCTCCTTCACCTCGTTTAATCTCAACGGGTTCCCTCGGGACCGCCACGTGGGGCTGGGCGGGCAGCAGAGGAGGAAGCAGGACCCGGCCATCCATCACGAGCTGCGGGTATCGCTAGAGGAAGTGTTTCATGGTTGCACCAAGAGGATGAAGATCAGCAGGAAGAGGATGAACCCAGACGGACGGACCATGAGGACGGAGGATAAGATACTCTCCATAGAGATCAAGAGAGGATGGAAGGAGGGAACCAAGATCACATTCCCCAGAGAAGGGGACGAGTCACCCAATACGATCCCTGCTGATATCGTGTTCGTCATCAAGGACAAGCCCCACGCGCACTTTAGGAGGGAGGGGTCAGATATCGTGTACCCGGTGAAAGTTAGTCTACGACAGGTGAGATGGATTTTTGCTTGCCGGATCTTGGTGGCCCGCCTTATCAAAGTAATAGTTAGTGGAAACACTGCCAATAGAAAGTGGTTCAGTGTGGAATAACATATACAGTCATGTGAAAAAGTAAGTACACCCCCTGGAAAGTTCTCTTTCTTTATTTTATTTACCATATTTGGACAGATGGATATGTAATCTTCACTTTAACACTATTGACAGATAAAGGTTACCCAATTTAACAAATCACACACATTTTTATTTTTTTGTAACCCCTCCCAGACTCATGGGCATCAATAATGTTTCTTCTGAGGGCCTCGGTAGGTCTTTTGATCTTTGAATGATGTGTTACCACACACCCATATGGTTAAGACCAAACCAGACCAATGTTCTTATCTTTATGGAAGGCTGGACCCTCCTAAGTTTCTCTCTAATGTTTTCTAATCATTTGCACTTGTTTTGGTACCTAATTCTAATTGTATCCATTTTATGTGATGGTAAAGGTAGGGGTGTACTAACTTTATGTGATGGTAAAGGTAGGGGTGTACTAACTTTATGTGATGGTAAAGGTAGGGGTGTTCTAACTTTATGTGATGGTAAAGGTAGGGGTGTACTAACTGTATGTGATGGTAAAGGTAGGGGTGTACTAACTTTATGTGATGGTAAAGGTAGGGCTGTACTAACTTTATGTGATGTAAAGGTAGGGGTGTACTAACTTTATGTGATGGTAAAGGTAGGGGTGTACTAACTTTATGTGATGGTAAAGGTAGGGGTGTACTAACTTTATGTGATGGTAAAGGTAGGGGTGTACTAACTTTATGTGATGGTAAAGGTAGGGGTGTACTAACTTTATGTGATGGTAAAGGTAGGGGTGTTCTAACTTTATGTGATGGTAAAGGTAGGGGTGTACTAACTGTATGTGATGGTAAAGGTAGGGGTGTACTAACTTTATGTGATGGTAAAGGTAGGGGTGTTCTAACTTTATGTGATGGTAAAGGTAGGGGTGTACTAACTGTATGTGATGGTAAAGGTAGGGGTGTACTAACTTTATGTGATGGTAAAGGTAGGGCTGTACTAACTTTATGTGATGTAAAGGTAGGGGTGTACTAACTTTATGTGATGGTAAAGGTAGGGGTGTACTAACTTTATGTGATGGTAAAGGTAGGGGTGTACTAACTTTATGTGATGGTAAAGGTAGGGGTGTACTAACTTTATGTGATGGTAAAGGTAGGGGTGTACTAACTTTATGTGATGGTAAAGGTAGGGGTGTACTAACTTTATGTGATGGTAAAGGTAGGGGTGTACTAACTTTATGTGATGGTAAAGGTAGGGGTGTACTAACTGTATGTGATGGTAAAGGTAGGGGTGTACTAACTGTATGTGATGGTAAAGGTAGGGGTGTACTAACTGTATGTGATGGTAAAGGTAGGGGTGTACTAACTTTATGTGATGGTAAAGGTAGGGGTGTACTAACTTTATGTGATGGTAAAGGTAGGTACTAACTTTATGTGATGGTAAAGGTTGGGGTGTACTAACTTTATGTGATGGTAAAGGTAGGGGTGTACTAACTTTATGTGATGGTAAAGGTAGGGGTGTACTAACTTTATGTGATGGTAAAGGTAGGGGTGTAGTAACTTTATGTGATGGTAAAGGTAGGGGTGTACTAACTGTATGTGATGGTAAAGGTAGGGGTGTACTAACTTTATGTGATGGTAAAGGTAGGGGTGTACTAACTTTATGTGATGGTAAAGGTAGGTACTAACTTTATGTGATGGTAAAGGTAGGGGTGTACTAACTTTATGTGATGGTAAAGGTAGGTACTAACTTTATGTGATGGTAAAGGTAGGGGTGTACTGAGTTTATTTTTTTGGTGTGATTTGTTAAATTAGGTAACATTTATCTATCAATAGTGTTGAAGTGAAGATTACATATCCATCTGTCCAACTATGTAAAATAAAAGAACTTACTGTAGGTCATGTTCAGTTAACAGAAAATTAAGATCTTTGATCTTGTTGGTCAAGTTCAGGTAATCCTTCCCAGTTTCTTGTTTTGGGCCCACTGAAGACTACCCTGGCAACTGGCCTGCAGAAGGGAGAGAGAACATGCGTCTCCCCAGGGTTAAGAATAATGTATTCATCAACTAAAGATGACTCAGGTGCATCCTGTTTCCATTGATCATCCTTGAGATGTTTCTATGAGGTTGAAGGAATTGTCCATAGAGGTCCGAGACAGTATTGTGTCGAGGGGAAGGATACCAAAACATTTCCTCCATCATTCTTAAATTGAAGAAGTTTGGAAACACCAATACTCTTCCTAGAGCTGGCTGCCCGGCCAAACTGAGCAATATGGGGAGAAGGTCCTCGGTCAGGGGTATTACAAAGAGCTCTGAGAGAGCTCCAGAGTTCCTCTGTGGAGATGGGAGAACCTTCCAGAAGGACAACCATCTCTGCAGCACTCCACCAATCAGGCCTTTATGGTAGAGTGGCCAGACAGAAGCCACTCCTCAGTAAAAGGCACATGACAGCCCACTTGGAGTTTGCCAAAAGGCACCTAAAGGACTCTCAGAACATGAGAAACAAGATTCTCTGGTCTGATGATACCAAGATTGAACTCTTTGGCCTGAATGCCAAGCGTCACGTCTGGAGGAAACCTGGAACCATCCCTACGGTGAAGCATGGTGGTGGCAGCATCATGCTGTGGGATGTTATTCAGAGGCAGGGACTGGGAGACTAGTCAGGATTGAGGGAAAGATGAACGGAGCAAAGTACAGAGAGATTCTTGATGAAAACCTGCTCCAGAGCGACCTCAGACTGGGGCGAAGGTTCACAGGCAAGACAGCACAGGAGTGGCTTTGGGACAAGTCTCTGAATGTCCTTGAGTGGCCCTGCCAGAGCCCGGACTTGAACCCGATCGAACATCTCTGGAGATACGCTCCCCATCCAACCTGACAGAGCTTGAGAGTATCTGCAGAGAAGAATGGGAGAAACTCCCCAAATACAGGTGTGCCAAGCTTATAGCTTCATACCCAAGAAGACTCGAGGCTGTAATCGCTGCCAAAGTACTGAGTAAAGGGTCTGATTACTGATGGAAATGTGATATTTCAGCTTTTTTGCTTCATAAAAACGGGTGTATAAACACCCGTTTTTGCTTTGTAATTATGTGTGTGATTGATGAGGAACATGTTTTTGAATAAGTCTGTAACGTAACAAAATGTGGAAAAAGTCAAGAGGTCTGAATACTTTCCCGAATGCACTGTATGTACAGTTGAAGTTTTGAAATGCACTGTACTATGCACTGTGACGGAAGGGAAAGAGAGGAGAGGAGAGAGACAGAGGAGGAGAGGAGAGAGGAGAGGAGAGGAAAGGAGAGAGAGAACTACTAATATGGTCTGCTCTCTCCTCTATTTCCTCCTCCTCTCCTCTCTTCTCTCTCCTCTCTCTCTCTCCTCTCTCTCCTCTCTCTCCTCTCTCCTCTCTCCTCTCTCCTTTCTCTCCTTTCTCTCCTTCTCTCCTCTCTCTCTCTCCTCTCTCTCCTTCTCTCCTCTCTCTCATTCTCTCCTCTCTCTCCTCCTCTGTTCACATGCATGTCTGAGTCTCTGTCTGTGTCATTGACTCTGTACTCTCTCCTTTCCCACTTCCAGTCATTGTGTGGTTGCTCGGTGACGGTGTCTACGATAGACGGGAAGACGTGCAACATGAAGATCACTGATGTGATAAAGCCAGGCATGAGACAGACTGTAGCGGGACAGGGGCTTCCTTTACCTAAGAACCCAGAGCAGAGAGGGGACCTGGTGGTGGAGTTTGACGTGAACTTTCCTGAGAGTCTCCCCACCAACGCCAAGGATGTCCTGAAGAGGCATTTACCTGCATCCTAGAAGAACAGACACACAGAGACACAAAGAGAGACAGAGACACACAGAGAGACTGAGACACAAAGAGAGACAGAGACACACAGAGAGACAGAGACACACAGAGAGAGAAACACGGAGCGATAGAGACACAGAGAGAGAGACGCACAGAGAGACAGAGATACACAGAGACAGAAACACAGAGAGAGAGAAAGAGAGAGAGAGAGAGAGAGAGATAAACACACAGAGAGACAGAGACACAAAGAGACAGAGAGACAGAGACACAGAGCGAGAGACTCAGAGAGAGACAGAGACACATAGAGAGACACACAGAGAGAGACACACAGAGAGAGCTACACAGAGAGAGCTACACAGAGAGACAGAGAGAGAGAGACACACAGAGAGACAGAGACACACAGAGAGACAGATACACACAGAGAGACAGAGACACACAGAGAGACAGAGACACAGAGAGAGAGACTCAGAGAGAGACAGAGACAAACAGAGAGACACAGAGAGAGAGACACACACAGAGAGAGATACACAGAGAGACAGAGAGAGAGAGAGACACAAAGAGACAGAGACACACACACAGACAGAAACACATCCATACAGGCACAGAGACAGAGACACAAAACACAGACAGACAGACAGACAGACAGACAGACAGACAGACAGACAGACAGACAGACAGACAGACATACATACAGACAGACAGACAGACAGACAGACAGGCAGGCAGACAGGCAGACAGGCAGACAGGCAGACAGGCAGACACACACCTGGTGGACAGAAAGAAAGGGGTGACATCAGTATTCCAGCTCTCACACTCTCTCTCCTCTCATCCTCCTCTCTCCTCCCTCTCTCCTCCCTCTCATCCTCCTCTCTCCTCCCTCTCTCTCCTCTCTCCTCCCTCTCTCTCCTCTCTCATCCTCCTCTCTCCTCCCTCTCTCCTCCCTCTCTCACTCTCTCTCCTCCCTCTCTCATCCTCCTCTCTCCTCCCTCTCTCACCTCTGTCTCTCTCCTCCCTCTCTCATCCTCCTCTATCCTCCCTCTTTCATCCTCCTCTCTCCTCCCTCTCTCATCCTCCTCTCTCCTCCCTCTCTCAACCTCTCTCCTCTCTCCTCCCTCTCTCTCCTCCCTCTCTCTCCTCCGTCTCTCATCCTCCTCTCTTCTCCCTCTCTCCTACCTCTCTCCTCCCTCTCAAATCCCCCTCTCTCCTCCCTATCTCATCCTCCCTCTCTCATCCTCCTCTCTCCTCCCTCTCTCATCCTCCTCTCTCATCCTCCTCTCTCCTCCCTCTCATCCTCCTCTCTCCTCCCTCTCATCCTCCTCTCTCATCCTCCTCTCTCCTCACACATAAGGACAATAATGGCTGATCACAGATAGAGCCCCTTTCTAAAGAATGTGCAATTTATATTTTTTATCTATTTGGTATTTTGTCTAAATATCATGCATGCTGCAAAGTTGATATATGTGCAAGTAAATGTGTTGATATTTGACAGTAGACATTTGATTATTTGGGTCCTTCTCACATTCACCTCATGTTCCTTTCTGTTATGTTTCATTTGATACAGTGTGTGTCCATTTGGGACAGCCATAGTGTGTGCCACAGAATGTGACATTGATTATATACTATATAATGTAACACAAGACAAGGATGTAGAGATCTGAGGACTGAGGAGTTTGTTTAGCCATCGTTCATTTAGCAAATGACTTGATTTATACTGGCCTCAATGTTTATACTGGCCTCAATGTTTATACTGGCCTCAATGTTTATACTGGCCTCAATGTTCTGAAGAAGATTCACATAAAATGCCCTGAGCCATTAAGACAGCTATAAAGTTGAAACAAAGTACTGTACATACAGTATTTTCATAATAAACATTTGTAACTTTTAAGGGTATACGTATTATAAATCTTAACAAATGCAACATTTGGATATCTTGTTTACACCATGGAAAGAGCCCCAATCATTTCAACACAGAAATCTGATGATTTTGATGTTGAGGTTCTGTAACTATACTGTCTGAAGTAGAATATAATGTCAATACAGCCAGTACAGATAGGTAATACGTAAATAAACAGAGCCTGTGTGTGTGTGTGTGTCCACAGCTGCAGTAACCAACGACTGGCTGGCTGTTACTAACCAACGTTCTCCAGGGGACACCATATCACTCAGCAACAACCAGATTTGTAGGAGCTGAGTGTGGTGGGCTTTTAACGGATTCCCTATATAGTGCTATACTTTCGATCAGAGCCTCAGATGTAGGGAATAGGGTGTCATTAGGGGCTGAAGACTATAGCTGTGGACAGTAGGGTAGTTATGGACAGGCTGTGGACAGTAGGGTAGTTATGGACAGGCTGTGGACAGTAGGGTAGGTATGGACAGGCTATGGACAGTAGGGTAGGTATGGACAGGCTATGGACAGTAGGGTAGGTATGGACAGGCTGTGGACAGTAGGGTAGGTATGGACAGGCTATGGACAGTAGGGTAGGTATGGACAGGCTATGGACAGTAGGGTAGGTATGGACAGGCTGTGGACAGTAGGGTAGGTATGGACAGGCTATGGACAGTAGGGTAGTTATGGACAGGCTGTGGACAGTAGGGTAGGTATGGACAGGCTATGGACAGTAGGGTAGGTATGGACAGGCTATGGACAGTAGGGTAGGTATGGACAGGCTGTGGACAGTAGGGTAGGTATGGACAGGCTATGGACAGTAGGGTAGGTATGGACAGGCTATGGACAGTAGGGTAGTTATGGACAGGCTGTGGACAGTAGGGTAGGTATGGACAGGCTATGGACAGTAGGGTAGGTATGGACAGGCTATGGACAGTAGGGTAGGTATGGACAGGCTGTGGACAGTAGGGTAGGTATGGACAGGCTATGGACAGTAGGGTAGGTATGGACAGGCTATGGACAGTAGGGTAGGTATGGACAGGCTGTGGACAGTAGGGTAGGTATGGACAGGCTATGGACAGTAGGGTAGTTATGGACAGGCTGTGGACAGTAGGGTAGGTATGGACAGGCTATGGACAGTAGGGTAGGTATGGACAGGCTATGGACAGTAGGGTAGGTATGGACAGGCTATGGACAGTAGGGTAGGTATGGACAGGCTATGGACAGTAGGGTAGGTATGGACAGGCTATGGACAGTAGGGTAGGTATGGACAGGCTATGGACAGTAGGGTAGTTATGGACAGGCTGTGGACAGTAGGGTAGTTATGGACAGGCTGTGGACAGTAGGGTAGGTATGGACAGGCTATGGACAGTAGGGTAGGTATGGACAGGCTATGGACAGTAGGGTAGTTATGGACAGGCTGTGGACAGTAGGGTAGTTATGGACAGGCTGTGGACAGTAGGGTAGTTATGGACAGGCTGTGGACAGTAGGGTAGTTATGGACAGGCTATGGACAGTAGGGTAGGTATGGACAGGCTGTGGACAGTAGGGTAGTTATGGACAGGCTATGGACAGTAGGGTAGGTATGGACAGGCTATGGACAGTAGGGTAGGTATGGACAGGCTGTGGACAGTAGGGTAGTTATGGACAGGCTATGGACAGTAGGGTAGGTATGGACAGGCTATGGACAGTAGGGTAGGTATGGACAGGCTATGGACAGTAGGGTAGGTATGGACAGGCTATGGACAGTAGGGTAGTTATGGACAGGCTGTGGACAGTAGGGTAGTTATGGACAGGCTGTGGACAGTAGGGTAGTTATGGACAGGCTGTGGACAGTAGGGTAGTTATGGACAGGCTGTGGACAGTAGGGTAGGTATGGACAGGCTGTGGACAGTAGGGTAGTTATGGACAGGCTGTGGACAGTAGGGTAGTTATGGACAGGCTATGGACAGTAGGGTAGGTATGGACAGGCTATGGACAGTAGGGTAGGTATGGACAGGCTATGGACAGTAGGGTAGTTATGGACAGGCTGTGGACAGTAGGGTAGTTATGGACAGGCTGTGGACAGTAGGGTAGTTATGGACAGGCTGTGGACAGTAGGGTAGGTATGGACAGGCTATGGACAGTAGGGTAGGTATGGACAGGCTATGGACAGTAGGGTAGTTATGGACAGGCTGTGGACAGTAGGGTAGGTATGGACAGGCTATGGACAGTAGGGTAGTTATGGACAGGCTATGGACAGTAGGGTAGTTATGGACAGGCTATGGACAGTAGGGTAGTTATGGACAGGCTATGGACAGTAGGGTAGGTATGGACAGGCTATGGACAGTAGGGTAGGTATGAGGTGGATAAAGGCCAGCATGGTTTCTGTTTTGAGGTGGATAAAGGCCAGCATGGTTTCTGTTTTGAGGTGGATAAAGGCCAGCATGGTTTCTGTTTTGAGGTGGATAAAGGCCAGCATGGTTTCTGTTTTGAGGTGGATAAAGGCCAGCATGGTTTCTGTTTTGAGGTGGATAAAGGCCAGCATGGTTTCTGTTTTGAGGTGGATAAAGGCCAGCATGGTTTCTGTTTTGAGGTGGATAAAGGCCAGCATGGTTTCTGTTTTGAGGTGGATAAAGGTCAAATTTAGGACCTAAACTTGAATTAGGTAATTAGTTGACTTGGCTTATAGAGGAATGAACAACAAACAATGTATTTACATGATAGTTACATAGACAGGCAGGTACATTGTAATATGTAGGGTACAGAGTAATTAATTGACATGTATAATTTTAAGGATTTGCTAATAAACTCACAACGGAGATAAAATAGTAATTATAGGGTGAGGGAAGGTCAAATCAATAAATTCAACGAGTAAACTGGAAGCAGCAGTGGTAACAGTTGGAAGCACTTATTAACCAAATGTGTGCTTGTATGTCCTTTGAATGTGTGTTGTTTTGAGTAAAGTCAATAGGATGGACAGGTGTATGGCCTCTCCTGTATGACGTATATCTACATGGTACCCACCGCCAGGACTCCTGCCCCCACTCAGCCTCCTGCCCCCACTCAGCCTCCTGCCCCACTCAGCCTCCTGCCCCACTCAGACTCCTGCCCCCACTCAGCCTCCTGCCCCCACTCAGCCTCCTGCCCCCACTCAGCCTCCTGCCCCACTCAGCCTCCTGCCCCACTCAGACTCCTGCCCCCACTCAGACTCCTGCCCCCACTCAGCCTCCTGCCCCCACTCAGCCTCCTGCCCCCACTCAGCCTCCTGCCCCACTCAGCCTCCTGCCCCACTCAGCCTCCTGCCCCCACTCAGCCTCCTGCCCCCACTCAGCCTCCTGCCCCACTCAGCCTCCTGCCCCCACTCAGACTCCTGCCCCCACTCAGACTCCTGCCCCCACTCAGCCTCCTGCCCCCACTCAGCCTCCTGCCCCCACTCAGCCTCCTGCCCCCACTCAGACTCCTGCCCCCACTCAGCCTCCTGCCCCCACTCAGCCTCCTTTCCCCGCACAGCATACTGAAACAGTCGCTATTGTTCACCGTGGACCAGCCAGCAGCAAGTAGAGTAGAGGTAGAGTAGAGGTAGAGTAGAGGTAGAGTAGAGGTAGAGTAGAGGTAGAGGTAGAGTAGAGGTAGAGTAGAGGTAGAGTAGAGGTAGAGGTAGAGTAGAGTAGAGGTAGAGTAGAGGTAGAGTAGAGTAGAGGTAGAGTAGAGGTAGAGTAGAGGTAGAGGTAGAGTAGAGGTAGAGTATAGGTAGAGTAGAGTAGAGGTAGAGTAGAGTAGAGGTAGAGTAGAGTAGAGGTAGAGTAGAGGTAGAGGTAGAGTTAGAGTAGAGGTAGAGTAAAGGTAGAGTAGAGGTAGAGGTAGAGTAGAGGTAGAGTAGAGGTAGAGTAGAGTAGAGGTAGAGTAGAGGTAGAGTAGAGTAGAGGTAGAGTAGAGGTAGAGTAGAGGTAGAGGTAGAGTAGAGGTAGAGTATAGGTAGAGTATAGGTAGAGTAGAGGTAGAGTAGAGGTAGAGTAGAGGTAGAGTAGAGTAGAGGTAGAGTAGAGGTAGAGTAGAGGTAGAGTAGAGGTAGAGTAGAGGTAGGGTAAAGGTAGAGGTAGAGTAGAGGTAGAGTAGAGGTAGAGGTAGAGGTAGAGGTAGAGGTAGAGTAGAGGTAGAGTAGAGGTAGAGTAAAGGTAGAGGTAGAGTAGAGGTAGAGTAGAGGTAGAGTAGAGGTAGAGTAGAGTAGAGGTAGAGTAGAGGTAGAGTATAGGTAGAGTAGAGGTAGAGTAGAGTAGAGGTAGAGTAGAGGTAGAGGTAGAGTAGAGGTAGAGTAAAGGTAGAGGTAGAGTAGAGGTAGAGTAGAGGTAGAGGTAGAGTAGAGGTAGAGTAGAGTAGAGGTAGAGTAGAGGTAGAGTAGAGGTAGAGTAGAGGTAGAGTATAGGTAGAGTAGGGTAGAGGTAGAGTAGAGTAGAGGTAGAGTAGAGGTAGAGTAGAGGTAGAGCAGAGGTAGAGTAGAGTAGAGGTAGAGTAGAGGTAGAGTAGAGGTAGAGGTAGAGTATAGGTAGAGTAGAGTAGAGGTAGAGTAGAGGTAGAGTAGAGGTAGAGTATAGGTAGAGTAGAGTAGAGGTAGAGTAGAGGTAGAGTAGAGGTAGAGTAGAGGTAGAGGTAGAGTAGAGGTAGAGTAGAGGTAGAGTAGAGTAGAGGTAGAGTAGAGGTAGGGTAAAGGTAGAGTAGAGGTAGAGTAGAGTTAGAGTAGAGGTAGAGTAGAGGTAGAGTAAAGGTAGAGGTAGAGTAGAGGTAGAGTAGAGGTAGAGTAGAGGTAGAGTAGAGTAGAGGTAGAGTAGAGGTAGAGTAGAGTAGAGGTAGAGTAGAGGTAGAGTAGAGGTAGAGTAGAGGTAGAGTAAAGGTAGAGTAGAGGTAGAGTAGAGGTAGAGGTAGAGTAGAGGTAGAGTAGAGGTAGAGTAGAGTAGAGGTAGAGTAGAGTAGAGGTAGAGTAGAGGTAGAGTAGAGGTAGAGTAGAGGTAGAGTATAGGTAGAGTAGAGTAGAGGTAGAGTAGAGTAGAGTAGAGGTAGAGTAGAGGTAGAGTAGAGGTAGAGCAGAGGTAGAGGTAGAGGTAGAGGTAGAGCAGAGGTAGAGGTAGAGTAGAGGTAGAGTAGAGGTAGAGTAGAGGTAGAGTAGAGGTAGAGTAGAGGTAGAGTATAGGTAGAGTAGAGTAGAGGTAGAGTAGAGGTAGAGTAGAGTAGAGGTAGAGTAGAGTAGAGTAGAGGTAGAGTAGAGGTAGAGTAGAGGTAGAGTAGAGGTAGAGCAGAGGTAGAGGTAGAGGTAGAGGTAGAGCAGAGGTAGAGGTAGAGTAGAGGTAGAGTAGAGGTAGAGTAGAGGTAGAGGTAGAGTAGAGTAGAGGTAGAGTAGAGGTAGAGTAGAGGTAGAGTAGAGGTAGAGTATAGGTAGAGTAGAGTAGAGGTAGAGTAGAGGTAGAGTAGAGTAGAGGTAGAGTAGAGGTAGAGTAGAGGTAGAGTAGAGGTAGAGTAGAGGTAGAGTAGAGGTAGAGTAGAGTAGAGTAGAGGTAGAGTAGAGGTAGAGTAGAGGTAGAGTAGAGTAGAGGTAGAGTAGAGTAGAGGTAGAGTAGAGGTATCTGGACCCTCTCTTTCTGAAATTATCAGCCAAAATTGTTGCAACACCTATTACCAGCCTGTTCAACCTCTCTTTCGTATCGTCTGAGATCCCTAGAGATTGGAAAGCTGCCGCGGTCATCCCCCTATTCAAAGGAGGAGACACTCTAGACACAAACTGTTATAGACCAATATCCATCCTGCCCTGCCTTTCTAAAGTTTTCGAAAGCCAAGTTAACAAACAGATAACTGACCACTTCGAATCCCACCGTACCTTCTCTGCTATGCAATCTGGTTTCCGAGCTGGTCATGGGTGCACCTCAGCTACGCTCAAGGTACTGAACGATATCATAACCGCCATCGATAAAAGACAGTACTGTGCAGCCGTTTTCATCGACCTGGCCAAGGCTTTCGACTCTGTCAATCACTGCATTCTTATTGGCAGACTCAACAGCCTTGGTTTCTCAAGTGACTGCCTTGCCTGGTTCGCTAACTACTTTGCAGACAGAGTTCAGTGTGTCAAATCGGAGGGCCTATTGTCCGATCCTCTGGCAGTCTCTATGGGGGTGCCACAGGGTTCAATTCTTGGGCCAACCCTTTTCTCTATATACATCAACGATGTCGCTCTCGCTGCTGGTGACTCTCTGATCCATCTCTACGCAGATGACACCATTCTGTATACATCTGGCCCCTCTTTGGATACTGTGTTTACTAACCTTCAATCAAGCTTCAATGCCATACAACACTCCTTCCGTGGCCTCCAACTGCTCTTAAACGCTAGTAAAACTAAGTGCATGCTTTTCTATCGAACGCTGCCAGCACCCGCCCACCGGACTATCATCACTACTCTCGACGGATCCGAATTAGAATACGTGGACACCTACAAATACCTAGGCATCTGGTTAGACTATAAACTCAACTTCCAGACTCACATCAACCATCTCCAATCCAAAATTAAATCCAGAATTGGCTTCCTATTTCGCAATAAAGCCTCCTTCACTCATGCTGCCAAACATGCCCTTGTAAAACTGACTATCCTACCGATCCTTGATTTCGGCGATGTCATTTACAAACTAGCCTCCAATACTCTACTTAGCAAATTGGATGTAGTCTATCACAGTGCCATCCGTTTTGTCACCAAAGCCCCATACACTACCCACCACTGCGACCTGTATGCTCTCTTTGGCTGGCCTTCATTATATATTCGTCGCCAAACCCACTGGCTCCAGGTCATCTATAAGTCTTTATTAGGTAAATCCCCGCCCTATCTCAGCTCACTGGTCACTATAGCAACACCCACCCGTAGCATGCGCTCCAGCAGGTATATCTCACTGGTCACCCCCAAAGCCAACACCTCCTTTGGTCGCCATTCCTTCCAGTTTGCTGCTGCCAATGACTGGAACGAATTGCAAAAATCATTGAAGCTAGAGGTTCCTATCTCCCTCAATAACTTTAAGCATCAGCTGTCAAAGCTGCTTATCGATCGCTGCACCTGTATATAGACCTTCTGTAAATAGCCCACACTACTACCTCATCCCCATATTTATTATTATTATTTTAGCTAATCTTGCACTCCAGTATCTCTATTTGCACATCATAATTTGCACATTTTTCATTCCTGTGTTAATAATGATAATTCTGTAATTTATGTCACCACTATAGTCTATTTATTGTTCTACCTCTTAACCTTACTGCATTTTTGCACTACATTTTGCACTCTGTATATAGATTTTTCTATTGTGTTTTTGACTGTTTGTTTAATGTGTAACTCTGTGTTGTTATTTGTCACACTGCTTTGCTTTGTCTTGGCCAGGTCGCAGTTGCAAATGAGAACTTGTTCTCAACTGACCTACCTGGTTAAATAAAGGTGAAATAAAAAAATAAAAAATAAAAAAGAGTAGAGGTAGAGTAGAGGTAGAGGTAGAGTAGAGTAGAGGTAGAGTAGAGGTAGAGTAGAGGTAGAGGTAGAGTAGAGGTAGAGTAGAGGTAGAGTAGAGTAGAGGTAGAGTAGAGGTAGAGTAGAGGTAGAGTAGAGTAGAGGTAGAGTAGAGGTAGAGTAGAGGTAGAGTAGAGGTAGAGTAGAGTTAGAGTAGAGGTAGAGTAGAGGTAGAGTAGAGTAGAGGTAGAGTAGAGGTAGAGTAGAGGTAGAGTAGAGTAGAGGTAGAGTAGAGGTAGAGTAGAGTAGAGGTAGAGTAGAGGTAGAGTAGAGGTAGAGTAGAGGTAGAGTAGAGTAGAGGTAGAGTAGAGGTAGAGTAGAGGTAGAGTAGAGGTAGAGTAGAGGTAGAGTAGAGGTAGAGTAGAGTAGAGGTAGAGTAGAGGTAGAGTAGAGTAGAGGTAGAGTAGAGTAGAGGTAGAGTAGAGTAGAGGTAGAGTAGAGGTAGAGTAGAGGTAGAGTAGAGTAGAGGTAGAGTAGAGGTAGAGTAGAGTAGAGGTAGAGTAGAGTAGAGTAGAGGTAGAGTAGAGGTAGAGTAGAGGTAGAGTAGAGGTAGGGTAGAGTAGAGGTAGGGTAGAGTAGAGGTAGAGTAGAGGTAGAGTAGAGGTAGAGTAGAGGTAGAGTAGAGTAGAGGTAGAGTAGAGGTAGAGTAGAGGTAGAGTAGAGGTAGGGTAGAGTAGAGTAGAGGTAGAGTAGAGGTAGAGTAGAGGTAGGGTAGAGGTAGAGTATCTCTGTTAACATGTTGACATCAGACTTGTCTTACCTCTGTTAGCATGTTGACATCAGACTTGTCTTACCTCTGTTAGCATGTTGACATCAGACTTGTCTTACCTCTGTTAGCATGTTGACATCAGACTTGTCTTACCTCTGTTAGCATGTTGACATCAGACTTGTCTTACCTCTGTTAGCATGTTGACATCAGACTTGTCTTAGCTCTGTTAGCATGTTGACATCAGACATCAGTCTAAAAACGAGCCCAGCATAGTCTTCCATTCACAAACAAACAATGATTAAAGTATTGGAGTATAGTTTGACCTCATTTAAAAGGAATGCTTCTTACAAAAATAAATCACGTTGATGTGTTCTCATAGAACTGAGATGTTTCATCAATATTTAATATACTGAACAAAAATATAAACGCAACATGTTAAGTGTTGGTCCCATGTCCCATGAGCTGAAATGAAAGATCCCAGAAATGTTTCATACACACAAAAAATGTATTTCTCTCAAATGTTGTGCACAATTTTCTTTATATCCCTGTTAGCGAGCATGTTTCATTTTTTTTGTACCGGGCAGATGGCAGACAGTGTGTATGGCATCGTGTGGGCGAGCTGTTTGCTGAGGTCAACATTGTGAACAGAGTGCCCCATGGTGGGGTTATGATATGGGCAGGCATAAGCTACGGACAATGAACACAATTGCATTTTATCGATGGCAATTTCAATGCACAGAGATACCGTGACGAGATCCTGAAGCCCATTGTCGTGTCATTCATCCACCGCCATCACCTCATGTTTCAGCATAATGCCGGCCCCATGTTGCAAGGATATGTACACAATTCCTGGAAGCTGAAAATGTCTCAGTTCTTCCATGAAACGTCATCTATTGAGTATGTTTGGGATGCTCTGAGTCGATGTGCACGACAGCCTGTTCCAGTCCCCGCCAAAATCCAGCAACTTCTCACAGCCATTGAAGAGGAGTGGGACAACATTCCACAGGCCACAATCAACAGCCTGATCAACTCTATGTGAAGGAGCATGAGGCAAATGGTGGTCACACCAGATACTGATCTGATCCACGCCCCTACCTTTGAGGTATCTGTGACCAAATTAAATTGACTGATTTCCTCATGAACTGTAACTCTGTAAAATATTTCTAATTGTTGCATGTTGCGTTTATATTTTTGTTCAGTATATGTTGTGTGCTCAGAACTGAGATGTTTCATCATTATTTAATATCTTCTCATAGAACTGAGATGTTTCATCATTATTTAATATCTTCTCATAGAACTGAGATGTTTCATCATTATTTAATATCTTCTCATAGAACTGAGATGTTTCATCATTATTTAATATCTTCTCATAGAACTGAGATGTTTCATCATTATTTAATATCTTCTCATAGAACTGAGATGTTTCATCATTATTTAATATGAAGTTTCTCTCATCAATACGTCTCAACATTAATATGTCTGTCTGTCTCTCACTTCCTCCCCATATCCTGTTCATTAATATGTCTGTCTGTCTCTCACTTCCTCCCCAGATCCTGTTCTGTACATTGATCACCCATAAGATCGACATGGAGAAGCTGCTTGGTGGTCAGATCGGCCTGGAGGACTTTACATTCGCCCACATTAAGCGATTAAGAAGGAGGTACAGGTGTTTAAGTCAGAGGATGCCCTGGGACTCACCATCACAGATACCGGGGCCGGATACGCCTTCATAAAGGTATGTAGGAGTTAATCCATCTGTTTATATAATTGTCCATCCGTCCGTCTGTCTGTCTGTCAATCAATCGAAATGAAGAATCAATCAATATAATCAATCAATTGAATTAATTGTAACTCATATTATACAATGGTTGAATCATTAAAGGCCCAGTACAGTCAAAAACATGATGTTCCTGTGTTTTATATACCGTATATGTCAACACTATGAGGTTGAAATAATACTGTGAAATTGTGAAAATTATGATAATGCCTTTTTAGTCTAAGAGCTGTTTGAAAAGAGCCTGAACTTTCAGCCTGTTTTGGTGGGATGGAGTTTTGTTAATAGATAGATACTTTATTGATCCCGGGGGGAAATGTCTCTATCAAGCAGCTACAACAAAACACAGGTCAGGTGCAAAATGCCAGAACGAAAATACACAAAAGACAGATACACGGTACATGATACATAGAGCGGTAGTATGAAAAAGTATAAAAATACAAGATATCTGGAGTGCAAAAAAGCTATAAAAAGACATTTTTTTTTTTAACCTTTATTTTACTAGGCAAGTCAGTTAAGAACAAATTCTTATTTTCAATGACGGCCTAGGAACAGTGGGTTAACTGCCTTGTTCAGGGGCAGAACGACAGATTTTTACCTTGTCAGCTCGGGGATTCGATCCAGCAACCTTTTGGTTACGGTCCCAACACTCTAACCACTGGGCTGCCATCAGCCACATCCTGACTGATGGCAGGCCATTCTTGCATAATCAATGCTTGGAGTTTGTCAGAAGTTGTGGGTTTTTGTTTGTCCACCCGCCTCTTGAGGATCGACCACAAGTTCTCAATGGGATTAAGGTCTGAGGAGTTTCCTGGCCATGGACCCAAAATGTTGATGTTTTGTTCCCCGAGCCACTT
Source organism: Thymallus thymallus (assembly GCA_023634145.1). NCBI lineage: Eukaryota > Metazoa > Chordata > Actinopteri > Salmoniformes > Salmonidae > Thymallus > Thymallus thymallus. Next base: position 1,650,766 of record CM042382.1, read on the forward strand.
AGTTATCATTTTTGCCTTATGGCAAGGTGCTCCATCATGCTGGAAAAGGCATTGGTCGTCACCAAACTGTTCTTGGATGGTTGGGAGAAGTTGCTCTCGGAGGATGTGTTGGTACCATTCTTTATTCATGGCTGTGTTCTTAGGCTAAATTGTGAGTGAGCCCACTCCTTTGGCTGAGAGGAAACCCCACACATGAATGGTCTCAGGATGCTTTACTGTTGGCATGACACAGGACTGATGGTAGCGCTCACCTTGTTGATTTAGGTGCAATCTTACCAGCAGCAATATCCTTGCCTGTGAAGCCCTTTTTGTGCAAAGCAATGATGACGGCACGTGTTTCCTTGCAGGTAACCATGGTTGACAGAGGAAGAACAATAATTTCAAGCACCACCCTCCTTTTAAAGCTTCCAGTCTGTTATTCTGACTCAATCAGCATGACAGAGTGATCTCCAGCCTTGTCCTTGTCAACACTCTCACCTGTGTTAACGAGACAATCACTGACATGATGGCAGCTGGTCCTTTTGTGGCAGGGCTGAAATGCAGTGGAAATGTTTTTGGGGGATTAAGTTCATTTTCATGGCAAAGAGGGACTTTGCAATTAATTGCAATTCATCTGATCACTCTTCATGACATTCTGGAGTATATGCAAATTGCCATCATCAACACTGAGGCAGCAAACTTTGTGGAGACCAATACTTGTGTCATTCTCAAAACTTCTGGCCATGACTGTATAGACATTATGGGGACATATAGACATTATGGGGATGTATAGACATTATGGGGATGTATAGACATTATGGGGATGTATATACATGGGGATGTATAGACATTATTGGGATGGATAGACATTATGGGGATGTATAGACATTATTGGGATGTATAGACATTATGGGCATGTATAGACATTATGGGGATGTATAGACATTATGGGGATGTATAGACATTATGGGGATGTATAGACATTATGGGGATGTATAGACATTATGGGGATGTATAGACATTATGGGGATGTATAGACATTACAACAAGCTACTGCTGTAGGTTTGTGGCACCTCATAAAGCAGGTATTGTCTGTTACATGAGCTAAAGGACTGCAGACTCATCAACACTGACTCATCAACACAGACTCATCAACACTGACTCATCAACACAGACTCATCAACACAGACTCATCAACACAGACTCATCAACACAGACTCATCAACACAGACTCATCAACACAGACTCATCAACACAGACTCATCAACACTGACTCATCAACACTGACTCATCAACACTGACTCATCAACACTGACTCATCAACACTGACTCATCAACACAGACTCATCAACACAGACTCATCAACACAGACTCATCAACACAGACTTATCAACACAGACTTATCAACACAGACTCATCAACACAGACTCATCAACACTGACTCATCAACACTGACTCATCAACACTGACTCATCAACACAGACTCATCAACACAGACTCATCAACACAGACTCATCAACACTGTACATGAATCAGAACAAATACCTAGTCTGTCTGGCCTGACTTCCTCACCCACTACAAGGCCAACAGTACGGCCATCAGCTCCACCGTATAGACAGACAGATGATCTGTAATACGTTTCCTGACTGACACCCCACATTCCTGCACTACAAAATTCTGACCCAGTATGTCCTGTCCTTGGATCTTTTGAACCATCTGTGTAAACGGCCACAAAGTCCTGATCTTCTGTAGTCTCTCCAACACTTCTTGATCTACTACTGGAGGTGGGAGTAGACATGGTGGATTTACAGGAATAGCTACCTGAATAAACTCCCTTCCATACAGTCCAATCTCCCTCATCTGGGTATTACCCACCCAAAGCTTGTGTTCTGTCCTCGCTCATGTTTCCAGCATGCCTGTAAAATCCCTTTCACAGGATGAGACACCCCATGTCCCTGTAGGTTGACCCAATAATTCATTGCCAGCTGCTGTCTCCTAATCTGCAATAACACATCCCCCATCTCCACCTGTAGTGCAGCCACTGGGAAGGCCTTGACATCTAGCCTTTCCAATGAGGTCCGGGCTGCTGAACCAAACCCTATAGTGCCATAGTCTACAGATGGGATCAATGCAACATACATGGTCCTCAATGAGGAACGCCCCCCCACTCCTTCCCCGTCTTTCACTTTCCCACCAATGTGTCCTGCCCAGGTCAGCCTCAAGGAACCTGAAGGCCCCCACCCTCTCCAAGTTTCTCCCATATAACCTCAAGCATACCTCATCTCCCACCTTCCTCCTGGTAAAAAACACTGTCTGACTTTTCTCTACAGAGAACCTGAATCATCAATTGCTTCCTGTACCTTCCTGACTATGTATGGCACATTTCTTCCCCTCTTCCATAAGGCCCCATCATCTGCAAATAACGACCTCCCAATATCCGGCCGTACCTGAGAGTAAACATCATTGATCATGATTGAGAACAACAGAGGACTAATCACATTCCCCTGTGGTGTACCGTTATCCACCAGGTAGCTGCCTGATGGAGACTTCCCTACCCTCACCTGGATAGACCTTCAAAACAGGTTCCCCTGTGGTGTACCGTTATCCACCAGGTAGCTGCCTGATGGAGACTTCCCTACCCTCACCTGGATAGACCTTCAAAACAGGAAGTCCTTTATCCTCCACATCATATCAAGCTTGATTAACAACCCCTCCTTCCACATCATATCATATCTGCCAAAATGCAAGGATACACTTTCTCCAGAAATGTAACTCCTACTGGACCAGATTCTTCTTTATCATGCTCTTCACCACACCTTCCACCTCACTTAACTCACCCCTGATCCACTTCCACTTCACCTCCAGAACTCGGTCTGGCGCATGAATCAATCTTCTTCGACATCCCATCTCCATTTTTTATCGGCATATTCCTCAAAATCGACTTCAACTGCTTTCCTCATTCGGACCTCTTCCTCTCCCTCTTCCTCCTCCATTCCTCCTCAGAAATCCACCTTTCTGTGTCCCTGTCTCAATATTCCTCTTCTCCCGACTTTGCTTGCGGCCTGGTGGCATCCCGACATAATCGTCCTGCTCATGTTGGAAGCGTGTCTTCTCTAGGAGCCAACATTTTGAGAGCATGAGCAGTGGCCACACAGAAAAACGAGCCCAAACTCAACTCTGTTCTACTCCCGTCATGGCGGAAAACCTTCAGCTCTCTCTTGGTACACAACTCAACCCCCCCCCCCCTCTTCCTTGACTGACCGAAGCATGGTGTTCCGTTCTTCTTCTTCTATGGTATATCGGCAATGGCAGAATTTAATGTGCAACCCACCACCTACTGCATGACGTAAACAGGAACAAAATACCCCCAAAAAACTACCAATAAATGTATCAATAAACTAAACAACTTTTCTGTTAAAAAATGAAACAGCTGATCTGTACACAGGATCAAGGGGAACCTGGGAGGGCAGGTGTTCCGGAGCCAGTACCCCTTGCAGGTCTTCAGATGTATAATCCTTAAGTACCAAAAATGTTCAGTTTCTTAGACTTCTTTGAGACTTGTACAGTTTATAACCGTGGTAACGAACGCCACAAACTCCACCTGTTTAACACACAGGGTATGTTTTGACTGGCAGCCAACATTAACTACAGGCTGTGGTGTTTCCACTACCATATCTTCAATAGCATCACTTCCACATAGGAGATTCTATTGACCACCTCAATCTCCTTCACCCTTACAGGGCATTCCAGGTATCATGATCTCCACCACAACACCAACACTCATCAAAACAGGTTCCCCTGTGGTGTACCGTTATCCACCAGGTAGCTGCCTGATGGAGACTTCCCTACCCTCACCTGGATAGACCTTCAAAACAGGAAGTCCTTTATCCTCCACATCATATCAAGCTTGATTAACAACCCCTCCTTCCACATCATATCATATCTGCCAAAATGCAAGGATACACTTTCTCCAGAAATGTAACTCCTACTGGACCAGATTCTTCTTTATCATGCTCTTCACCACACCTTCCACCTCACTTAACTCACCCCTGATCCACTTCCACTTCACCTCCAGAACTCGGTCTGGCGCATGAATCAATCTTCTTCGACATCCCATCTCCATTTTTTATCGGCATATTCCTCAAAATCGACTTCAACTGCTTTCCTCATTCGGACCTCTTCCTCTCCCTCTTCCTCCTCCATTCCTCCTCAGAAATCCACCTTTCTGTGTCCCTGTCTCAATATTCCTCTTCTCCCGACTTTGCTTGCGGCCTGGTGGCATCCCGACATAATCGTCCTGCTCATGTTGGAAGCGTGTCTTCTCTAGGAGCCAACATTTTGAGAGCATGAGCAGTGGCCACACAGAAAAACGAGCCCAAACTCAACTCTGTTCTACTCCCGTCATGGCGGAAAACCTTCAGCTCTCTCTTGGTACACAACTCAACCCCCCCCCCCCCTCTTCCTTGACTGACCGAAGCATGGTGTTCCGTTCTTCTTCTTCTATGGTATATCGGCAATGGCAGAATTTAATGTGCAACCCACCACCTACTGCATGACGTAAACAGGAACAAAATACCCCCAAAAAACTACCAATAAATGTATCAATAAACTAAACAACTTTTCTGTTAAAAAATGAAACAGCTGATCTGTACACAGGATCAAGGGGAACCTGGGAGGGCAGGTGTTCCGGAGCCAGTACCCCTTGCAGGTCTTCAGATGTATAATCCTTAAGTACCAAAAATGTTCAGTTTCTTAGACTTCTTTGAGACTTGTACAGTTTATAACCGTGGTAACGAACGCCACAAACTCCACCTGTTTAACACACAGGGTATGTTTTGACTGGCAGCCAACATTAACTACAGGCTGTGGTGTTTCCACTACCATATCTTCAATAGCATCACTTCCACATAGGAGATTCTATTGACCACCTCAATCTCCTTCACCCTTACAGGGCATTCCAGGTATCATGATCTCCACCACAACACCAACACCGTCGTCCTTCTACACACCGTTCTTCAATGTACTCTGTTCGTCTGCACACACTTGAAACATGGCCAAATCCTTTACAATTTGTACACTGCAGTGGTTAGGGGACAAAGGCTCTCACTGCATATCTTACATAACCAAGCTTCACGTGTAGGTATTTGCTCTTCATCAAAATACAACAGAACCGACAGACTTTGTTATTTTTCTACATTCACCCAGCGGGTCAGACGCCGGGCACCAACCACACCAGGAATTATCTTCAAGTATGGAACCACAACATCCTTCGTCAACCCTGAGACGACTCCTTTGACTGGTACACTACTCCGAAGTTCAAAACACGATACTTCTGTTGTCCGGATTCTTTTAAGGCCTATTGCAATCTTCCTCTGCTCTTTAGAAACACATTTAATCAAAATAAGACCAATCCTGGTCACTCTGACAGACTCCACTTTACCAATCGCATACTTCACCATTTTCGACACCTCAAACAGGTTTCCCACATATGCATCCTTACTCACAAATGCATCCCAACAAGCGATTCATTATCATTCATACACGTATCCTCCACTCCAATTTTAAACAGGTTTTCGATACTACCGTTGTCCATTCAGAACATTCTTCTTCACCAACTTTGCTCGACGTGTTGCTTGATTCGAACTCAGCATCCACTTCTGCCATCTTTTCGGACTCCAAAACCATCTCATGGTGTTCTGTTGGATAGGAAATGGCTAGAAAAAGGTTTGAACATCAAAATAAAAGTCCTTGTTTCAAACCTTTAAAAATAAATAAAACATGAAAATGACCAAAACATTAAATATGAATGAATGAATTCACAGGTAAAGTACTACATTTTGTTTTGCATAATCTATGCAAAAACCCATTTGATATGGGACCACAACAACAAGACCAAAGCACTAATCTCTAAGCAAAATAGTCACAAACTGTTGATTTCTCTTCAGAAACACATTACAGGCTACTTTAGTACAAATTGCATTTGTGTTGTGGCTATAAGTCTTTGACTGTGTTTACACAGGCAGCCCAATTGTGATCTTTTGCCCAATTGTTGTCAAAAGAGGTGATCTGATTGGTAAAATCAAATCACATTTTATTTGTCACATGCGCCGAATACAACAGGTCCTTACAGTGAAATGCTTATTTACAAACACTTAACTCACATTACAGAATTTTAAAAAAGTAAGTAAGAACAATTAGCTAAATAAACTAAAGGAAACATAGTAACACAATAAAAATAACAATGAGAAAATACACAAGGGGTACCGGTACCGAAAGACCAATTAATGAAGAAAAACAATTATCAGAATTGGGCTGGCTGTGTAAATGCAGCCTTTATGTGTTTAAAATTACCTAGCTAATAAATACAAATCAACCAACCAATCATTTACCCCTTTGCTGAAAATCCCAGCAAGAAACATTGCCACCTAGCGGTGAGAAAAGACATTGCCGCCTAGCGGTGAGAAAAGACATTGCCGCCTAGCGGTGAGGAAAGACATTGCCGCCTAGCGGTGAGAAAAGACATTGCCGCCTAGCGGTGAGAAAAGACATTGCCGCCTAGCGGTGAGGAAAGACATTGCCGCCTAGCGGTGAGAAAAGACATTGCCGCCTAGCGGTGAGAAAAGACATTGCCGATTCGCCATCGTCACCATTCACCAACTGCGTGCTTCTTCCTGGGTTTCGGTTCTGTTCTGCTGTGAGCCTGTCTGGATAGAAGTGCTGTGATTTATCAATCCAACAAGCTACTGACGCTGTCTTTACACGGGTGAAGTATTCAACTGGAATGATGGACTGTAAAACAAAGATAACAGCTCTAAAACAGTATCCGTTTCTTTGGGTTTGCTTTGAGCGTCACATTGTGTTTACAATCTGGCTTGCTAGGTTACCTAGTTAGTTAGTTAGTTACCTAGTTAGTTAGCTTAGCTATGGCTTATGCATTAACCGTTACCTAAATAGTTAGCTAGCCACCTTGCCAAGAATCTCTGAACTTTTTGATACTTTTAGAAATGTATAAAATAAGAAGAACATTTAAGTAAACTTTCCAAATGACAGCTAGATAACTAGCTACATATGACTAGCTGAGTGTCGATGTTGGAACTATGGGCTTCACTAGCTAGTGATAATTACTGTCAGTTTACTCAACAGTTACCTTCATTTGTAACTAGGTCAATTCAAAGTTTCCACAGTGGTTCAGGATAAACCTGTAGTAAGATTATAGATTCAGTCCAGCAGGCTTATGTTCTGTTGCCATTTGTTAAAAATTAATTCATGGAAATATTGTCTGTCCCTCCTTTTTCAGATAAAGCCATGAACCAAGAGAAACTAGCCAAACTTCGGGCCCAGGTCCGGATAGGTGGGAAGGTAATTACCTACTGACTCTACACTTGAATTTACATTTAGTTATGACACAGCTATGACCTTTTCCATATCTGGTAATGTAATGGCCAGGGTTTGGTAACTTAACTGCCTGGTTGAAGGGAGTTGGATGTGATAAAGCAGCTGCCAGTTTCCCTGAGTTCAGCAGTCCTATTATAGACAGATGCTTTGGCCCATTCAGCCGGGGGCCTGTGTGGCCGGACTATGGGGCCCAGGGCCTTCTCTTACTGTTTAGTAGGGGCCTCCTGTGCTGTCTCCTCTCTGCAGCTAGATGGCACTGTTTCCACTCAGGATATCACTAACCTGTTCTTCAAGGGGTTCTTCAAAAAATGTTGTGTTTATGATGATTTTAAGTTTATACACCATTGTACTGACCTGAGATGGTTCAAAATGACTTGAGAAATGTTTGTGAGGACTCATTTCCTTGTGCTCTGAGTCTAACCAATGTGCAGAAGATCTGTGTTCACTGTTTTGTATCCAAAGTCATTCTATGGTTGCATCCGCCACAGTTCTTGTCTACCACGAACTCTAAGGCTTCATGCCACAATGACGAACGCCCGGTAACACTGTAATCATGAAGTACTTTGAAAGGCTGGTTATTACGCACATCAACTCCATCATCCCAGACACCCTAGACCCAGTCCAATTTGCATAGCGCTCCAACAGATCCATAGACGCAATCTCAATTCCTGTCCACATGGCCCTCATCCATATGTGAGAATTCTGTTTGACTACAGCTCAGCATTCAACACAGTTGTCCCCTCCAAGCTGGGCAGGGTTTCCGTTAGGATAATGTGGCCGCCGGTCAGCATTTTAATTTATCGTACATTTAAGAAATATACCGGACCCATATGTGTTGGGTGCGTAACCTGATTAAGGGCTTCCACCCACAGTGCTCAGAATGACAAATCACATTTAGATTATGGTAAGTCATATTGACAGAACATGCAAGTTGAGGATGCAACAGCGTGTGTCGTTCTTACTGAATTCTGATGCCACAATGAAGATGTTAGAATAACTGTCCACATTTACTTTTCCTCAACCAACAAGATGAGTAGTGAACAGCTAAATCACTAGTCTATGTCAACCTACTATCCCCATAGTAGAAAGGTTTACCTATTCTAGAAAGAAATGGCCTGTTCCAAACACTCTGGGACAGTTCTGGGACGATAGATCCCAAATTCATACAACCAGTAGACCTAGGATACATTAAATAAAAGTGAAAAAGCAATTAATCTGATGCAACGTATCAGAACGTTTAGCTTAGAATGTTGATAAACTAGTATTTCTCCACATTTTCATACTGGAATCGAACCTACAACCTTGCCGTTTCAAGCACCATGCTCTACCAACTGAGCTACATGGGAGTAGCTAAGTTGGTAGAAATGCACACAAGGCAGTAGACTACTTGCGAATGATTGAATATTTGTATCGTAATGCAATTATGAAAACGCACCACACATGCAAGTGGTTTCATGTGGCAGAGATGAAAATATTAGTTCAACATTTAGAGAGGAGATCTAATATTTGGGCAACCTGGTTCAAATCCAGACTGTATCACAGCCGGCCATGATTGAGAGTCCCATAGGGTGGCGCACAATTGGCCCAGCGTCGTCCGAGTTTGGCCGGTGTAGGCCGTCAGTATAAATAAGAATTTGTTCTTAACTGACTTACCTAGTTAAATAAAGGTTAAATAAAATAAATACAAAGTAGTAAAACATTCAGGTTTCAAACAATTAAGTTTGTTTTCAAAAAGTATAGGCCTCCAGCTCACTGCAAGGCGGTGTGACGCACTGATGAAGCCTGATGAAGCCTGATGAAGCCTGATGAAGCCTGATGAAGCTGTTTAGGATCCTGTAGCAGATCTTCCACTATCTGACAGAGGCTCTGCTTCAAGGCTCTGTATCCTGTTCGTGTGATAAACAACATACAGAACCAATATACTCTTCATGCACCAATTTAATTCCACTAAATGATGCAAATTAACCTATAAACAGTCCAATGTATTTACATCCAATGTATAAACAGCTAAAAAGCATTATTTGGGATTTTTTTTCTTATTTTTCTTCTCCCGGACAATTAACCGGCGACCATATAATTTATCGGCTTTGCAATTTTTTATTTGGCCAAAAGATGTCTGTTACTGGCTAACGGAAACCCTGACCCTGGGACTGAACACCTTCTTCGGCCACTGGATCCTGGACTTCCTGACGGGCCGACCCCAGGTGGTGAGGGTAGGCAACATCAACTCCGCCACTCTGACCCTCAACATGGGGGACCCTCAGGGGTGCGTGCTTAGATAGATAGGTACTTTATTGATCCCCGGGGGGAAATTTCTTTGTCAAGCAGCTACGACAAAACACAGGGCAGGTGCAAAATGCCAGAACGAAAATACACAAAAGACAGATACACGATACATGATACATAGAGCGTCAGTATGAAAAGGTATAGAAATACAAGAAGTCTGGAGTGCTAAAAAAAGACATTGCATAGTATGGGTGGTTGGCTGAATATGTACACTATACATTGGTGGATGTTGGATGGTTAACTATACTATACAGGTCGATGGCAGAGAAATACTTCAGTAGCTAAAAATGTGTATGATATAAGTGAGGGTAATAATAGTTTACTTAATAGACAGACTGGCTAAATGAACAGGTAAGTGAAAATTTGCATGGTTACATTAACTGTACAACTGACAGGATACTAAAATGCATTCCTGAGTGAATGACTACGTAAGTTAAGTCCAAGAATTACTAGCAATATTTCACGTGATATGATAAACAACTGTACATGAGTATGTTTATACAGACCTGAATAAATAAGTCCTGAGTGAATGAGTGCTCACGGACCAGAGTTACTCACGGATGGATGCATATTTGTTAAACTAGGTCCTAGCACCCCAACAGTTCCAGGTCTATGTTGCCGACGGCACGGCACCCCGGTGAGGCATTAAATAGTCTAATAGCCGCCGGCAGGAAGGACCTCCTGTAGCGCTCTCTGGCACACCGTGGTGGGATCAGTCTGTGACTGAAGGTGCTCCTCTGCGTCATAACCATGGCATGCAGAGGGTGGGTGACGTTGTCCATGATGGCCAGCAGTTTGGCCAGGATCCGTCTCTCCGCCACCTCCTCTAGAGTGTCAAGGCTCATCCCCAGGACAGAGCTAGCCTTCCTGATCAGCTTATTTACCCAAGAAGAATCACCGGCTTTTATGTTGGCTCCCCAGCACACCACTGGTAGAAGGCATGCAGTAGTTTACTGCACACGTTGAAGGACCTGAGCCTCCTCAGAAAGTAGAGTCGACTCTGGCCCTTTTTGTACAGGGCCCCGGTGTTACCAGACCATTCCAGCCTTTTGTCCATATGGACTCCCAGGAACCAACCATTTCCACATCCATCCCCTGTATAGGAACTGCAGTCAGTTGGACCTTGGTTCTCCTGAAGTCCACCACCATCTCCTTTGTTTTGCTGATGTTGAGCTGAAGGTAGTTCTGCTCACACCACAACACAAAGTTATTGATTGTGCTCCTGTACTCCTCCTCCTGCCCACCCCTGACGCACCCTACAATTGCGAAGTCATCCGAGAACTTCTGTAGGTGGCATGTTTCAGCGTTATATCTGAAGTCTGAGGTGTAGAGGGTGAACAGGAAGGGGGACAGGACCGTTCCCTGGGGGGCCCCTGTGTTGCTCACTGCCCGTTCTGACACACAGCTCTGTAGTCGCACAAATTGTGGCCTACCGGTCAGGTAGTCCGTGACCCAGGAGACTAAGGGTGCTTCCACTTTCATCCTCTTCTCACCCAGTAGCAGGGGCTGAATGGTGTTGAAGGCACTGGAGAAGTAAAAAAATATAACCCTCACAGTGCATCCTGCGTTGTCCAGGTGAGAGTAGGCCCTCTGCAGAAGGTAGATGATAGCATCATCCACCCCGATGTTGTGCTGGTATACGAATTGCAGGGGGTCCAGTGATGTACACACCAGGGGTCTGAGGTAAGCGAGGACTAACCTTTCCAGGGTCTTCATAATGTGGGATGTTAGTGCTACAGGGCTGAAGTCATTCAGGACAGTGGGGTGTGCCTTCTTGGGCACTGGGACAAGGCAGGATGTTTTCCACAGCACAGGGACCCTGTTTAGGCTAAGGTTGAAGTATTCCACATAGTTGGTCAGCACAGACCCTAAGCACCCTTGGGCTGATGCCATCAGGGCCCGCGGCTTTCCACTGATGTAGTCTCTCCAGCTCTCTCTTCACTTGGTTGCTGGTCAAAGCCAGCCCAGGTGGGGAGGTGGGGGGAAGGGGGGTGTTGAGGATCAGTCCAGAGGGAGCAGGGGTGGAGGTGGAGTCGCTGATTGTCTCAGAGGTGTTGTGAGCAAAGTGGGGGTGGGACAGCCGTGAGGGTGTGTGGCCTGGCGAGCTGGAGGGGAGGTGGACAGGGCCCGTATCGAACCTGTTAAAAAATTGGTTCAGCTCATTGGCTCTGTCCTGGGTCCCCTCAGTCTGCCCACTGTTTGACTTTTTGAAGCCAGTGATATTTCTCATACCCTTCCACATCTCTCTCATCTGGCTCTGCCTCAGTTTGTCCTCCATTTTCTCCTTATACCCTCTCTTCCCCTCAGCAATCCGCATTTGGACGCATTTCCATTTGTCCTTGTCCTTGTCCTTCTCCTTGAAGGCCCTCTTCTTCTCATTCAGCAGGGCCTTCAGGTCGCTGGTGACCCAGGGTTTATTATTTGGAAAACAGCGTACCTTCCTGGTGGGTACAGTGTTGTCTACACAAAAATTGATATAGTCTGTTATGCAGTCAGTAAGTCCATCGATGTCCTCCCCATGAGCCTCACAGAGCACATCCCAGTCTGTTGTTTCAAAGCAGTCCTGTAGGGCCTCATTCGCCTCCGGGGACCATCTCCTAATGGTCCTAGTGGTCGCAGGCTGCTGTTGGACCAAAGGCCTGTAGAGTGGAGTGTGGTGGACAAGGTTGTGATCCGATCTACCGAGGGGAGGGAGTGCAGTGGAGTTGTATGCATCCTTCACATTAGCATATAACAAGTCCAGAGTTTTATTATTCCTGGTTGGGCACTTCACGAACTGTTTGAACGTGGGCAGCATTGAAGAGAGAGATGCATGGTTAAAATCCCCCGAAATGGCAAAGAAAGCACTGGGATGCGCTGTCTGTAACCTCGCGATAACAGAGTGGATGACGTCACACGCTGCGTTTGCGTCAGCGGAGGGCGGGATGTAAACAATAACAGCAATGGCCACCGTGAATTCCCTCGGCAAATAGTAGGGTCTCAGGCCCCTCCTGTACTTCCTGTTCACCCACGACTGCGTGGCCATGAATGACTCCAACACCACCAAGTTTGCTGACGACATGACGGCGTTAGGCCTGATCGCTGGTGATGATGAGAGCATACAGCACGTGTCAAACTCCAGAGGGCCGAGTGTCTGCAGGTTTTCACTCCACCCTTGTACTTGATTGATGAATTAAGGTCACTCATTAGTAAAGAACTCCTCACACCTGGTTGTATCTAGGTCTTCATTGAAAGGAAAAAACATAAACCCACAGACACTAGGCATCCGTGGAATGAGTTTGACACCCCTGGCCTACAGGGAGGAGCTAAGTGACCAGGCAGTTTGTTGCTGGGACAACAACCTCTCCCTCAATGTCAGTAAGACCAAAGAGTTGATGGTGGACTACAGGAAACGGGTGGGCAAGCACGCCCTCATCCACATCGACGTGGCTGCAGTGGAGCGGGTCGAGAGTTTTAAGGTCCTTAGTGTCCAAATCACTAAGGACATAAAACCACACAAAGTTGGAAAAGGTTTGGCATGGGCCCTCAAATTCGCTTGACTGGCTGCATCGCTGCTTGGTATGGCAACTGCACCGCCCTTGATCGCATGGTGCTATAGAGGGTGGTACGGACAGCCCAGAGGTACCGGTGCATCAAGTCTGACACCAACAGGCTCCTTAACAGCTTCTATCTGTAGACATAATACTGTTAAATAACTAACTAAATGCTACACAGACTGAGTTGACCCTTTTATACTGACTCTAAACACACTAGCATACATCATCATATACGCTGCTGCTACTCTGTTTATCATATATCACCTTAACCCTATACATATCTTCCTCCATCACTCCAGTATCCCTGCACATCGCAATGATGTTATTGGAACTGACCCAGTATATAGCTTCTTACTTTCTCCTGTTCTTATATTTATTTATTGTGTGTTTTTGTTCTAGCTGAACAGCTCGTAGGAAGAAGAAGGTGGTTCACAGAACAGCAACAGCTGACGACAAAAAACTCCAGAGTTCCTTGAAGAAACTGGCAGTGAACAACATCTCTGGTATTGAGGAGGTATGCCAAACAATCACTTCATCACACCTTTCTCCAAGTGTTATTATGTTATCAGTGTTCTATAGTACCAGTCCACACATGACAATATCTAGTAGAAACACAACTCTCTCCTAATGTTCTCAAATGTTTTTTCTTCCTATTCCTTGGAATAAACATGTCTGATGAACAGATGTATGTGTGTACAGTTACCCGCTGATTATTGACAGTGATGGATGTTTATTACTTTTGACTGTCAGTTTTAATTTGAGGGTATTTTCATCCATATCAGGTGAACCGTTTAGAAATTACAGCACTTTTTGTCCCTCCGTTTTAGGAAATATTGGGACAAATTCACTTGTGTATTAAAGTACTAACAAGTTTTTTATGTACAAAAAGTGCTGTAATTTCTGAAACTGTTCACCTGATAGATGAAAATACCCTCAAATTAAAGACAGTTTAACCTCATTGTTTGATTTGAAATCAAATGTTTTGGAGTTTAGAGCTAAAAGAAGACCAGTACTGGGAGACTAGTCAGGATCGAGGGAAAGATGAACGGAGCAAAGTACAGAGATCCTTAATGAAAACCTGCTCCAAAGTGCTCGGGGCCTCAGACTGGGGCGAAGGTTCACCTTCCAACTGGACAATGACCCTAAGCACACAGCCAAGACAACACAGGAGTGTCTTCAGGACAAGTGTCTGAATGTCCTTGAGTGGCCCAGCCAGAGCCTGGACTTAAACCCGATTGAACATCTCTGGAGAGACCTGAAAATAGCTGATCAGTGACGCTCCCCATCCAACCTGACAGCGCTTGAGAGGATCTGCAGAGAAGAATGGGAGAAACTCCCCAAATACAGGTGTGCCAAGCTTGTAGCGTCAAACCCAAGAAGACTCAAGGCTGTAATCGCTGCCAAAGGTGCTTCAACAAAGTACTGAGTAAAGGGTCTGAATACTGATGTTAATGTGATATTTATTTTTTTGTGTTTAGATTGAGGAACCATTTAATACAATTTAAAATAGGACTGTAACGTAACAAGATGTTGAAAAAGTAAATGAGTCTGAATACTTTCCGAATGCACTGTATGTACAGTTGAAGTCTGAAGTTTACATAGACCTTAGCCAAATACGTTTAAACTCAGTTTCACAATTCCTGACATTTAATCCTAGTAAAAATGTATTTGTTTTAGGTCAGTTAGGATCTCCACTTTATTTAAAGAATGTGAAATGTCAGAATAATAGTAGAGAGAATGGTTTATTTCAGCTTTTATTTCTTTCATCACATTCCCAGTGGGTCAGAAGTTTACATACACTCAATTAGTATTTGGTAGCATTGACTTTAAATTGTTTAACTTGGGTCAAATGTTTCAGGTAGCCTTCCACAAGGGTAAATTTTGGCCCATTCCTCCTGACAGAACTGGTGTAACTGAGTCAGGTTTGTAGGCCTCCTTGCTCGCACACGCTTTTTCAGTTCTGCCCACACATGTTCTATAGGATTGAGGTCAGGGCTTTGTGATGGCCGCTCCAATACCTTGACTTTGTTGTCCTTAAGCCATTTTGCCACAACTTTGGAAGTATGCTTGGGGTCATTGTCCATTTGGAAGACCCATTTGCGACCAAGCTTTAACTTCCTGACTGATGTCTTGAGATGTTGCTTCAATATATCCACATAATTGTCCTTCCTCATGATGCCATCTATTTTGTGAAGTGCACCAGTCCCTCCTGCAGCAAAGCACCCCCACAACATGATGCTGCCACCCCCGTGCTTCACGGTTGGGATGGTGTTCTTCGGCTTGCAAGCCTCCCCCTTTTTCCTCCAAACATAACGATGGTCATTATGGCCAAACAGTTGTATTTTTGTTTCATCAGACCAGAGGACATTTCTCCAAAAAGTACGATCTTTGTCCCCATGTGCAGTTGCAAACCGTATTGGTCTATAATTTCTGGTTCTGAGGTCTTGGCTGATTTCTTTTGATTTTCACTGAGTTTGAAGGTAGGCCTTGAAATACATCCACAGGTACACCTCCAATTGACTCAAATGATGTCAATTAGCCTATCAGAAGCTTCTAAAGCCATGACATCATTTTCTGGAATTTTCCAAGCTGTTTAAAGGCACAGTCAACTTAGTATATGTAAACTTCTGACCCACTGGAATTGTCATCTAGTGAATTATAAGTGAAATAATCTGTCTGTAAACAATTGTTGGAAGACTTCTTTTTATTTTTTTATTTCAGCTTTATTTAACCAGGTAGGTCAGTTGAGAACAAGTTCTCATTTACAACTGTGACCTGGCCATGACAAAGCAAAGCAGTGCAACAAAAAACAACACAGAGTTACACATGAGAATAAACAAACGTACAGTCAATAACACAATAGAGAATCTATATACAGAGTGCAAATGTAGTAAGATTAGGAAGGTAGGGCAATAAATAGGCCATAGTGGTGAAATAATTACAAATTAGCATTAACACTGGAGTGAAATGTGCAGCTGATGATGTGGAAATATGCCTTTGGTGCGGGCAGAGATACTGGGGTGCGAATTAGCATTAATAATAATATGGGGATGAGGTAGTAGGGTGGGCTATTTACAGAAGGGCTGTATACAGGTGCAGTGATCTGAAAGCAGCTCTGACAGCTGATGCTTAAAGTTATTGAGGGAGATGGTAGTCTCTAGCTTCAATGATTTTTTCAATTCCAGTCAATGGCAGCAGAGAACTGGAAGGAATGGCGGCCAAAGGAGGTGTTGGCTTTGGGGGTGGCCAGTGAGATATACCTGCTGGAGCGCATGCTACGGGTGGTTGTTGCTATGGTGACCAGCGAGCTGAGATAAGGCAGGGATTTACCTAATAAAGACTTATAGATGACCTGGAGCCAGTGGGTTTGGCAACGAATATATAATGAAGCCCAGCCAACGAGAGCATACAGGTCGCAGTGGTGGGTAGTATATGGGGCTTTGGTGACAAAACGGATGGCACTGTGATAGATTACATCCAATTTGCTAAGTAGAGTATTGGAGGCTAGTTTGTAAATGACATCGCCGAAATCAAGGATCGGTAGGATAGTCAGTTTTACAAGGGCATGTTTGGCAGCATGAGTGAAGGAGGCTTTGTTGTGAAATAGGAAGCCGATTCTAGATTTAATTTTGGATTGGAGATGGTTAATGTGAGTCTGGAAGGAGAGTTTACAGTCTAACCAGACACCTAGGTATTTGTAGGTGTCCACATATTCTAAGTCAGACCCGTCGAGAGTAGTGATGATAGTCCGGTGGGCGGATGCGGGCAGCGTTCTATTGAAGAGCATGCATTTAGTTTTACTAGGATTTAAGAGCAGTTGGAGCCACGGAAGGAGTGTTGTATGGTGTTGAAGCTTGTTTTGAGGTTTAACACAGTGTACAAAGAAGGGCCAGATGTATACAGAATGGTGTCGTCTGCGTAGAGATGGATCAGAGTCCATTACATGTGTCAGGCACAAAGTAGATGTCCTAACAGACTTGCCAAAACTATAGTTTAACATGAAATCTGTGGAAAATGAGTTTTTATGACTTCAACCTAAGTGTATGAAAACTTCTGACTTCAAGTGTGTATGGGCCAGTGATATCCAATTCCAGAACTATGTATGGGCCAGTGATATCCAATTCCAGAACTCTGTATGGGCCAGTGATATCCAATTCCAGAACTCTGTATGGGCCAGTGATATCCAATTCCAGAACTATGTATGGGCTAGTGATATCCAATTCCAGAACTCTGTATGGGCCAGTGATATCCAATTCCAGAACTCTGTATGGGCCAGTGATATCCAATTCCAGAACTATGTATGGGCCAGTGATATCCAATTCCAGAACTCTGTATGGGCCAGTGATATCCAATTCCAGAACTATGTATGGGCTAGTGATATCCAATTCCAGAACTCTGTATGGGCCAGTGATATCCAATTCCAGAACTCTGTATGGGCCAGTGATATCCAATTCCAGAACTCTGTATGGGCCAGTGATATCCAATTCCAGAACTCTGTATGGGCCAGTGATATCCAATTCCAGAACTCTGTATGGGCCAGTGATATCCAATTCCAGAACTCTGTATGGGCCAGTGATATCCAATTCCAGAACTCTGTATGGGCCAGTGATATCCAATTCCAGAACTATGTATGGGCTAGTGATATCCAATTCCAGAACTCTGTATGGGCCAGTGATATCCAATTCCAGAACTCTGTATGGGCCAGTGATATCCAATTCCAGAACTATGTATGGGCCAGTGATATCCAATTCCAGAACTCTGTATGGGCCAGTGATATCCAATTCCAGAACTATGTATGGGCTAGTGATATCCAATTCCAGAACTCTGTATGGGCCAGTGATATCCAATTCCAGAACTCTGTATGGGCCAGTGATATCCAATTCCAGAACTCTGTATGGGCCAGTGATATCCAATTCCAGAACTCTGTATGGGCCAGTGATATCCAATTCCAGAACTATGTATTGGCCAGTGATATCCAATTCCAGAACTAGAGGAGGCTCCTGGTATTGACAACTGGTGTCCAATCCCCATCTTAATTATCCTCCCCCAGGTGAATATGATAAAGGACGATTGCACAGTGATCCACTTCAACAACCCCAAGGTGCAGGCCTCTCTGTCCGCCAACACGTTTGCCATCACAGGCCATGCAGAGAGCAAACAGCTCACAGAGATGCTCCCAGGCATCCTCAGCCAGCTGGGGGCAGACTGCCTCACCAGCCTCCGCAAACTGGCTGAGCAGTTCCCTCGCCAAGGTGGGTGGGACACACTGTCCCCTATATAGTCACATCTACGCACTGTCCCCTATATAGTCACACATCTACGCACTGTCCCCTATATAGTCACACATCTACGCACTGTCCCCTATATAGTCACATCTACCCACTGTCCCCTATATAGTCACATCTACGCACTGTCCCCTATATAGTCACATCTACGCACTGTCCCCTATACAGTCACATCTACCCACTGTCCACTATATAGTCACATCTACGCACTGTCCCCTATATAGTCCCATCTACCCACTGTCCCCTATATAGTCACATCTACGCACTGTCCCCTATACAGACATCTACCCACTGTCCACTATATAGTCACATCTACGCACTGTCCCCTATATAGTCCCATCTACCCACTGTCCCCTATATAGTCACATCTACGCACTGTCCCCTATACAGTCACATCTACGCACTGTCCCCTATATAGTCACATCTACGCACTGTCCACTATATAGTCACATCTACGCACTGTCCCATATATAGTCCCATCTACGCACTGTCCGCTATATAGTCACATCTACGCACTGTCCCCTATATAGTCGCACTGTCCCCTATATAGTCGCACTGTCCCCTATATAGTCACACTGTCCCCTATATAGTCACACATCTACGCACTGTCCCCTATATAGTCCCATCTACGCACTGTCCACTATATAGTCACATCTACGCACTGTCCCCTATATAGTCACATCTACGCACTGTCCCCTATATAGTTGCACTGTCCCCTATATAGTCGCACTGTCCCCTATATAGTCGCACTGTCCCCTATATAATCGCACTGTCCCCTATATAGTCGCACTGTCCCCTATATAGTCACACTGTCCCCTATATAGTCACATCTACGCACTGTCCCCTATATAGTCACACGGTCCCCTATAGATAGATAGATAGATAGGTACTTTTATGTAGTTACACATCCACACACTGTCCCCTATATGTAGACACATCCACACACTGTCCCCTATATATAGACACATCCACACACTGTCCCCTATATATAGACACATCCACACACTGTCCCCTATGTAGTTACACATCCACACACTGTCCCCTATATAATCACAGTCCCCTATATAGTCACTGTCCCCTATGTAGTTACACATCCACACACTGTCCCTTATATAGACACATCCACACACTGTCCCCTATGTAGTTACACATCCACACACTGTCCCTTATGTAGACACATCCACACACTGTCCCCTATGTAGTTACACATCCACACACTGTCCCCTATATATAGACACATCCACACACTGTCCCCTATAGACACATCCACACACTGTCCCCTATATATAGACACATCCACACACTGTCCCCTATGTAGTTACACACTCAATCAAATGTATTTATAAAACCTGCAGATGTCACAAAGTGCTATACAGAAACCCAGCCTAAAACCCCAAACAGCAAACGATGTAGAAGCCCCCTAGAAAGGAAGAAACCTAGAGAGGAACCAGGCCCCTTCCGGCTGTGCCGGGTGGAGATTATAACAATGCATGGCCATTAAGGCCAGATGTTCAAACATTCATAGATGACCAGAAGAGTCAAATAATAATCACAGTGGTTGTAGAGGTTGAAACAGGTAAATACATCAGGAGTAAATGTCACTTTGCTTTTTATAGCCGGGCATTTAGATGTTGAAATAGCAGGTGCGGTAGAGAGTTGATAACAGCAGGTCTGGGACAAGGTGGCATTCTGGTGAACAGATCAGGGTTTCTTAGCCACAGGCAGAAGAGTTGAAACCGGTGCAGCAGCACGACCAGGTGGACTGGGGAGCATGGTCCTAAGGCTCAGGTCCTCCGGGAGGGGAGGGAGGGAGAGAGAATTAGCATGAGCATACTTAAATTCACACAGGACACTGGATAAGACAGGAGAACAGCACCAGATATACGACTGACCCTAGCCCCCCGGCACATAGACTATTGCAGCATAGATACTGGAGGCTGAGACGGGGGGTTGGGAGACACTGTGGCCCCGTCCGATGATGCACCCAGACAGGGCCAACCTACCCATTTTGCCAATGCACAGCCCCCACACCGCCAGAGGGATATCAACAGACCACCAACTTACTACCCTGAGACAAGGCTGGATATAGCCCACGAAGATCTCCTCCACTGCACGAGCCAGAGGGGGCGATCACGTCAGACTCAAAAGGTTGAGACGGAGTCTGCGTCTCTCACATGGATAGGCAGACCATTCCATAAAAATGGAGCTCTATAGGAGAAAGCCCTTCCTCCACCTGTTTGCTTAGAGATTCTAGGGACAATAAGGAGGCCTGCGTCTTGTGACCAGAGCGTACGTGTAGGTATGTACGGCAGGACCAAATCTGAGAGATGAGTAGGAGCAAGCCCATGTAATGCTTTGTAGGTTAACAGTAAAACCTTGAAATCAGCCCTAGCCTGAACAGGAAGCCAGTGTAGAGAGGCTAGGGCTTTAACAGGAAGCCAGTGTAGAGAGGCTAGGGCTTTAACAGGAAGCCAGTGTAGAGAGGCTAGGGCCTGAACAGGAAGCCAGTGTAGAGAGGCTAGGGCTTTAACAGGAAGCCAGTGTAGAGAGGCTAGGGCCTGAACAGGAAGCCAGTGTAGAGAGGCTAGGGCTTTAACAGGAAGCCAGTGTAGAGAGGCTAGGGCCTGAACAGGAAGCCAGTGTAGAGAGGCTAGGGCTTTAACAGGAAGCCAGTGTAGAGAGGCTAGGCCTGAACAGGAAGCCAGTGTAGAGAGGCTAGGGCTTTAACAGGAAGCCAGTGTAGAGAGGCTAGGGATTTAACTGTATAGTCACACACTGGCCCCTGTATAGTCACACACTGTCTGCTGTATAGTCACACACTGTCTGCTGTATAGTCACACACTGGCCCCTGTATAGTCACACACTGTCCCCTGTATAGTCACACACTGGCCCCTGTATAGTCACACACTGTCCCCTATATAATCGCACTGTCCCCTATATAGTCGCACTGTCCCCTATATAGTCACACTGTCCCCTATATAGTCACATCTACGCACTGTCCCCTATATAGTCACACGGTCCCCTATAGATAGATAGATAGATAGATAGGTACTTTTATGTAGTTACACATCCACACACTGTCCCCTATATGTAGACACATCCACACACTGTCCCCTATATATAGACACATCCACACACTGTCCCCTATATATAGACACATCCACACACTGTCCCCTATGTAGTTACACATCCACACACTGTCCCCTATATAATCACAGTCCCCTATATAGTCACTGTCCCCTATGTAGTTACACATCCACACACTGTCCCTTATATAGACACATCCACACACTGTCCCCTATGTAGTTACACATCCACACACTGTCCCTTATGTAGACACATCCACACACTGTCCCCTATGTAGTTACACATCCACACACTGTCCCCTATATATAGACACATCCACACACTGTCCCCTATAGACACATCCACACACTGTCCCCTATATATAGACACATCCACACACTGTCCCCTATGTAGTTACACACTCAATCAAATGTATTTATAAAACCTGCAGATGTCACAAAGTGCTATACAGAAACCCAGCCTAAAACCCCAAACAGCAAACGATGTAGAAGCCCCCTAGAAAGGAAGAAACCTAGAGAGGAACCAGGCCCCTTCCGGCTGTGCCGGGTGGAGATTATAACAATGCATGGCCATTAAGGCCAGATGTTCAAACATTCATAGATGACCAGAAGAGTCAAATAATAATCACAGTGGTTGTAGAGGTTGAAACAGGTAAATACATCAGGAGTAAATGTCACTTTGCTTTTTATAGCCGGGCATTTAGATGTTGAAATAGCAGGTGCGGTAGAGAGTTGATAACAGCAGGTCTGGGACAAGGTGGCATTCTGGTGAACAGATCAGGGTTTCTTAGCCACAGGCAGAAGAGTTGAAACCGGTGCAGCAGCACGACCAGGTGGACTGGGGAGCATGGTCCTAAGGCTCAGGTCCTCCGGGAGGGGAGGGAGGGAGAGAGAATTAGCATGAGCATACTTAAATTCACACAGGACACTGGATAAGACAGGAGAACAGCACCAGATATACGACTGACCCTAGCCCCCCGGCACATAGACTATTGCAGCATAGATACTGGAGGCTGAGACGGGGGGTTGGGAGACACTGTGGCCCCGTCCGATGATGCACCCAGACAGGGCCAACCTACCCATTTTGCCAATGCACAGCCCCCACACCGCCAGAGGGATATCAACAGACCACCAACTTACTACCCTGAGACAAGGCTGGATATAGCCCACGAAGATCTCCTCCACTGCACGAGCCAGAGGGGGCGATCACGTCAGACTCAAAAGGTTGAGACGGAGTCTGCGTCTCTCACATGGATAGGCAGACCATTCCATAAAAATGGAGCTCTATAGGAGAAAGCCCTTCCTCCACCTGTTTGCTTAGAGATTCTAGGGACAATAAGGAGGCCTGCGTCTTGTGACCAGAGCGTACGTGTAGGTATGTACGGCAGGACCAAATCTGAGAGATGAGTAGGAGCAAGCCCATGTAATGCTTTGTAGGTTAACAGTAAAACCTTGAAATCAGCCCTAGCCTGAACAGGAAGCCAGTGTAGAGAGGCTAGGGCTTTAACAGGAAGCCAGTGTAGAGAGGCTAGGGCTTTAACAGGAAGCCAGTGTAGAGAGGCTAGGGCCTGAACAGGAAGCCAGTGTAGAGAGGCTAGGGCTTTAACAGGAAGCCAGTGTAGAGAGGCTAGGGCCTGAACAGGAAGCCAGTGTAGAGAGGCTAGGGCTTTAACAGGAAGCCAGTGTAGAGAGGCTAGGGCCTGAACAGGAAGCCAGTGTAGAGAGGCTAGGGCTTTAACAGGAAGCCAGTGTAGAGAGGCTAGGCCTGAACAGGAAGCCAGTGTAGAGAGGCTAGGGCTTTAACAGGAAGCCAGTGTAGAGAGGCTAGGGATTTAACAGGAAGCCAGTGTAGAGAGGCTAGGGCCTGAACAGGAAGCCAGTGTAGAGAGGCTAGGGCTTTAACAGGAAGCCAGTGTAGAGAGGCTAGGGCCTGAACAGGAAGCCAGTGTAGAGAGGCTAGGGCTTTAACAGGAAGCCAGTGTAGAGAGGCTAGGCCTGAACAGGAAGCCAGTGTAGATAGGCTAGGGCTTTAACAGGAAGCCAGTGTAGAGAGGCTAGGGCTTTAACAGGAAGCCAGTGTAGAGAGGCTAGGGCTTTAACAGGAAACCAGTGTAGAGAGGCTAGGGCCTGAACAGGAAGCCAGTGTAGAGAGGCTAGGGCCTGAACAGGAAGCCAGTGTAGAGAGGCTAGGGCTTTAACAGGAAGCCAGAGGCTAGGGCTTTAACAGGAAGCCAGTGTAGAGAGGCTAGGGCTTTAACAGGAAGCCAGTGTAGAGAGGCTAGGGCTTTAACAGGAAGCCAGTGTAGAGAGGCTAGGGCTTTAACAGGAAGCCAGAGGCTAGGGCTTTAACAGGAAGCCAGTGTAGAGAGGCTAGGGCTTTAACAGGAAGCAAGTGTAGAGAGGCTAGGGCTTTAACAGGAAGCCAGTGTAGAGAGGCTAGGGCTTTAACAGGAAGCCAGTGTAGAGAGGCTAGGGCTTTAACAGGAAACCAGTGTAGAGAGGCTAGGGTTTTAACAGGAAGCCAGTGTAGAGAGGCTAGGGCTTTAACAGGAAGCCAGTGTAGAGAGGCTAGGGCTTTAACAGGAAGCCAGTGTAGAGAGGCTAGGACTTTAACAGGAAGCCAGTGTAGAGAGGCTAGGACTTTAACAGGAAACCAGTGTAGAGAGGCTAGGGCTTTAACAGGAAGCCAGCGTAGAGAGGCTAGGGCTTTAACAGGAAGCCAGTGTAGAGAGGCTAGGACTTTAACAGGAAACCAGTGTAGAGAGGCTAGGGCTTTAACAGGAAGCCAGTGTAGAGAGGCTAGGACTTTAACAGGAAGCCAGTGTAGAGAGGCTAGCACGGGAGTAATATGATACACGTTTTGGGTTCTGGTCAAGATTAGCATCCGTGTTTAGCACTAACTGAAGTTTATTTAGTGCTTTATCCGGGTAGCTGGAGAGTAGAGCATTGCGGTAGCTTTTCTGAATAGTTTTTGGACAAAAAGTTTCAGATTTTTGCAATGTTACAAAGATGGAAAAAAGCTGTCCTTGAAATATTATTGATATGTTCGTCAAAAGAGAGACCAGGGTCCAGAGTAACCCTGAGGTCCTTCAGTTCTTTGGGGGACGACTGTACAACCATTAATTGTCAGATCCAACAGAAGATCTTTGTTTCTTGGGACATAGTACCTGTATAGTCACACACTGGCCCCTGTATAGTCACACACTGCACCCTGTATAGTCACACACTGCACCCTGTATAGTCACACACTGGCCCCTGTATAGTCACACACTGGCCCCTGTATAGTCACACACTGGCCCCTGTATAGTCACACACTGGCCCCTGTATAGTCACACACTGTCTGCTGTATAGTCACACACTGTCTGCTGTATAGTCACACACTGGCCCCTGTATAGTCACACACTGTCCCCTGTATAGTCACACACTGGCCCCTGTATAGTCACACACTGGCCCCTGTATAGTCACACACTGTCTGCTGTATAGTCACACTGTCCCCTGTATAGTCACACACTGTCCCCTGTATAGTCACACACTGTCCCCTGTATAGTCACACACTGTCCCCTGTATAGTCACACACTGTCCCCTGTATAGTCACACACTGTCCCCTGTATAGTCACACTGTCCCCTGTATAGTCACACACTGTCCCCTGTATAGTCACACTGTCCCCTGTATAGTCACACACTGCACCCTGTATAGTCACACACTGTCCCCTGTATAGTCACACACTGCACCCTGTATAGTCACACACTGGCCCCTGTATAGTCACACACTGCACCCTGTATAGTCACACACTGTCCCCTGTATAGTCACACACTGTCCCCTGTATAGTCACACACTGTCCCCTGTATAGTCACACACTGTCCCCTGTATAGTCACACTGTCCCCTGTATAGTCACACACTGTCCCCTGTATAGTCACACTGTCCCCTGTATAGTCACACACTGCACCCTGTATAGTCACACACTGTCCCCTGTATAGTCACACACTGTCCCCTGTATAGTCACACACTGCACCCTGTATAGTCACACACTGGCCCCTGTATAGTCACACACTGCACCCTGTATAGTCACACACTGGCCCCTGTATAGTCACACACTGCACCCTGTATAGTCACACACTGTCCCCTGTATAGTCACACACTGGCCCCTGTATAGTCACACACTGGCCCCTGTATAGTCACACACTGTCCCCTGTATAGTCACACACTGTCCCCTGTATAGTCACACACTGTCCCCTGTATAGTCACACACTGCACCCTGTATAGTCACACACTGTCCCCTGTATAGTCACACACTGCACCCTGTATAGTCACACACTGTCCCCTGTATAGTCACACACTGTCCCCTGTATAGTCACACACTGTCCCCTAATTGGGTGTTCGGATCAGCAATTTCATTTTGATCTATCAAATAACTGATGGACACAGTAATATTTCAGTAGTGAAATGAGGTTTATTGGATTAACAGAAAATGTGCAATATGTATCAAAACAAAATTAGACAGGTGCATAAATTTGGGCCCCAACAGAAAAATCACATCAATATTTAGTAGAGCCTCCTTTTGCTAAATAACAGCCTCTAGACGCTTCCTATAGCCTCTAATGAGTGTCTGGATTCTGGATGAAGGTATTTTGGACCATTCCTCCTTACAAAACATCTCCAGTTCAGTTAGGTTTGATGGTTGCCGAGCATGGACAGCCCGCTTCAAATCATCCCACAGATTCTCAATGATATTCAGGTCTGGGGACTGGGATGGCCGTTCCAGAACATTGTACTTGTTACTCTGCATAAATGCCCGGGTAGATTTTGAGCAGTGTTTTGGGTCGTTGTCTTGTTTAAATATCCAGCCCCGGCGTAACTTCAACTTTGTGACTGATTCTTCAACATTATTCCCAAGAATCTGCTGATATTGAGTGGAATCCATGCGACCCTCAACTTTAACAAGATTCCCAGTACCGGCACTGGCCACACAGCCCCACAGCATGATGGAACCCCCACCAAATTTTACTGTGAGTAGCAAGTGTTTTTCTTGGAACGCTGTGTTCTTTTGCCGCCATGCATAACGCCTCTTGTTATGACCAAATAACTCAATCTTTGTTTCATCAGTCCACAGCACCTTATTCCAAAATGAAGCTGGCTTGTCCAAATGTGCGTTTGTGGCGTGTGTGCAGAAAAGGCTTCTTCCGCATCACTCTCCCGTACAGCTTCTCCTTGTGCAAAGTGCGCTGAATTGTTGAACGATGCACAGTGACACCATCTGCAGCAAGATGATGTTGTAGGTCTTTGGAGGTGGTCTGTGGGCTGTTTTTCACCGTTCTCACCATCCTTCGCCTTTGCCTCTCTCTTGCTTTTTGTAGCCTTCCCCTAAACCATAATGTTGAACAATCTTTGTTTTCAGGTCATTTGAGAGTTTTGAGGCCCCCATGTTGCCACTCTTCAGAGGAGAGTCAAAGAGAACAACAACTTGCAATTGGCCACCTTAAATACCTTTTCTCAAGATTGGATGCACTTGTCTATGAAGTTCAAGGCTTAATGAGCTCACCAAACCAATTGTGTGTTCCAATTAATCAGTGCTAAGTAGTTACAGGTATTCAAATCAACAGAATGACAAGGGTGCCCAAATTTTTGCATAGCCTATTTTTCACATCTGATTTAATTTCATACAACTTAATATTGCTACACTAAAAATCTTTGTCTGGACAATACCCCAGTACTCAGCTTTTATTAGAAAATGAATGGCATGCCACTGTGATCATTTTCTGTGACGACAGAGTAAATTATTATGCAGCCTAAAGAGGGGTGACCAAACCTTTGCATACGACTATGTTAATCACTAGCCTGAGAAGAGGTGATTTGCTTGGTTTCACTTTGTATTTGGCTTAGCAGAAGAATCATTCACACTTTCTCATAGCATATTGAATTAAATATTCTGCGTGTACGTTTACATCATATGAGACTTAACTCCATCTCTCCTCTCCACAGATCTTGTAGAAAACTTTGATGAGGCGTCAAAGAATGAAGCCAACTAACCAATCCAACTCCAGCCCCCCTACTACCCTCCACCTACTCAGTACCAACCCAGTACCCCACCTACTACCCAGTACCCACCCCCTCTATCATGTGGGCTCAAAAAGGGGCCTGTTCAGGAAGATGTAATGTTACAGAACGTTCAGCTAAAAATGTAACGTATAGAACAGATATGAATGTCTGTCAAGTGCAATAGGGAATCATGTCATCTCTATCCATTCTATTTATATCTGTGACGTTCAGAATTAACTGAATACATCCCAGATCTCTCTTGTGGTTCTGTTGTTGAAAGAACGACGTCATCGTTGGATATTTTAACCTCAGAAACTAAACTGGGCTGTGTCCCAAATTCATTGGGCTCTGGTCAAAAGTATTGCCATTTTGGACATTGGCGTTAGTGTACCAACCCATAGCAATACATGTATTTTAACAGGCTGTCACATTCAGGACTAGGGCACTTATACTGGGTCTAAATTCTCACCCTATCCTCTTGCACTATACAGTGAATAGGGTCCCATTTTGAACGCACTTTACAATCTGTACAGCTGTCAGTCGAACATCTAAAGGTTTAAATTACATGTAGGCCGTCATTGTAAATAAGAATGTGTTCTTAATTGACTTGCCTAGTTAAATAAAGGTACAATAATGTTATGGCCCTTTACTATAGTATGTCTAACACGTTCCAACCCAGCAGTGTCAGATGTCATTAGTTTATTTATTTTTTTTTTCTTGTGTATTAAAAACAAAATAAGTGATCCATTAATTAGGTTGCTGTGTTTTATTAGCTGTATTAGGGATCTGCTTGTTCAATCCAACATTGAGTTTTATTAGCTGTATCAGAGATAACATTGAATAGTTCAGATATGTGTGTCTGAACTGGTACCCTGTTCCCTGTAATGGTCACCTGTGTGGCTCTGGTCAACATTTGTGCACTACAGGAAATATCTGCCATTTGGGATGAAGCATGTGCATAGTTTTGTTATTTTTTTATGACATGTTTTGGTTGTTCATGTTATTGAGGGCTCCAAAGCAGGCTTTGTTCGAGTGGATGGGGATCTGCATGTTTCCGTGGTCATGCTTAATTTATAAATGGCATATAAAGACTTGAGACCGACCTTCAAGACTCCCGACACTACAGAATAGAGCCTAGCCAGGAAGTTGTGTGTAAATGTATCAGCTATTTTCCCCAAGGTCTCACAGCATATATCACCTCTTTTCCTGACAATCAGACTGATACCACTGGTTCAGTCTGAGATGAATGCCATACATTTGTTTGGAAAATACCTCTCACATGCCAGAATGTTGAATACAATTACATTTTAACACACCTTTCCGGTTGTCCGTGTGGTTGGTCCTTTTGCAGGGAGGAATGTGAGACAACATATCCACAGGAAATTATAACAACATCAACTTTTCAAACCGCTGTTAGAGTTCCTACTTCTGTCAACTGAAACATGCACGCAAGATGAAAATGCATGGACGAGACGCATTCATACTGAGCTCGTGCACGTATTTACATGGTTCTTTCTGCGCATGCTTCAGGTTCTAGAAATATGAAATATGAACTCACTAACAGCGCTTTAAAAAGTTGATGTAATACTTTCCTGTGGATATATTGTCTCACATTCCTACCTCCAAAAGGACCAACCCTTAAATAAATATTACCGTAAGTTAAAATATACTTATTCAACATTCTGGCTTGAAATAACTTCCTGATCCAAACACTAATTTCTGGCCGGAAAGAATTTGGCCGTCAGCGTTGGGCCAGTAACCGAAAGGTCGCTGGTTCAAATACCCGAGCCGACAAGGTGAAAAACCTGTCGATGTGTCCTTGAGCAAGGCACTTAACCCTAATTTGCTCCAGGGGCTGACCCTGTAGCTAGTTAAATAAAGGTTAAATAAATAAATACGTCTGGTCTTCAGGCTAATCACATCACTGCATGGTTACATACTCAATGTCAAATCCATAAATCCCATAGAAAATGTATTGCAATCGGTGACGTTTAATGATCGCGAGAAGGAGTGGCATCCTAAATACTACACTATTCCCTATGTAGTGCACTACCACTGACCGCGCTGAACTATATAGGTAACAGGGCGCCATTTGATAGGCATTTCCTCGGGATCATGTGGCGCTGTGTGTCTTGCTCTGCTCTGTTCTGCTCAGGCTTTGCGCCCTCCTCTGTTGCCTGGAAAAGCCACACCACAAGGTTATGAAATGGATGCCATCTTGGCTCAACGGTGGAGCGCGTTTTAATCGGGGCCCAGTCAGCATTCGGACAGGTTGAGCCAAGATGTCGCGCCTTTGCTGCTGTTGCAGATCCCGTAACCTTTCCTCATGTTAACGCGGGGAAGGAGGGAGTATTGAGTGCTGTTGCACAACTATTACTTTCCTACTCCTGCTGTTCGACTCTGGAAAAACAACTGAACTGTAAGTGGTGTGGTTTAGCTACTCAGGGAGACTTGTAAGATATAATTGTTGTGGGCGACCTGTTTGTGAGGGAGAATGAGGGATACCGACGGAAGGGTTTCGTGGCACTACGCGTGATGACGGTTTCACCAGTAAGTATATCCAATGCCGTCGGTTTGTTTTTCCATGTAATCTTAACTCGGATGGACCAGTCACTAGACTACGGCCATTCCACTGAGTCCTACTGCTGGCTACGACCTAGTGTAGTTGTAACATTCAGCAAGTCCTCATAAGTTCTGATCGCGACATTTTAAACATGATCCATATCTCACTAATTGTAACGTTGCCTACTCCAGTAACGCTGGGTAGACGAGCCACACAAACAACATTAGCAAGCTAAGTGACGGGAAATAACTCTAACTAATCTCTTGGCTGCCAGTGGATAACATTAGGCTTCTTTCGGGTGTCAACTTTGTTAAAAAACAATCGTTGACACTGGCTTTTAGGCATCATAACCCCAACGGATCTATGACGATATTCCTGCCCATAATTACAGCAACACAGTGCAGCAGCCAGTAGTTGCTGGTGGTTTACGAGATACAATATATCCATTATATCAAACAGCTAGTTGTGAACATTGTGCTGGTGGTTTACAAGATACAATATATCCATTATATCAAACAGCTAGTTGTGAACATTGTGCTGGTGGTTTACAAGATACAATATATCCATTATATCAAACAGCTAGTTGTGAACATTGTGCTGGTGGTTTACAAGATACAATATATCCATTATATCAAACAGCTAGTTGTGAACATTGTGCTGGTGGTTTACAAGATACAATATATCCATTATATCAAACAGCTAGTTGTGAACATTGTGCTGGTGGTTTACAAGATACAATATATCCATTATATCAAACAGCTAGTTGTGAACATTGTGCTGGTGGTTTACGAGATACAATATATCCATTATATCAAACAGCTAGTTGTGAACATTGTGCTGGTGGTTTACGAGATACAATATATCCATTATATCAAACAGCTAGTTGTGAACATTGTGCTGGTGGTTTACGAGATACAATATATCCATTATATCAAACAGCTAGTTGTGAACATTGTGCTGGTGGTTTACGAGATACAATATATCCATTATATCAAACAGCTAGTTGTGAACATTGTGCTGGTGGTTTACAAGATACAATATATCCATTATATCCAACAGCTAGTTGTGAACATTGTGCTGGTGGTTTACGAGATACAATATATCCATTATATCCAACAGCTAGTTGTGAACATTGTGCTGGTGGTTTACGAGATACAATATATCCATTATATCAAACAGCTAGTTGTGAACATTGTGCTGGTGGTTTACAAGATACAATATATCCATTATATCCAACAGCTAGTTGTGAACATTGTGCTGGTGGTTTACAAGATACAATATATCCATTATATCCAACAGCTAGTTGTGAACATTGTGCTGGTGGTTTACAAGATACAATATATCAAACAGCTAGTTGTGAACATTGTGCTGGTGGTTTACAAGATACAATATATCCATTATATCCAACAGCTAGTTGTGAACATTGTGCTGGTGGTTTACAAGATACAATATATCCATTATATCAAACAGCTAGTTGTGAACATTGTGCTGGTGGTTTACAAGATACAAGATATCCATTATATCAAACAGCTAGTTGTGAACATTGTGCTGGTGGTTTACAAGATACAATATATCCATTATATCAAACAGCTAGTTGTGAACATTGTGCTGGTGGTTTACAAGATACAATATATCCATTATATCAAACAGCTAGTTG
The DNA here is from genome assembly GCA_023634145.1 of Thymallus thymallus. NCBI lineage: Eukaryota > Metazoa > Chordata > Actinopteri > Salmoniformes > Salmonidae > Thymallus > Thymallus thymallus. Next base: position 1,682,591 of record CM042382.1, read on the forward strand.
TGAACATTGTGCTGGTGGTTTACAAGATACAATATATCCATTATATCCAACCGCTAGTTGTGAACATTGTGCTGGTGGTTTACAAGATACAATATATCAAACAGCTAGTTGTGAACATTGTGCTGGTGGTTTACAAGATACAATATATCCATTATATCCAACAGCTAGTTGTGAACATTGTGCTGGTGGTTTACAAGATACAATATATCCATTATATCAAACAGCTAGTTGTGAACATTGTGCTGGTGGTTTACAAGATACAAGATATCCATTATATCAAACAGCTAGTTGTGAACATTGTGCTGGTGGTTTACAAGATACAATATATCCATTATATCAAACAGCTAGTTGTGAACATTGTGCTGGTGGTTTACAAGATACAATATATCCATTATATCAAACAGCTAGTTGTGAACATTGTGCTGGTGGTTTACAAGATACAATATATCCATTATATCAAACAGCTAGTTGTGAACATTGTGCTGGTGGTTTACAAGATACAATATATCCATTATATCAAACAGCTAGTTGTGAACATTGTGCTGGTGGTTTACAAGATACAATATATCCATTATATCAAACAGCTAGTTGTGAACATTGTGCTGGTGGTTTACAAGATACAATATATCCATTATATCCAACAGCTAGTTGTGAACATTGTGCTGGTGGTTTACGAGATACAATATATCCATTATATCCAACAGCTAGTTGTGAACATTGTGCTGGTGGTTTACGAGATACAATATATCCATTATATCAAACAGCTAGTTGTGAACATTGTGCTGGTGGTTTACGAGATACAATATATCCATTATATCAAACAGCTAGTTGTGAACATTGTGCTGGTGGTTTACAAGATACAATATATCCATTATATCAAACAGCTAGTTGTGAACATTGTGCTGGTGGTTTACAAGATACAATATATCCATTATATCCAACAGCTAGTTGTGAACATTGTGCTGGTGGTTTACAAGATACAATATATCAAACAGCTAGTTGTGAACATTGTGCTGGTGGTTTACAAGATACAATATATCCATTATATCCAACAGCTAGTTGTGAACATTGTGCTGGTGGTTTACAAGATACAATATATCAAACAGCTAGTTGTGAACATTGTGCTGGTGGTTTACGAGATACAATATATCCATTATATCAAACAGCTAGTTGTGAACATTGTGCTGGTGGTTTACGAGATACAATATATCCATTATATCAAACAGCTAGTTGTGAACATTGTGCTGGTGGTTTACGAGATACAATATATCCATTATATCCAACAGCTAGTTGTGAACATTGTGCTGGTGGTTTACAAGATACAATATATCCATTATATCCAACAGCTAGTTGTGAACATTGTGCTGGTGGTTTACAAGATACAATATATCCATTATATCAAACAGCTAGTTGTGAACATTGTGCTGGTGGTTTACAAGATACAATATATCCATTATATCAAACAGCTAGTTGTGAACATTGTGCTGGTGGTTTACAAGATACAATATATCCATTATATCAAACAGCTAGTTGTGAACATTGTGCTGGTGGTTTACAAGATACAATATATCCATTATATCCAACAGCTAGTTGTGAACATTGTGCTGGTGGTTTACAAGATACAATATATCCAACAGCTAGTTGTGAACATTGTGCTGGTGGTTTACGAGATACAATATATCCATTATATCAAACAGCTAGTTGTGAACATTGTGCTGGTGGTTTACAAGATACAATATATCCATTATATCAAACAGCTAGTTGTGAACATTGTGCTGGTGGTTTACAAGATACAATATATCCATTATATCAAACAGCTAGTTGTGAACATTGTGCTGGTGGTTTACGAGATACAATATATCCATTATATCAAACAGCTAGTTGTGAACATTGTGCTGGTGGTTTACAAGATACAATATATCCATTATATCAAACAGCTAGTTGTGAACATTGTGCTGGTGGTTTACGAGATACAATATATCCATTATATCAAACAGCTAGTTGTGAACATTGTGCTGGTGGTTTACGAGATACAATATATCCATTATATCAAACAGCTAGTTGTGAACATTGTGCTGGTGGTTTACAAGATACAATATATCCATTATATCAAACAGCTAGTTGTGAACATTGTGCTGGTGGTTTACAAGATACAATATATCCATTATATCAAACAGCTAGTTGTGAACATTGTGCTGGTGGTTTACAAGATACAATATATCCATTATATCAAACAGCTAGTTGTGAACATTGTGCTGGTGGTTTACAAGATACAATATATCCAACAGCTAGTTGTGAACATTGTGCTGGTGGTTTACAAGATACAATATATCCATTATATCAAACAGCTAGTTGTGAACATTGTGCTGGTGGTTTACAAGATACAATATATCCATTATATCAAACAGCTAGTTGTGAACATTGTGCTGGTGGTTTACGAGATACAATATATCCATTATATCCAACAGCTAGTTGTGAACATTGTGCTGGTGGTTTACGAGATACAATATATCAAACAGCTAGTTGTGAACATTGTGCTGGTGGTTTACGAGATACAATATATCCATTATATCAAACAGCTAGTTGTGAACATTGTGCTGGTGGTTTACAAGATACAATATATCCATTATATCAAACAGCTAGTTGTGAACATTGTGCTGGTGGTTTACAAGATACAATATATCCATTATATCCAACAGCTAGTTGTGAACATTGTGCTGGTGGTTTACAAGATACAATATATCCAACAGCTAGTTGTGAACATTGTGCTGGTGGTTTACGAGATACAATATATCCATTATATCAAACAGCTAGTTGTGAACATTGTGCTGGTGGTTTACAAGATACAATATATCCATTATATCAAACAGCTAGTTGTGAACATTGTGCTGGTGGTTTACAAGATACAATATATCCATTATATCCAACAGCTAGTTGTGAACATTGTGCTGGTGGTTTACAAGATACAATATATCCATTATATCAAACAGCTAGTTGTGAACATTGTGCTGGTGGTTTACGAGATACAATATATCCATTATATCAAACAGCTAGTTGTGAACATTGTGCTGGTGGTTTACGAGATACAATATATCCATTATATCAAACAGCTAGTTGTGAACATTGTGCTGGTGGTTTACAAGATACAATATATCAAACAGCTAGTTGTGAACATTGTGCTGGTGGTTTACAAGATACAATATATCCATTATATCAAACAGCTAGTTCTGAACATTGTGCTGGTGGTTTACAAGATACAATATATCCATTATATCAAACAGCTAGTTGTGAACATTGTGCTGGTGGTTTACAAGATACAATATATCCATTATATCAAACAGCTAGTTGTGAACATTGTGCTGGTGGTTTACAAGATACAATATATCCATTATATCAAACAGCTAGTTGTGAACATTGTGCTGGTGGTTTACAAGATACAATATATCCATTATATCAAACAGCTAGTTGTGAACATTGTGCTGGTGGTTTACAAGATACAATATATCCATTATATCAAACAGCTAGTTGTGAACATTGTGCTGGTGGTTTACAAGATACAATATATCCATTATATCAAACAGCTAGTTGTGAACATTGTGCTGGTGGTTTACAAGATACAATATATCCATTATATCAAACAGCTAGTTGTGAACATTGTGCTGGTGGTTTACAAGATACAATATATCCATTATATCAAACAGCTAGTTGTGAACATTGTGCTGGTGGTTTACAAGATACAATATATCCATTATATCAAACAGCTAGTTGTGAACATTGTGCTGGTGGTTTACAAGATACAATATATCCATTATATCAAACAGCTAGTTGTGAACATTGTGCTGGTGGTTTACGAGATACAATATATCCATTATATCAAACAGCTAGTTGTGAACATTGTGCTGGTGGTTTACGAGATACAATATATCCATTATATCAAACAGCTAGTTGTGAACATTGTGCTGGTGGTTTACGAGATACAATATATCCATTATATCAAACAGCTAGTTGTGAACATTGTGCTGGTGGTTTACGAGATACAATATATCCATTATATCAAACAGCTAGTTGTGAACATTGTGCTGGTGGTTTACAAGATACAATATATCCATTATATCCAACAGCTAGTTGTGAACATTGTGCTGGTGGTTTACGAGATACAATATATCCATTATATCCAACAGCTAGTTGTGAACATTGTGCTGGTGGTTTACGAGATACAATATATCCATTATATCCAACAGCTAGTTGTGAACATTGTGCTGGTGGTTTACGAGATACAATATATCCATTATATCAAACAGCTAGTTGTGAACATTGTGCTGGTGGTTTACAAGATACAATATATCCATTATATCCAACAGCTAGTTGTGAACATTGTGCTGGTGGTTTACAAGATACAATATATCCATTATATCCAACAGCTAGTTGTGAACATTGTGCTGGTGGTTTACAAGATACAATATATCAAACAGCTAGTTGTGAACATTGTGCTGGTGGTTTACAAGATACAATATATCCATTATATCCAACAGCTAGTTGTGAACATTGTGCTGGTGGTTTACAAGATACAATATATCCATTATATCAAACAGCTAGTTGTGAACATTGTGCTGGTGGTTTACAAGATACAAGATATCCATTATATCAAACAGCTAGTTGTGAACATTGTGCTGGTGGTTTACAAGATACAATATATCCATTATATCAAACAGCTAGTTGTGAACATTGTGCTGGTGGTTTACAATATATCCATTATATCCAACCGCTAGTTGTGAACATTGTGCTGGTGGTTTACAAGATACAATATATCAAACAGCTAGTTGTGAACATTGTGCTGGTGGTTTACAAGATACAATATATCCATTATATCCAACAGCTAGTTGTGAACATTGTGCTGGTGGTTTACAAGATACAATATATCCATTATATCAAACAGCTAGTTGTGAACATTGTGCTGGTGGTTTACAAGATACAAGATATCCATTATATCAAACAGCTAGTTGTGAACATTGTGCTGGTGGTTTACAAGATACAATATATCCATTATATCAAACAGCTAGTTGTGAACATTGTGCTGGTGGTTTACAAGATACAATATATCCATTATATCAAACAGCTAGTTGTGAACATTGTGCTGGTGGTTTACAAGATACAATATATCCATTATATCAAACAGCTAGTTGTGAACATTGTGCTGGTGGTTTACAAGATACAATATATCCATTATATCAAACAGCTAGTTGTGAACATTGTGCTGGTGGTTTACAAGATACAATATATCCATTATATCAAACAGCTAGTTGTGAACATTGTGCTGGTGGTTTACAAGATACAATATATCCATTATATCCAACAGCTAGTTGTGAACATTGTGCTGGTGGTTTACGAGATACAATATATCCATTATATCCAACAGCTAGTTGTGAACATTGTGCTGGTGGTTTACGAGATACAATATATCCATTATATCAAACAGCTAGTTGTGAACATTGTGCTGGTGGTTTACGAGATACAATATATCCATTATATCAAACAGCTAGTTGTGAACATTGTGCTGGTGGTTTACAAGATACAATATATCCATTATATCAAACAGCTAGTTGTGAACATTGTGCTGGTGGTTTACAAGATACAATATATCCATTATATCCAACAGCTAGTTGTGAACATTGTGCTGGTGGTTTACAAGATACAATATATCAAACAGCTAGTTGTGAACATTGTGCTGGTGGTTTACAAGATACAATATATCCATTATATCCAACAGCTAGTTGTGAACATTGTGCTGGTGGTTTACAAGATACAATATATCAAACAGCTAGTTGTGAACATTGTGCTGGTGGTTTACGAGATACAATATATCCATTATATCAAACAGCTAGTTGTGAACATTGTGCTGGTGGTTTACGAGATACAATATATCCATTATATCAAACAGCTAGTTGTGAACATTGTGCTGGTGGTTTACGAGATACAATATATCCATTATATCCAACAGCTAGTTGTGAACATTGTGCTGGTGGTTTACAAGATACAATATATCCATTATATCCAACAGCTAGTTGTGAACATTGTGCTGGTGGTTTACAAGATACAATATATCCATTATATCAAACAGCTAGTTGTGAACATTGTGCTGGTGGTTTACAAGATACAATATATCCATTATATCAAACAGCTAGTTGTGAACATTGTGCTGGTGGTTTACAAGATACAATATATCCATTATATCAAACAGCTAGTTGTGAACATTGTGCTGGTGGTTTACAAGATACAATATATCCATTATATCCAACAGCTAGTTGTGAACATTGTGCTGGTGGTTTACAAGATACAATATATCCAACAGCTAGTTGTGAACATTGTGCTGGTGGTTTACGAGATACAATATATCCATTATATCAAACAGCTAGTTGTGAACATTGTGCTGGTGGTTTACAAGATACAATATATCCATTATATCAAACAGCTAGTTGTGAACATTGTGCTGGTGGTTTACAAGATACAATATATCCATTATATCAAACAGCTAGTTGTGAACATTGTGCTGGTGGTTTACGAGATACAATATATCCATTATATCAAACAGCTAGTTGTGAACATTGTGCTGGTGGTTTACAAGATACAATATATCCATTATATCAAACAGCTAGTTGTGAACATTGTGCTGGTGGTTTACGAGATACAATATATCCATTATATCAAACAGCTAGTTGTGAACATTGTGCTGGTGGTTTACGAGATACAATATATCCATTATATCAAACAGCTAGTTGTGAACATTGTGCTGGTGGTTTACAAGATACAATATATCCATTATATCAAACAGCTAGTTGTGAACATTGTGCTGGTGGTTTACAAGATACAATATATCCATTATATCAAACAGCTAGTTGTGAACATTGTGCTGGTGGTTTACAAGATACAATATATCCATTATATCCAACAGCTAGTTGTGAACATTGTGCTGGTGGTTTACAAGATACAATATATCCAACAGCTAGTTGTGAACATTGTGCTGGTGGTTTACAAGATACAATATATCCATTATATCAAACAGCTAGTTGTGAACATTGTGCTGGTGGTTTACAAGATACAATATATCCATTATATCAAACAGCTAGTTGTGAACATTGTGCTGGTGGTTTACGAGATACAATATATCCATTATATCCAACAGCTAGTTGTGAACATTGTGCTGGTGGTTTACGAGATACAATATATCAAACAGCTAGTTGTGAACATTGTGCTGGTGGTTTACGAGATACAATATATCCATTATATCAAACAGCTAGTTGTGAACATTGTGCTGGTGGTTTACAAGATACAATATATCCATTATATCAAACAGCTAGTTGTGAACATTGTGCTGGTGGTTTACAAGATACAATATATCCATTATATCCAACAGCTAGTTGTGAACATTGTGCTGGTGGTTTACAAGATACAATATATCCAACAGCTAGTTGTGAACATTGTGCTGGTGGTTTACGAGATACAATATATCCATTATATCAAACAGCTAGTTGTGAACATTGTGCTGGTGGTTTACAAGATACAATATATCCATTATATCAAACAGCTAGTTGTGAACATTGTGCTGGTGGTTTACAAGATACAATATATCCATTATATCCAACAGCTAGTTGTGAACATTGTGCTGGTGGTTTACAAGATACAATATATCCATTATATCAAACAGCTAGTTGTGAACATTGTGCTGGTGGTTTACGAGATACAATATATCCATTATATCAAACAGCTAGTTGTGAACATTGTGCTGGTGGTTTACGAGATACAATATATCCATTATATCAAACAGCTAGTTGTGAACATTGTGCTGGTGGTTTACAAGATACAATATATCAAACAGCTAGTTGTGAACATTGTGCTGGTGGTTTACAAGATACAATATATCCATTATATCAAACAGCTAGTTCTGAACATTGTGCTGGTGGTTTACAAGATACAATATATCCATTATATCAAACAGCTAGTTGTGAACATTGTGCTGGTGGTTTACAAGATACAATATATCCATTATATCAAACAGCTAGTTGTGAACATTGTGCTGGTGGTTTACAAGATACAATATATCCATTATATCAAACAGCTAGTTGTGAACATTGTGCTGGTGGTTTACAAGATACAATATATCCATTATATCAAACAGCTAGTTGTGAACATTGTGCTGGTGGTTTACAATATACAATATATCCATTATATCAAACAGCTAGTTGTGAACATTGTGCTGGTGGTTTACAATATACAATATATCCATTATATCAAACAGCTAGTTGTGAACATTGTGCTGGTGGTTTACGAGATACAATATATCAAACAGCTAGTTGTGAACATTGTGCTGGTGGTTTACAAGATACAATATATCCATTATATCAAACAGCTAGTTGTGAACATTGTGCTGGTGGTTTACGAGATACAATATATCCATTATTTCAAACAGCTAGTTGTGAACATTGTGCTGGTGGTTTACAAGATACAATATATCCATTATATCCAACAGCTAGTTGTGAACATTGTGCTGGTGGTTTACGAGATACAATATATCCATTATATCAAACAGCTAGTTGTGAACATTGTGCTGGTGGTTTACGAGATACAATATATCCAACAGCTAGTTGTGAACATTGTGCTGGTGGTTTACAATATATCCATTATATCAAACAGCTAGTTGTGAACATTGTGCTGGTGGTTTACGAGATACAATATATCCATTATTTCAAACAGCTAGTTGTGAACATTGTGCTGGTGGTTTACAAGATACAATATATCCATTATATCCAACAGCTAGTTGTGAACATTGTGCTGGTGGTTTACGAGATACAATATATCCAACAGCTAGTTGTGAACATTGTGCTGGTGGTTTACAAGATACAATATATCCATTATATCCAACAGCTAGTTGTGAACATTGTGCTGGTGGTTTACGAGATACAATATATCCAACAGCTAGCTGTGAACATTGTGCTGGTGGTTTACGAGATACAATATATCAAACAGCTAGTTGTGAACATTGTGCTGGTGGTTTACAAGATACAATATATCCATTATATCAAACAGCTAGTTGTGAACATTGTGCTGGTGGTTTACGAGATACAATATATCCATTATTTCAAACAGCTAGTTGTGAACATTGTGCTGGTGGTTTACGAGATACAATATATCCATTATATCCAACAGCTAGTTGTGAACATTGTGCTGGTGGTTTACGAGATACAATATATCCATTATATCAAACAGCTAGTTGTGAACATTGTGCTGGTGGTTTACGAGATACAATATATCCAACAGCTAGTTGTGAACATTGTGCTGGTGGTTTACAAGATACAATATATCCATTATATCCAACAGCTAGTTGTGAACATTGTGCTGGTGGTTTACGAGATACAATATATCCAACAGCTAGTTGTGAACATTGTGCTGGTGGTTTACGAGATACAATATATCCAACAGCTAGTTGTGAACATTGTGCTGGTGGTTTACGAGATACAATATATCCAACAGCTAGTTGTGAACATTGTGCTGGTGGTTTACGAGATACAATATATCCAACAGCTAGTTGTGAACATTGTGCTGTTGATTTACGAGATACAATATATCCAACAGCTAGTTGTGAACATTGTGCGCTCTGTTGCTACTATTTAGCAGTATTCAAGCACGTTGTTGCAGTGTTGTAGCCTTCACATGATTGACTGTAACTTGTGCGGCCTCCTAAAGTGGATTCTGCATTGGATTTAGGCTTTAGCTACTAGCATACTACTGCAGCAACAGATCATTGTGCTGATGGCAACCCCATAAACGCCCTAGACACACGTTAACCATAAACAACCAACAGTTAACTAGCTGTCACTTCTTTAATGATAGGTAAGGTATGTTATTGTACATTATCAAATGTACCGACCGAAGGTTCCATTATTGTTGACATGGTTCTGAATGTGACTTGTTATGGCTTCATCTACTTCTACAGTTACTGAAGCACAGCTGTTGTTGGTAACAGGTTCATGATTGGTGCAGTATGCTACTTACAAGAGGACAGACTAGCTATCAACTGTTTAATGGTATAATAAGGCACAAGGAGGTGTGGTATATGGCCAATATACCATGGCTAAGGGCTGTGCTTAGGCACAATGCATTGTGGAGTGCCTGGATACAGCCGTTAGCCGTGGTATATTGGCCATATACCACCAACCCCAGAGGTGCCTTATTGCTATTATAAACTGGTTACTAAAGTAATTGGAGCAGTAAAAATAAATGTTTTGTCATACCCATAGTATACGGTCTCATATACCACGGCTGTCAGCCAATCAGCATTCAGAGCTCGAACCACCCATTTTATGATAATAATTTGCCTAAGTATTGAACTGATTCCTTGTATTGGATAGTAAGTGGAAGAGGCTGGCCTATCCTAGAGGCTCAACACTGTATTTATCAAGCATCTCAAGAGTAGGTGTGCTGATTTTTAGGATCAGTTGAACCTTTTATATCTCAATTTAAAAGATAACATGTACAGTGCCCTTATCCACAAAACATCTCAGATAAGGTCCTAGGAATCCATTTAACCTGTTTTTAGACAAAATAAACCTCCCAGCTCAGAGTAGGTTTTAGCAGGATAAGACAAACTCTGAGCCAGGTAAACAATACAGTTTGATGTACCGCAAAGGAAAGATGGCTGACGCTCATTGACATTTATTAGCTTAGGTCAGTGGTCACCAACCCTGTGACCAGCAGCAACTATACTATTCCTAGTCTATCACCAAACATTTATTTAAAAAAAACAACAACGATAAAGCCTTGCGTTCCTATTTTTATGCGTTTCGCGCTGTTGAAGGTAGGTGCACTTGATTTAGCAGCCGTAGCGCTGGCAAAGTGTTCCCATTTTGAACCATTTACTGTGTCTGAAGGTAGAACTCCTACCCACCAGTTCTAGAGAGCAAGTCAGGTGCACCTACATATAGTTGAAGTCGGAAGTTTTCATACACTTAGGCTGAAGTCATTAAAACATATTTTTCAACCACTCCACAGATTTCATGTTAACAAACTATAGTTTTGGCAAGTCTGTTAGGACTAAATTCTTCCAACAATTGTTTACAGACAGATTATTTCACTTATAATTCACTATATCACAATTCCAGTGGGTCAGAAGTTTACATACACTAAGTTGACTGTGCCTTTAAACAGCTTGGAAAATTCCAGAAAATGATGTCATGGCTTAAGAAGCTTCTGATAGGCTAATTGAAATAATTTGAGTCAATTGGAGGTGTACCTGTGGATGTATTTCAAGGCCTACCTTCAAACTCAGTGCCTCTTTGCTCGACATCATGGGAAGATCAAAAGAAATCAGCCTCTCCAAGTCTTCTTCATCCTTGGGCGCAATTTCCAAACTCCTGAAGGTACCACGTTCATCTGTACAAACAATAGTACGCAAGTATAAACACCATGGGATCACGCAGCCGTCATACCGATCAGGAAGGAGAAGCATTCTGTCTCCTAGTGCGAAAAGTGCAAGTCAATCCCTGAACAACAGCAAAGGACCTTGTGAAGATGCTGGAGGAAACAGGTACAAAAGTATCTATATCCACAGTAAAGTCCTATATTGACATAACCTGAAAGGCCGCTCAGCAAGGAAGAAGCCACTGCTCCAAAACCGCCATAAAAAAGCCAGACTACGGTTTGCAACTGCACATGGGGACAAAGATTGTACTTTTTGGAGAAATGTCCTCTGGTCTGATGAAACAAAAATAGAACTGTTTGGCCATAATGACCATCGTTATGTTTGGAGGAAAAAGGGGGAGGCTTGCAAGCCAAAGAACATCATCCCAACCATGAAGCACGGCGGTGGCAGCATCATGTTGTGGGGGTGCTTTGCTGCAGGAGGGACTGGTGCACTTCACAAAATAGATGGCATCATGAGGAAGGAAAAGTATGTGGATATATTGAATTAACATCTCAAGACATCAGTCAGGAAGTTAAAGCTTGGTCGCAAATGGGTCTTCCAAATGGACAATGACCCCAAGAATACTTCCAAACTTGTGGCAAAATGGCTTAAGGACAACAAAGTCAAGGTATTGGAGTAGCCATCACAGAGCCCTGACCTCAATCCTATAGAACATTTGTGGGCAGAACTGAAAAAGCGTGTGCGAGCAAGGAGGCCTACAAACCTGACTCAGTTACACCAGTTCTGTCAGGAGGAATGGGCCAAAATTCACCCAAATTATTGTGGGAAGCTTGTGGAAGGCTACACAAAACGTTTGACCCAAGTTAAACAATTTAAAGTCAATGCTACCAAATACTAATTGAGTGTATGTAAACTTCTGACCCACTGGGAATGTGATGAAAGAAATAAAAGCTGAAATAAATAATTCTCTCTACTATTATTCTGACATTTTTACAATCTTAAAATAAAGTGGTGATCCTAACTGACCTAAAACAGGGAATTTTTACTAGGATTAAATGTCAGGAATTGTGAAAAACTGAGTTTAAACGTATTTGGCTAAGGTTTATGTAAACTTCTGACTTCAACTGTAGATCACTGTGCACCGCTTCCTTGAGCCATAGACTGTAAAAAGCCTTGAGCCATAGACTGTAAAAAGCCTTGAGCCATAGACTGTAAAAAGCCTTGAGCCATAGACTGTAAAAAGCCTTGAGCCAATTTGATTCTGTGAGATTTTAAAACTCAACGAATATAGCTAAAGCACTGTTGTTTTTATGAGTGAGTTAATGTTTGTTGTTATTCAGCACTATCAACATGTTGTTCAACACTTTTATAAGCCATAAAATGTGCTTTCTCCCTACTTCCACTCACGCTACAACCTGACTGCAGCTGTAATGAATGAGTTGCAAAGTGTATCAATAAGTTTGCATTGTTATTATTAGCGACTTCTCTTTTTTAATATTAAGTAGTATTTCACTTTCTCTGGACATCAGATTAACAACATAAAATGGTGCATGAGTCAGAAATAATGCAGTTTCGTCATCAGCTGGAAGATGGTGTCCTCGTTTCTCATTTTTAAAAAAAATGTAATGATTCTGCTCACTCAGCAGTACATGATCTATTACCAGTGTGATCATATACCTAACGTGTTTAAATTGTATTTCTAAATGGTCTGAGAAGAACATTGGCAGGGCAATTCAAGCATAGTCAGTATGCAATGATAATGTATTGGGCTATAGACCACTACAAACCTCACTGCTACTGAACTGTTTTTAATGTTGTATAGCCTTGCAGTTTTTTGAAGTCATGTAAAAAATAATAATCTGAGCGGTAGATCTCAGCTAGCATTTTGACTCTGTGATCTTTACTCAGAAAAGGTTGGTGACCTCTTGCGTAGTGGTATTTAGGCATATTATGCGAAATAGGCCTCACATGACATCATTGTCAAAAGTGCAAGAGAGAGGCTACTGTTGCCTGTAGGTCTATGTTATTTATGGACTTATCATTTAGAATTACTAAAACATTCTTCTAACAACTCCAAAAGAAATTGCATGTGGTGCTGGAACCATTGACTCGTTGCATTTTTCAATTATCAAGACACCTTTTGGTAACTCTTAACTTGTTAGGACGGCTCATGAGGTCTCCTAAATATGTCGACTAGGTGGGACTCTTATGAATAAAGAGGCTTCATGCATTGCTTTTATTTTTACCCGTAACAGTAGGAGTAAAATCTCTCATCACCAACGTTCTACTCTGAGACGCTTTGTGGCGACAACCCCTGATCTTAGATCAGCACTCCGTCTCTGAGAAGCTTGATACGTACGGAACCAGGTATTTGTTTTTCGACAAGGCAACATAAGTCTGAGACACTCCGTTTGTTGATGTGCATATTAATATTCCACTGTAATCAGAGTCATCCAGTATATTGATGTCATAGAACCAGTCAACGTTCACCTTGGTCTATACTGGTCTCATCTGACAGCTCTCCCTATGGAGGGTGGAGAGGAACTGCTGCTGAATCTCACACAGGAGGTCTAGTATTTACTAACACATCATGTCTTACCTGTAGAATGGTTCCATATGGCTGTGTCCCAAATGGCACCATACTACCTATGGGCCCTGGTCAAAAGTAGTGCACTATATAAGGAATAGGTTGAAGTTTGGGACGTAGGCCTATGACGGGTTGTCTTACCTATAGAATGAGTGGATTCTATTGAATAGCACTGAAAGCAGTGTGAAACACTGGAAGACATCCTGAGTAGCTGCCTGTTGGGTGTGGGTGTGTCTGCAGCCTGAAGTCTCAGATGTAGGTTACACTCTGCTCTCAGTAAGTGTTCCACCGCCGCCTCTGACGGCAGACCAGCAGGCAGCTTGTTCCTACTGGGTTTTGTCTCTGGGGAAGTGGGTCAAATGGCACCTTATTACCTATTACTACTTTTGATGGGCTCTGGTCAAAAGTAGTGCACTTTGTGAGAGTGACGCGGCAGGTAGCCGAGGGGTTAGAGTGTTGGACCCATAACCGAAAGGTTGCTGGATCGAATCCCAGAGCTGACAAGGTAAAAATCTGTCCTCTTCTGGCTGTGCATCTATGCATTTAAGTATGCTCCCTCTAACTCTCTCTCTCTCCCCCACTCTACCTCCCCCCCAGGAGGACCTGAGCCTTAGGACCATGCTTCAGGACCACCTGCCCTGATGAATCATGAACCCGGCTGTGCCGGGTGGAGATTATAACAATTCATGGCCATTAAGGCCAGTTATTTCTCCAAGATGTTCAAATGTTCATAGATGACCAGCAGGGTCAAATAATAATCACAGTGGTTGTAGAGGTTGCAACAGATAAATACATCAGGAGTGAATGTCACTTGACTTTTCATAGCCAGGCATTTAGATGCGGTAGAGAACGCAGGTGCAAGCCTCTAATCTAATCAACAGACAGGCTAGATCCTCTGACTCCACTTGGAAGACCTGTGACTGGAGAACTCTTAACTTTTCCAAAATTCCCAGGTTTTCCATAAATCCTATTTGGAATGATTCCCGTATTTCCTGCTGATTCCGGTAATCTTTCAACCGGGATATCCTGAATTTCGGAAAAGTTACCTGATTTTTGCAACCCTAGATGGGCTTGGAGGAGTAGGATGTTTACACTTGATCTGTTCTGTTTGTCTAACATATTGCCTCTTAATCAGATTTAGTCCCAGTAGTCAGGTGGAAGAGGTGATTTTAGATTATCGGACTAGGCTGGTTTTCTCTTTCTCTTTTTCTGATTAGATTAGCCTTGTAACGAAAGCTCTATTGTTACTGATGTATTCAAGTACTCACAGTAGTGTCCAAGACAGACTCTGTGTCCGCAACCCAAATGTCACCCAATTCCCTTTAGCCCTATGGGCCCTGGTAAAAAATAGAACACTTTATAGGGGATAGGGTGCCATTTGGGACTCAGCCCTAGTCATACCCTGGACTGAACAATAGAGTATATCATTATACTGTAGAAGGCTATAGCTCCCTCCCTAATAATGTCAGAGTATTGTTAACCTCATAGACCGAGACAGACATGCAGATCCGTCAGTCACTAAGTTCTTGTACTGCAATTAAATCATCCTCATAGTTTGGGGCTCTAGTCTATAATTAATGTGATTTAGTTTGGGGCCCTGCTGTGTCACTGCCCTGAGACGGTGGATGGAGAGGGCCAACCCTGCTGTGTCACTGCCCTGAGACGGTGGATGGAGAGGGCCAACCCTGCTGTGTCACTGCCCTGAGACGGTGGATGGAGAGGGCCAACCCTGCTGTGTCACTGCCCTGAGACGGTGGATGGAGAGGGCCAACCCTGCTGTGTCACTGCCCTGAGACGGTGGATGGAGAGGGCCAACCCTGACCGTATACTGTACATCTCCAGCAGCTCTTTCTACTAGCTACCTCTCTGTGTCTTCCACCCTGCAGTGGGGGGGGGGGGGGGGGGATTGCATCTTAAACTAAGCGGAAAATGTGTGGAGTCAGCTCCTTCTGTAAAGCAGTCACTGCAGAATATCAGGTCTCTGGTGTAAAGCCTGGTCCTCTCCTCTCTGTTCCATTGTCCTTCATACTGTCATGACCCTGAAGTTGAAATGATGCAGGTTTTACCCCTGGGTCTCCTGAGGTCAGCAAGTAGACTGGCCAGGAGTTTTCTTCTCTGCCATTTCTCTCTCTACCCTTCTTTCAGAAGTGTGCACACTTTGTGAGAAATGCAGGTAATGTGAATACATTCCATGTAGTGCACTCCGTGTAGGGCACAGGTGTGTAAATGCATGTTAACACAGTATAGGCCTATACTTGATGAGCTTAAGTGTGATCTTATTTTGTTCTTGCAGGTATGGGCTCTTGGCGCTGGCCAGACTTGATGAGGAAGTGGGGCTGATAGAGAAGTCTGCAGAGGGACGACTGC
Organism: Thymallus thymallus; assembly: GCA_023634145.1. Taxonomy (NCBI): domain Eukaryota; kingdom Metazoa; phylum Chordata; class Actinopteri; order Salmoniformes; family Salmonidae; genus Thymallus; species Thymallus thymallus. Next base: position 1,698,961 of record CM042382.1, read on the forward strand.
TGAAGAGGACCTCTGGGCAGGTGAGAAGGAAGTGTGGAGGGTGGCTGAGAGTAGCCTGTGGAGAACTACATGGGACTGCTACTGGGGAGGGGCAGAGAGGACCTCTGGGGAGGAGCAGAGAGGACCTCTGGGGAGGGGCAGAGAGGACCTCTGGGGAGGGGCAGAGAGGACCTCTGGGGAGGGGCAGAGAGGACCTCTGGGGAGGGGCAGAGAGGACCTCTGGGGAGGGGCAGAGAGGACCTATGGGGAGGGGCAGAGAGGACCTCTGGGGAGGGGCAGAGAGGACCTCTGGGGAGGGGGAAGTCATACTGGTGGATATGTTGTTAACCCTGTGACGTTAACAGGTTCTTGCAGCTTGTGTCAGGGTGAAGGTACCTGACCCATGGAGAATTACTTCCAGGCAGAGGCTTTCAACCTGGATAAGGTGCTGGATGATTTCGAACAGAACCAAGGTGAGACCAATTAACAAATTAGCCAATCAGATGTACTGTTGCTGGGCTGAGGGTTGATTCTCCTCTTCTCGTCAGGGTAGGAGTTTTTTTTATAGGATGTATTATCTGGTTATTAAAGGAGGGTAACTGGTGGAGAGGGAATGCAGTTAATAGGAACAGCCTCTCCCTCAGGGTTATGGGTAATTGGTGTCATATATATTTGGTTGCGGTGTGCGAGCACATCGTTGGAGTCCTTAGCGGTGGAACCGCCTCGTCCGTTTGTGATATTACAACAAAGATGTTACTTCAAACAACCAACAATGTGGGGCCATACTTGCGAGCGTAATCACGCACAATGTATATACACCAAGTGATTTACTGTGACTGACGCTAATCCATCAGATATATTTACATTAATTTATCAGACGCTCTTATCCAGAGCGGTTTACGGTACTGAGTCATTTATCAGTTTTATACTTTTTTTTAAAAACTTTTTTGTGCGGATAACATGATATAGGTGCATCAGCCATTTACAATTGTTGAAGTAGTTGGATGTGTTCCAACACTTGTTCAGGGATGGAAGTGTCCTTAACATACCTAAGTCCAACAACAGACCTAAGTCCAACTTTCAGAATCGACACTGAGCTCAGGTGCATCCTGTTTCCATTGATCATCCTTGATGTTTCTACAACATGATTGGAGTCCACCTGTGGTTAATTCAATTGATTGGACATGATTTGGAAAGGCACACACCTGTTTAAATAAGGTCCCTCAGTTGACAGTACATGTCAGAGCAAAAACCAAGCCATGAGATCGAAGGAATTGCCCGTAGAGCTCAGAGACAGGATTGTGTCGAGGCACAGATCTGGAGAAGGTTACCAAAACATCTCTGTAGCATTGAAGGCCTCTAAGAACACAGTGGCCTCCATCATTCTTAAATGGAAGACGTTTGGAACCACCAAGACTCTTCTTAGAGCTGGCTGCCCGGTTAGACTGAGAAATCGGGGGAGAAGGGCCTTGGTCAAAATGACTCCACATAACCCTACTATCCCGATGGTCACACTGACAGCTCCAGAGTTCCTCTGTGGAGATGGAGATCTCTTCTGTAAAATGCACATGACAGATCGCTTGGAGTTTGCCAAAAGGCACGTAAAGGACTCCGACCATGAGAAACAAGATTCTCTGGTCTGAATAAATCAAGATCAACTCTTTGGCCTGAATGCAAGCGTCAACATCTGGAGGTAACCTGGTACCATCCCTACGGTGAAGCATGGTGGTGGCAGCATCATGCTGTGGGGATGTTTTTCAGCAGCAGGGACTGGGATACTAGTCAGGTTCAAGGGAAAGATGAACGGAGCAAAGTACAGAGATCCTTGATGGAAAAACTCCTCCAGAGCAGCCAAGACAACACAGGACTGGCTTCGGGACAAGTTTCTGTACGTCCTTGAGTGGCCCAGCCACAGCCCGGACTTGAACCGAATAGGTGCCAGTATTGTGTATATTTAGCCACTCATTCTGGGTGCCAGTACTGTGTATATTTAGCCACTCATTCTGGGTGCCAGTACTGATTTTATATTTAGCCACTCATTCTGGGTGCCAGTACTGTGTATATTTAGCCACTCATTCTGGGTGCCAGTACTGATTTTATATTTAGCCACTCATTCTGGGTGCCAGTACTGATTTTATATTTAGCCACTCATTCTGGGTGCCAGTACTGATTTTATATTTAGCCACTCATTCTGGGTGCCAGTACTGATTTTATATTTAGCCACTCATTCTGGGTGCCAGTACTGTTTGTTTAGCTACTCATTCTGGGATGTAGCCTGCAGTGGTTTATAGGCTATGCATTACACTCTACTCAGCAAATTGGATGTAGTCTATCACAGTGTCATCCGTTTTGTTACCAAAGCCCCATATACTACCCACCACTGCGACCTGTATTCTCTCGTTGGCTGGGCTTCATTATATATTCGTCGCCAAACCCACTGGCTCCAGGTCATCTATAAGTCTTTATTAGGTAAATCCCCGCCCTATCTCAGCTCACTGATCACTATAGCAACACCCACCCGTAGCATGCGCTCCAGCAGGTATATCTCACTGGTCACCCCCAAAGCCAACACCTCCTTTGGCCGCCATTCCTTCCCGTTCACTGCTGCCAATGACTGGAACGAATTGCAAAAATCCTTGAAGCTAGAGGTTCCCATCTCCCTCAATAACTTTAAGCATCAGCTGTCAAAGCTGCTTATCGATCACTGCACCTGTATATAGCCCTTCTGTAAATAGCCCACACTACTACCTCATCCCCATATTTATTATTATTATTTTAGCTAATCTTGCACTCCAGTATATCTATTTGCACATCATCATTTGCACATCCTTCATTCCTGTGTTAATGATGATAATCTGTAATTTATTTCACCACTATGGTCTATTTATTGTCCTACCTTCCTAATCTTACTGCATTTTTGCACTACATTTTGCACTCTGTATATAGATTTTCTATTGTGTTTTTGACTGTTTGTTTAATGTGTAACTCTGTTGTTTTTGTTGCACTGCTTTGCTTTGTCTTGGTCAGGTCACAGTTGTAAATGAGAACTAGTTCTCAACTGGCCTACCTGGTTAAATAAAGGTGAAATAAAACCTACCTGGTTAAATAAAGGTGAAATAAAACCTACCTGGTTAAATAAAGGTGAAATAAAACCTACCTGGTTAAATAAAGGTGAAATAAAACAAGCTATAATCATCATTCACTTTAGCAGTGTGTTCCACCTTGACGTGACGATGATAATAACACCCTACATGACTGCTATTTGACGAATCCATAAGGCTCTTCCTTTTTTTAAACTTTAAAACAAATTATGTACGATAAACTGTAAGGACCTCGTTGTTTTTCAAATGACATTTGTAGGTTTAAAATATTCCTCTTTGGCCTGGGTTGACCTATTTTAAGAAATGCCATTGGTTGGTGGATATAAAGTTGAAGATCTTTCATAGGCTGAAGTTGTGCCAGGATAGAATCAGTACCACCTGAAGAGGTTAGCATAGGGCTAAAGTGTGTCATGTTATCTGATGGGAACAGCTAAAATGTAGCGTTCTGTCACTTGCAAGTAAATCAACGCTTTTCATTGGCTGATGTTTTTTTTTGTTTTTTTTGTTTGTTTTTTACCATGATGCTGAATGCTCATATCATTGGTTACAAAAACAATAACCAGTGGCTCTTGGGGACCATTGGCGCTGTTATGTTTTGTGGATCTCAGCTTCAAGTCTGACAAAGTACATGGTCATTGTATTTAGTGGATAGTACAGTCAGACATAAAGTACATGGTCATTGTATTTAGTGGATAGTACAGTCAGACATAAAGTACATGGTCGTTGTATTTAGTGGATAGTACAGTACACTTCTGTGTGTGTGTGTGTGTGTGTGTTGTCCTTGATGGTGTCTATTTAAGACTAGTGCAGAGGTCAGCAGTATAGGGTTGGAGCCATAATGTGGTGAGGTATGTCTGCCATGCTATGTTCAGGCTGTGAGTGATTACCTGTGTCCTCTTCCAGAGATCCAGCTTGGCAGATTAACTGTGTGTTGGCACACATGTATGTAAGGAGAATATGGTATCAACAACTTAGGGTGAATGAAGGCATGAGATGGTGCTTTAAATGTTTGTGTAAGGGTGTAATTGTTTGTGTTTTCATGTGTGTGTGTGTGTGTGTGTGTTATGGAAGTGAATATTCAGGAATGTCGTCGACTCCCACATTCCTCAGACTGTATTCATGTGTAAGAGTGACTGATGGGTCTCATAGGAGAGAGAGAACAGGGGAGGAGAGATGGATGAGCAGAGATGAGGGAGCGAGAAGTCCCTTGCTGTGGCTCACGGAACTGGGTGGAGTCTACTATGGGCGAGGCTCGCCCTCCACACAGTTTCTTTTGCGGAGGCTTTCCAGATAGACGATGCTTTCCAGTTAGGCAGAGCGGTGTTCGTATAACTCAGATAGACAAGCGATGGGCAGAGCGGTGTTCGTATAACTCAGATAGACAAGCGATGGGCAGAGCGGTGTTCGTATAACTCAGTGGGTTCGCCTGGGACGTACTCGTTAAGGAAACAGTTTACCATTTTAAGAACCAAACGGAACAAAGAGTTTCTATTGGACTAATTCAAGTAGGTCCCTCTCCGTTCCATTTGCTTCCGTTTTAAGAAATGTTTTATTTCAGAGTCTGCGTAATGAATACACCCCAGGGCATGTTCAGTACAAAAATGTTTTGGAATGTTGCAGATAGAAATGCCATGAATAGAACTGACATGATTCCTTGAATCAGAGACATGTTTGTTCTTCATAATACATATCTATCTGAAAGTTGGCCAACGTTGTGTCCGTCCTCCTGCTGAACGCAGCCCTGGAACCCGCTTGTCCCTACCTATGTGAAGCTAGCCACAAAAATGTCACGAATATTTTCTATTCCAATGTTCTAAATGAACTTTTTAACTCTATCTGTATCGTGAAGGTTGTAAATTCTTCAGTTTGTTTAAATAATACAGACCGAGCTCCAGCATTGCAATGGTCAGGTTTTATTCAGAGAACGCTCTCCTGAAAGAAAAAACACAAAACACTTTTATACCATTCAGTCACAGTCAAGCCCCCACCCTGTTTTGTGTCCTCAGGGTCTGCCTTCAAAGGCATCCCTCAGTTGCTAATGTTTACCCCTCAGGGACAAGACCCCCACTCTGATAGATGAGGGTGGTAAACGTTTATGGCTAATCTCCTGCTAGCCTAAGAACTACATCCTGACTCATTTACCAAATGGTAACATTCTAACATTGTCTATGTAACTTCTAATACATCTTTACACATTACACAGTTTCAGGGTGAAACATCTTAGTCATTAACATTAAACATACAAATTCCTTTATCAAAAAACTATTCAATAATAAGTAATTTAATTTGTGAAGACCTTTCTCACACCCAAGGTGCGCATTTTAAAGTTATAATATTGCTACTGTGCTGGAGTGTGGGCCAGAGATGGCACTGGCAGCCTCAATGGCAGCTGCCATGGCATGTAGTAAGTGACTCATAGTGGGCGTGGCATGTAGTAAGTGACTCATAGTGGGCGTGGCATGTAGTAAGTGACTCATAGTGGGCGTGGCATGTAGTAAGTGACTCATAGTGGGCGTGGCATGTAGTAAGTGACTCATAGTGGGCGTGGCATGTAGTAAGTGACTCATAGTGGGCGTGGCATGTAGTAAGTGACTCATAGTGGGCGTGGCATGTAGTAAGTGACTCATAGTGGGCGTGGCATGTAGTAAGTGACTCATAGTGGGCGTGGCATGTAGTAAGTGACTCATAGTGGGCGTGGCATGTAGTAAGTGACTCATAGTGGGCGTGGCATGTAGTAAGTGACTCATAGTGGGCGTGGCATGTAGTAAGTGACTCATAGTGGGCGTGGCATGTAGTAAGTGACTCATAGTGGGCGTGGCATGTAGTAAGTGACTACAGATAGACATTGGCCACGGTGAGGGGTACTTTCAGGGCGCAGGGTGATCCCTTTTTGAACCCTTTCAGTACCAAAGACATATTTGGTGGTTTTAGTATTACATTCCAGTTGTCCTGTTTTAATATTACATTCCAGTTGTCCTGTTTTAATATTACATTCCAGTTGTCCTGTTTTAATATTACATTCCAGTTGTCCTGTTTTACACTCCCTTCTTTCCTGTTTTGTTTGATATTGCATGGACTGTTTTTTTGTTTCCTGTTCAGTGTGTCGTTGTGCCGTCTCTTTCGCTGTCTCAAACTAATGTCAACATGGTTGTATTGGTCGCGTTCCCCTGCTCAGTTGTTGATGCATCATCACATGGTTGCGTGCTGCATCATTGACTGTGCCGTTGGGACCAGACTGCTATAACATAGGTGGTTAACTGATACAACGCCTGGATAGGTATTTTAAGTAAGATCTGGCATGCTTCACAACGCCTGGGCAGAGGAACGTGCCCATAATCTCTATCTCTATCTCCCCTCTAGATGATGAGACAGATAGTCCCACTCTGTCTGATGCTAAGTGGAGTCAGATCCTGGCCCCTCCGGCCCACTTCCTGTCTCTGAACCCTGCCCTGGCTTTGACCCCTGACCCCAGGGACGGGGACTGTCCCCTCCCCTTCAAGACCCTCCCTGCCCCCGACCTGTCCTCTAGCAACTCCCAGGGGCCTGACACCAAACGCCACCCCGCTGCCAAGCCTCCGTCCTGGGGAGAGGAGAGGCTGGACCGCCCTGTGGACGTCTTCAGCCCTGCGCTCCCCCAACCCAACATCGGCAAGCTGGTGGGGGGTGACCAGGGTAAGTCTAGTCCTCCTCCTCACCCCTACCACTCAGCCCTGGAGAACGGCTGCTCCACTATCAGCCCCTCTAGTCCAACCAGCCCTGCCCTCAACGGGCTCAGTGAAGACCCCTGCAAGGGGAACCAGACAAGGGTGACCCCTGTTATCCCTTCAAACCACCACCAGCCCCCCGCGCCATCTGTCACACGTCCTGATGCCCCTGTGGAGGGTGTGGGTGGGGAGAGGAGAGGTGGAAGCTCCCACATTAGTCATTCATACTTTACCTATGAGGAGATTCTGGGAGGGGACAGACAGGTTGCAGACAGACAGGTAGCAGTAGAGCAGCCAGAGAGCACTTGGGCTGGGTCACCCATACATGAGAGGGGCAGAGAGGAGGCTGAAATGGCTGGGGGACAGTCACAGGACACTGGGGAGAGAGGACAGAGGTCGAGAGGATGGCGAGAGGGAGGACTGGGTGAAAACTCTGGGGAGAACGCACAGAATGGAGGGATGATGGAAAGACTGGGAGAGAGGAAGGAGTGTTGGAAGTCTTCTCAGAAGGAGAAGAGTTTGAAAGGAGAGATCGAGAAAAGGGGAAGTCAGGATAGAGAGATGGCTCTCACCAACGGCCTGGCTACTGCAAGAGAAGAAGAGGAGGAGGAGAGAGGTAGCAGAGGGGAGGGGGAGGGCTGGTCTCTCCCCCCTCCCCCTCCCCCCTCCAAGGAGGACTCCGTAACAGAGGAGAAGGAAATGGAGGAGAGCAAGCAAGAGAACGAAGGAGGAGGAGGTAGTAGCTGTTTTCCCTCCAAAATAAACAATAGTCGATTGCAGCCGGTGAGCTTGCCGTTTGGCGGGGCACGTCCTAAACTCCAGATACCCCCGCCCCAATATGAACAGGTCCAGAACCAGCTAGAACCTTCTGCTAACACCACCGGCAGCATTACCTGTAGCGACAAGAACAAGAACCTTGAGAACCGTGGCAGCGCCGTAATCATGGATACAGCAACTGTAGTTGCCTTGGGCGACCCTGGTAGTGGTGGTGGCATTGTGAAGGGGGAGTGGCTAAGCAGGGAGTCTCCTTCATCGTCGTTGGGCCTGGTGGAGGCGTCAGAGAGCAGCCCGGATAATGACTTCCAGGCAGGGCAGCACCACAAGGGGGCTCTGCCCAGGAAACAGCTCTCCCCCCTGGGGGATGTGGCTCCCGTGTGGGTCCCTGACTCCCAGGCTCCAGTCTGTATGAAGTGTGAGGTCCGGTTCACCTTCACCAAGAGAAGACATCACTGCAGGGCCTGTGGAAAGGTGGGTGTAGTCTATACAGCAGGTGGGTGTAGTATAAGGGTGTGTGTGTCTCCAGGTGTAATATAATGGTGTGTGTGTGTCTCCAGGTGTAATATAATGGTGTGTGTGTGTGTGTCTCCAGGTGTAATATAATGGTGTGTGTGTGTCTCCAGGTGTAATATAATGGTGTGTGTGTGTCTCCAGGTGTAATATAATGGTGTGTGTGTGTGTGTGTGTCTCCAGGTGTAATATAATGGTGTGTGTGTGTGTGTGTGTCTCCAGGTGTAATATAATGGTGTGTGTGTGTGTGTGTGTCTCCAGGTGTAATATAATGGTGTGTGTGTGTGTGTGTGTCTCCAGGTGTAATATAATGGTGTGTGTGTGTGTGTGTGTCTCCAGGTGTAATATAATGGTGTGTGTGTGTGTGTGTGTGTCTCCAGGTGTAATATAATGGTGTGTGTGTGTGTGTGTGTGTCTCCAGGTGTAATATAATGGTGTGTGTGTGTGTGTGTGTCTCCAGGTGTAATATAATGGTGTGTGTGTGTGTGTGTGTCTCCAGGTGTAATATAATGGTGTGTGTGTGTGTGTGTGTCTCCAGGTGTAATATAATGGTGTGTGTGTGTGTGTGTGTCTCCAGGTGTAATATAATGGTGTGTGTGTGTGTGTGTGTCTCCAGGTGTAATATAATGGTGTGTGTGTGTGTGTGTGTCTCCAGGTGTAATATAATGGTGTGTGTGTGTGTGTCTCCAGGTGTAATATAATGGTGTGTGTGTGTGTGTCTCCAGGTGTAATATAATGGTGTGTGTGTGTGTGTGTGTCTCCAGGTGTAATATAATGGTGTGTGTGTGTGTCTCCAGGTGTAATATAATGGTGTGTGTGTGTGTGTGTCTCTCCAGGTGTAATATAATGGTGTGTGTGTGTGTGTGTGTGTGTCTCCAGGTGTAATATAATGGTGTGTGTGTGTGTGTCTCCAGGTGTAATATAATGGTGTGTGTGTGTGTGTCTGTCTCCAGGTGTAATATAATGGTGTGTGTGTGTGTCTCCAGGTATAATATAATGGTGTGTGTGTCTGTCTCCAGGTATAATATAATGGTGTGTGTGTGTGTGTGTGTGTGTGTCTCCAGGTGTAATATAATGGTGTGTGTGTGTGTGTGTGTGTCTCCAGGTATAATATAATGGTGTGTGTGTGTCTCCAGGTGTAATATAATGGTGTGTGGGTGTCTCCAGGTGTAATATAATGGTGTGTGGGTGTGGGTGTCTCCAGGTGTAATATAATGGTGTGTGTGTCTGTCTCCAGGTGTAATATAATGGTGTGTGTGTGTGTCTCCAGGTGTAATATAATGGTGTGTGTGTGTGTGTCTCCAGGTGTAATATAATGGTGTGTGTGTGTGTGTCTCCAGGTGTAATATAATGGTGTGTGTGTCTCCAGGTGTAATATAATGGTGTGTGTGTCTCCAGGTGTAATATAATGGTGTGTGTGTGTGTGTCTCCAGGTGTAATATAATGGTGTGTGTGTGTGTGTCTCCAGGTGTAATATAATGGTGTGTGTGTGTGTGTCTCCAGGTGTAATATAATGGTGTGTGTGTGTGTGTCTCCAGGTGTAATATAATGGTGTGTGTGTGTGTGTGTCTCCAGGTGTAATATAATGGTGTGTGTGTGTGTGTGTGTGTGTCTCCAGGTGTAATATAATGGTGTGTGTGTGTGTGTGTCTCCAGGTGTAATATAATGGTGTGTGTGTGTGTGTCTCCAGGTGTAATATAATGGTGTGTGTGTGTGTGTGTGTGTGTCTCTCTCCAGGTGTAATATAATGGTGTGTGTGTGTGTGTGTGTGTGTGTGTGTGTGTGTGTGTCTCTCCAGGTGTAATATAATGGTGTGTGTGTGTGTCTCCAGGTGTAATATAATGGTGTGTGTGTGTCTCCAGGTGTAATATAATGGTGTGTGTGTGTGTGTGTGTCTCCAGGTGTAATATAATGGTGTGTGTGTGTCTCCAGGTGTAATATAATGGTGTGTGTGTCTCCAGGTGTAATATAATGGTGTGTGTGTGTGTGTCTGTCTCCAGGTATAATATAATGGTGTGTGTGTCTGTCTCCAGGTATAATATAATGGTGTGTGTGTGTGTCTCCAGGTGTAATATAATGGTGTGTGTGTGTGTGTGTGTCTGTCTCCAGGTGTAATATAATGGTGTGTGTGTGTGTGTGTGTGTGTGTCTCCAGGTATAATATAATGGTGTGTGGGTGTCTCCAGGTGTAATATAATGGTGTGTGGGTGTCTCCAGGTGTAATATAATGGTGTGTGTGTGGGTGTCTCCAGGTGTAATATAATGGTGTGTGTGTGGGTGTCTCCAGGTGTAATATAATGGTGTGTGTGTGTGTGTCTCCAGGTGTAATATAATGGTGTGTGGGTGTGGGTGTCTCCAGGTGTAATATAATGGTGTGTGGGTGTGGGTGTCTCCAGGTGTAATATAATGGTGTGTGGGTGTGGGTGTCTCCAGGTGTAATATAATGGTGTGTGTGTCTCCAGGTGTAATATAATGGTGTGTGTCTGTCTCCAGGTGTAATATAATGGTGTGTGTCTGTCTCCAGGTGTAATATAATGGTGTGTGTCTGTCTCCAGGTGTAATATAATGGTGTGTGTCTGTCTCCAGGTGTAATATAATGGTGTGTGTCTGTCTCCAGGTGTAATATAATGGTGTGTGTCTGTCTCCAGGTGTAATATAATGGTGTGTGTCTGTCTCCAGGTGTAATATAATGGTGTGTGTCTGTCTCCAGGTGTAATATAATGGTGTGTCTGTCTCCAGGTGTAATATAATGGTGTGTCTGTCTCCAGGTGTTCTGTACTGCCTGCTGCAGCCTGAGGAGTAGACTGATGTACATGGACAGGAAGGAGGCCAGAGTCTGTATCACCTGTCACTCTGCCCTACTGAATGGTGAGTCACTAATACTACACTGATCTAGGATCAGCTTACTACATCCCATTCATAACTTTAACCATTAGATACTGTCTTAACCACAGGTATAGGATCAGTTTATTCCACCTCAATCAGAACCAATGTTCCCTCTTAGCTGCACGCCCCCATGACTGCCACACAGAAGAAAGACAATTCCCACTCAACTTAACTAGTTGGCCCTGTTAGTTTACACTCAACTTAACTAGTTGGCCCTGTTAGTTTACACTCAACTTAACTAGTTGGCCCTGTTAGTTTACACTCAACTTAACTAGTTGGCCCTGTTAGTTTACACTCAACTTAACTAGTTGGCCCTGTTAGTTTACACTCAACTTAACTAGTTGGCCCTGTTAGTTTCTCTCTACTGTGGGAAATGTGATCTAATCAACATATTAGCCACTTTTAATGCAACATACCGAAACATTACTAACTAGTCTGCGGTTGTGAGTAGATCAAAGCATAGAACTGCATGTAGCAGCTTGTGCAAATTTATATCTCATTTCTGGTCAGCAATGGGTGAGTGATTGCTTAAAACGTGGACATTTCTAGCCATCAAATTTTTTTGTCTAAAAGGGGCAGTGTTGTATTTTGAAACAGGCTTGAATAAGCTAAATAGCCAATAGGCAGAGGGCAGCTAAGCCAATAGGCAGAGGGTAGCTAAGCCAATAGGCAGAGGGCAGCTAAGCCAATAGGCAGAGGGCAGCTAAGCCAATAGGCAGAGGGCAGCTAAGCCAATAGGCAGAGGGCAGCTAAGCCAATAGGCAGAGGGCAGCTAAGCCAATAGGCAGAGGGCAGCTAAGCCAATAGGCAGAGGGCAGCTAAGCCAATAGGCAGAGGGCAGCTAAGCCAATAGGCAGAGGGCAGCTAAGCCAATAGGCAGAGGGCAGCTAAGCCAATAGGCAGAGGGCAGCTAAGCCAATAGGCAGAGGGCAGCTAAGCCAATAGGCAGAGGGCAGCATCATTAGTCTGATTCTCTGTAATAATAATTGTATGGTGATGATAATGCATTCTTCTATTGTGTAAAGTGGTTAAAATACAACATTTTCAGTCACCTACTTGTATGAGCTGCTAAGTGGGTTAATTTCATGCATCTCATGGAATGTAGGCCTACATTGAACACCACACGTAAACAGCTACAGGAGGCTGAATGGTAGAACAGCTATTTCCATGTTAAAATGTTATGGGATGCATTTTCTCAATAGTTTTTGATGGTAGACCAGTCTGGTAGGCCTACGTTATGATCAAATAGCCACAGTAGCCTGCTTTGCCACTGTAATTTAAAGCGGGTACAGCTTCCATGTTCACAGTAAACGTGTGACAGAAGTTGCACAGAATTTTCACAACTTTTAAGTTTGCGTTCAGGTAACATTGATCATAACCTCAACAATTAGTCACTGCTACAGACACAGACCTACAGACCAGCTTTCTTCATCTAAATCTGCTACACAGATCTAGGATCAGTTTAGTCCATCCCATTTCTAACTTGAACCATTTAGAATGTAAACACAATACTGATGCTAGATCAGCGTTTAGAATCAAACTCCTCTTACTACGTCTACTAGTGTATCTGCCTTCGGTCTGGTTACGTTTCCAGGTAAAACTCTTTGCCCCGGTTCCAAGGCTCTGCTGACTGCTGATACTGGATTAGGATCAGGGCATCTACAATTATTTAATTTGATCCTATGTTGATCTTCACACTATATCGGTCCTATATCAACCCGATCCTAGATCTCCCTAGATCAACCTGATCCTATGTCTCCCTAGATAAACCTGATCCTAGATCAACTTGATCCTATATAGCTCCCTAAACCAATCCTATATACTGTGTCTCTATATACACACACTACATGACCAAAAGTATGTGGACACCTGCTCGACACCTGCTCATGGGCATTAATATGGAGTTGGTCCCTCTTTGCTGCTATAACAGCCTCCACTCTTCTGGGAAGGCTTTCCACTAATGTTGGAGCATTGCTGCAGGGACTTGCTTCCATTCAGCCCTAAGAGCATTAGTGAGGTTGGGTACTGATGTTGGGCGATTAGGTCTGGCTTGCAGTTGGTGTTCCAATTCATCCCAAAGGTGTTTGATGGGGTTGAGGTCAAGACTCTGTGCAGGCCAGTCAAGTTCTTCCACACCGATCTCGACCAACTTTTGCCACAAAGTTGGAAGCACAGAATCGTCTAGAATGTCATTGTATGCTATAGTGTTAAGATTTCCCTTCACTGGAACTAAGGGCCCGAACCATGAAAAACAGCCACAGACTATTATTCCTCCTCCACCAAACTTTACAGTTGGTACTATGCATTGGGGCAGGTAGTGTTCTCCTGGCATCCGCCAAACCCAGATTAGTTTGTCAGACTGCCAAATGGTGAAGCGTGATTCATTACTCCAGAGAACACGTTTCCACTGCTCCAGAGTCCAATGGCGGCGAGCTTTACATTGGTGAGCTTTACACCACTCCAGCTTGTGTGACTCTGCTTGGCCATGGAAACCCATTTCATGAAGCTCCCGACAAACAGTTCTTGTGCTGACGTTGCTTCCAGAGGCAGTTTGGAACTCGGTAGTGAGTGTTGCAACCAAGGACAGACGATTTTTATGAGCTACGCGCTTCAGCACTCGAGGGGTCCCGTTCTGAGCTTGTGTGGCCTACCACGTCAAGGCTGAGCCGTTACTGCTCCTATACGTTTCCGCTTCACAATAATGGCACTTACAGTTGAACGGGGAAGCTCTAGCAGCGCAGAAATTTGATGAACTGACTTGTTGAAAGTCACTGAGCTCTTCAGTAAGGCCATTCTACTGCCAATGTTTGTCTATGATGATTGCATGGCTGTGTGCTCAATTTTATACACCTGTTAGGAACGGGTGTGGATGAAATGGCCAAATTCACTAATATGAATGGCTGTCCACATAGTTTTGTGTATGTATGAGTCTTGTCTTTGCTATGACCAAAAGTGAAGACTGCTATACTATCAAATAAATTATCTAGGTTTAATGATTATGTGATTAAACTAACCACCTCCAACATTAATTAACTAGGAAGTCGGGGCACCACTGGAATCTGTCGTTTAGAGTTACTAATTCAAGGCAACTCTTCTGATATTTTATATTTATTTTTATAAGTAGTTTATTAATACATTTCAACTTATCTCGATCAGTCTCATTCTGAAAGTAATAAAATCCTAGTTTGCACGAACCCAGTTTTACTATGAATCATCCATACACAAATTGGCTAAATTATTTATTCACTAACTAATTAAACAATTACAGAATATACAATACATAACATTATACAGTAAATACCGTCCCTAGTGGACTAAACAAAACAGTTTGGTTAAAACACGATAGATTCAGAGAGGAAGGGTGTGGAAGACACGGAATTTGGCTTCTATCAGACATGGGAAACTAATGACACATAAATCTGACTACATATGCACTGTAAAAATCGCTCGTTCGGACAAAGGAATGTAGCCAGTATTTACAATTGAGGTGTGAGGCTCTGGTCTGCCCAGTCGAACTCGCCATGGTTCCTTTTGTAGAATCTTCCGGGTCCTCGTGTGAGAGGTTCACGTGGTCTGAGAGGTTAATCTCACTCTGGAGATGCGTCCGCGGTGGTCAGTGTTCTCGTACTAGATTTGCTCACAGGTTCAGCTACAATCTGACATATGCTAATCTAGGACGCACTTCTTCTTTAGCGAAATAGTTTAAATTAAATGAGCCCTTTTTTAACGCGGAGACAAGTCCTCAGGTTATTTGGAACTATAGGGATGTAGCTGAAATTCACCATCATTGGAAGATCGTTACGGGGGCTTTTATGGCGTAGAAAGGGGTTTGGTTCATCCTTCTAACCCAATGTCTTGGGCGTGGCCACTGCCTGGGCACGAGTTACCATTAAACCAACACTTTTTTTTCATTTTAGAAGGATTAAATCACATTGTAATCTTTTCAAAAGTATTCTTATACTCAGTTACACAGTTTATCCAACTTTCAGATGCAAGCCTCATAATTGAGGGACCTTTTATACACAGAGTTAAAGTGACTGTATTGTCTTTCCTGAGTGACAAGAATGAAACAAGGTGAATAGATTGTATCTGGCTTCTTCCCGACCGTTTACACATTATTCTCTAAAGGAGAAATACTGTTTAATTCTCCAATAGTTAGGGTAGGAGTATCTGGCGGGAGAGTCTCTTTTGTCTACTGTGAGATCCTCTCTCCCCCATACAACATGCACAGGGGAGAAGAGAGCCTCTGCCAGGAATTTATGACATTGTTAGTTAGGGCTAGCGTCATGTATGTATGTATGTATGTATGCTTTGCAATCTCTTTACATTCTCTCAACCAGCTTCATGAGGTAGTCACCTGGAATGCATTTCAATTAACAGGTATGCCTTGTTAAAATTGTATTTGTGGAATTTATGTCCTTCTTAATGCGTTTGTGTTGTGACAAGGTAGGGCTGGTATACAGAAGATAGCCCTATTTGGTAAAAGACCAAGTCCATATTATGGCAAGAACAGCTCAAATAAGCAAAGAGAAAGGACAGTCCATCATTACTTTAAAACATGAAGGTCAGTCAATCTGGAAAATGTCAAGAACTTGGAAAGTTTCTTCAAGTGCAAGTGCTATGTTGAAACTGGCTCTCATGAGGACAGCCACAGGAAAGGAAGACCCAGAGTTGCCTCTTCTGCAGAGAATAAATTCATTAGAGTTACCAGCCTCAGACATCTGTAATTACTGCACCTCAGATTGCAGCCCAAATAAATGCTTCACAGAGTTTAAGTAACAGAGACATCTCAACATCAACTGTTCAGAGGAGACTGCGTGAATCAGGCCTTCATGGTCAAATTGTTGCAAAGAAACCACTACTAAAGGACACCAATAAGAAGAAGAGACTTACTTGGGCCAAGAAACACGAGAAATTGACATTAGACCAGTGGAAATCTGTCCTCTTGGTCTGAGTCCAAATTCAAGATTTTTGGTTCCAACCACTGAGACGCAGAGTAGATGAACAGATGATCTCTGCATGTGTGGTTCCCACCGTGAAGCATGGAGAAGGAGGTGTGATGGCGTGGGGGTGCTTTGCTGGTGACACTGTCAGTGATATATTTAGAATTCAAGGCACACTTAACCAGCATGGCTACCACAGCATTCTGTAGCGATACGCCATCCTATCTGGTTTGCGCTTAGTGGGACTATCATTTGTTTTTCAACAGGACAATGACCCAACACACCTCCAGGCTGTGTAAGGGCTATTTGACCAAGAAGGAGAGTGATTGAGTGCTGCATCAGATGACCTGGCCTACACAATCACTTGACCTCAACCCAATTGAGATGGTTTGGGATGAGTTGGACCGCAGAGTGAAGGAAAATCAGCCAACAAGTGCTCAGCATATGTGGGAACTCCTTCAAGACAGGTGAAGCTGGTGGAGAGAATGCCAAGAGTGTGCCAAGCTGTCATCAAGGCAAAGGATGGCTACTTTGAAGAATCTAAAATATATTTTGATTAGCACCTTTTTTGGTTACTACATGATTCCGTATGTGTTATAGCATAGTTTAGATGTCTTCACTATTATTCTACATTGTAGAAAATGTTACAAATAAATAAAAACCCTTGAATGAGTAGGTGTCAACTTTTTTACTGGTACTGTATATACTGTGTGTGTGTGTGTGTGTGTGTGTGTGTGTGTATATATATATATATATATATACACACACACACACAGTGGGGAGAACAAGTATTTGATACACTGCCAATTTTTAGGTTCAGGTCTGGAGACTGGCTAGGCCACTCCAGGACCTTCAGATGCTTCTTACGGAGCCACTCCTTAGTTGCCCTGGCTGTGTGTTGCGGGTCGTTGTCATGCTGGATGACCCAGCCACGACCCATCTTCAATGCTCTTACTGAGGGAAGTAGGTTGTTGGCCAAGATCTCGCGATACATGGCCCCATCCATCCTCCCCTCAATACGGTGCAGTTGTCCTGTCCCCTTTGCAGAAAAGCATCCCCAAAGAATGATGTTTCCACCTCCATGCTTCACGGTTGGGATGGTGTTCTTGGGGTTGTACTCATCCTTCTTCTTCCTCCAAACACGGCGAGTGGAGTTTAGACCAAAAAGCTCTATTTTTGTCTCATCAGACCACATGACCTTCTCCCATTCCTCCTCTGGATCATCCAGGTGGTCATTGGCAAACTTTAGACGGGCCTGGACATGCGCTGACTTGAGCAGGGGGACCTTGTGTGCGCTGCAGGATTTTAATCCATGACGGCGTAGTGTGTTACTAATGGTTTTCTTTGAGACTGTGGTCCCAGCTCTCTTCAGGTCATTGACCAGGTCCTGCCGTGTAGTTCTGGGCTGATCCCTCACCTTCCTCATTATCATTGATGCCCCACGAAGTGAGATCTTGCATGGTGTCCCAGACCGAGGGAGATTGACCGTCATCTTGAAATTCTACCATTCTCTAGTAATTGCGCCAACAGTTGTTGCCTTCTCACCAAGCTGCTTGCCTATTGTCCTGTAGCCCATCCCAGCCTTGTGCAGGTCTACAATTTTATCCCTGATGTCCTTACACAGCTGTTTGTTTGAGTGTGTGGAGTCCGTTTGATTGAGTGTGTGGACA
This sequence comes from Thymallus thymallus, assembly GCA_023634145.1. Classification (NCBI taxonomy): domain Eukaryota; kingdom Metazoa; phylum Chordata; class Actinopteri; order Salmoniformes; family Salmonidae; genus Thymallus; species Thymallus thymallus. The sequence goes on from CM042382.1 coordinate 1,716,530, forward strand.
GGTGTCTTTTATACAGGTAACGAGTTCAAACAGGTGCAGTTAATACAGGTAATGAGTGGAGAACAGGAGGGCTTCTTAAAGAAAAACTAACAGGTCTGTGAGAGCCGGAATTCTTACTGGTTGGTAGGTGATCAAATACTTATGTCATGCAATAAAATGCAAATGAATTATTTAAAAATCATACAATGTATTTTTCTGGATTTTTGTTTTAGATTCCGTCTCTCACAGTTGAAGTGTACCTATGATAAAAAATTACAGACCTCTACATGCTTTGTAAGTAGGAAAACCTGCAAAATCGGCAGTGTATCAAATACTTGTTCTCCCCACTGTGTGTGTGTGTGTGTGTGTGTGTGTGTGTGTGTGTGTGTGTGTGTGTGTGTGTGTGTGTGTGTGTGTGTGTGTGTGTGTGTGTGTGTGTATATATGTATGTTATATATATGTGTGTGTGTGTGTGTGTGTGTATATATATATATGTGTGTATATATATATTAAGCAAAAAAAGAAACTGCCCTTTTTCAGTACCCTGTCTTTCAAAGATAATTCGTAAAAATCTGGAACGGTCATTAAGACACTAACAGCTTACAGACGGTAGGCAATTAAGGTCACAGTTATGAAAACTCCAAAAGAAAGATGTCCAGGGTCCCTGCTCATCTGCGTGAATGTGCCTTAGGCATGCTGCAAGGAGGCATGAGGACTGCAGATGTGGCCAGGGCAATAAATTGCAATGTCCGTACTGTGAGACGCCTAAGACAGCGCTACAGGGAGACAGGACGTACAGCTGATCGTCTTCGCAGTGGCAGACCACGTGTAACACCTGCACAGTATCGGTACATCCGAACATCACACCTGTTGGACAGGTACAGGATGGCAACAACAACTGCCCGAGTTACACCAGGAACGCACAATCCCTCCATCAGTGCTCACAGCAAGAACTGGCAAATCTGGTGCAGTCCATGAGGAGGAGATGCTCTGCAGTACTTAATGCAGCTGGTGGCCACACCAGATACTGACTGGTACTTTTGATTTTGACCCCCCCTTTGTTCAGGGACACATTATTCAATTTCTGTTAGTCACATGTCTGTGGAACTTGTTCAGTTTATGTCTCAGTTGTTGAATCTTGTTATATTCATACAAATATTTACACATGCTAAGTTTGCTGAAAAATAAACACAGTTGACAGTGAGAGGACGTTTCTTTTTTGGCTGAGTATATACAGTTGGAGTCGGAAGTTTACATACACTTAGGTTGAAGTGATTTAAAACTCATTTTTCAACCACTCCACAGATTTCATGTTAACAAACTATAGTTTTGGCAAGTCGGTTAGGACGTCTACTTTGTGCATGACACAATTCTTCCAACAATCGTTTAAATATTATTTCACTTATAATTCACTATATCACAATTCCAGTGGGTCAGAAGTTTACATACACTAAGTTGACTGTGCCTTTAAACAGCTTGGGAAATTCCAGAAAATGATGTCATGGCTTTAGAAGCTTTTGATAGGCTAATTGACATAATTTGAGTCAATTGGAGGAGTACCTGTGGATGTATTTCAAGGCCTACCTTCAAACTCAGTGCCACACACCCTCACGGCTGTCCCACCCCCACTTTGTCTCAACAGAGGTGTTGTGAGCAATCAGCAACCCCCTCCCCACCTCTGGACTGATCCTCAACATCCCCCTTCCCCCCACCTCCCCACCTGGTCTGGCTTTCACCACCAACCAAGTGAAGAGAGAGCTGGAGAGACTACATCAGTGGAAAGCAGCGGACCCTGATGGCATCAGCCCAAGGGTGCTTAGGTTCTGTGCTGACCAACTGTGTGTAATACTCCAGCGTCCCTTCAACCTTAGCCTGAGCCTAGAAAGGGTCCCTGTGCTGTGGAAAACATCCTGCCTCGTCCCAGTGCCCAAGAAGGCGCACCCCACTGTCCTGAATGACTTCAGACCTGTAGCGCTAACATCCCACATCATGAAAACCCTGGAAAGGTTAGTCCTCGCTCACCTCAGACCCCTGGTGTGTGCATCACTGGACTCCCTGCAGTTCGCATATCAGCACAACATTGGGATGGATGATGCAATCATCTACCTTCTGCAGAGGGCCTACTCTCACCTGGACAACGCAGGTTGCACTGTGAGGGTTATGTTTTTTTACTTCTCCAGTGCCTTCAAAACCATTCAGCCCCTGCTACTGGGTGAGAAGATGAGGATGAAGGTGGAAGCACCATTAGTCTCCTGGGTTACGGACTACCTGACCGGTAAGCCACAATTTGTGTGACTACAGAGCTGTGTGTCAGAACGGGCAGTTGGCAACACAGGGGCCCCCCAGGGAACGGTGCTGTCCCCCTTCCTGTTCACCCTCTACACCTCGGACTTCAGATATAACTCTGAAACATGCCACCTACAGAAGTTCTCGGATGACTCTGCTATTGTAGGGAGCATCGGGTGGGCAGGAGGAGGAGTACAGGAGCACAATCAGTGACTTTGTGTTGTGGTGTGAGCAGAACCACCTTCAGCTCAACATCAGCAAAACAAAGGAGATGGTGGTGGACTTCAGGAGAACCAAGGCCCAACTGACTGCAGTCCCTATACAGGGGATGGATGTGGAAATGGTTGGGTCATACAAGTTCCTGGGAGTCTATATGGACAACAGGCTGTAATGGGCTGGTAACACCGGGGCTCTGTACAAAAAGGGCCAGAGTCGACTCTACTTTCTGAGGAGGCTCAAGTCCTTCAACGTGTGCAGTAAACTACTGCATACTTTCTACCAGTCTGTGGTGCCATCTTTTTTGGAGTGGTGTGCTGGGGTGCCAACATAAAGGCTGGTGATGCTTCTCGGGTAAATAAGCTGATCAGGAAGGTTAGCTCTGTCCTGGGGATTAGCCTTGACACTCTAGAGGAGGTGGTGGAGAGACGGATCCTGGCCAAACTGCTGGCCATCATGGACAACGTCACCCACCCTCTGCATGCCATGGTTATGATGCAGAGGAGCACCTTCAGTCACAGACTGATCCCACCACGGTGTGCCAGAGAGCGCTACAGGAGGTCCTTCCTGCCGGCGGCTATTAGACTATTTAATGCCTCACCGGGGTGACTCTGGTCTGTAATCACTCATTCACTCAGGACGTATTCATGCAGGTCTGTATATACATACTCATGTACAGTTGTTATATCATATCGCGTGCAATATTGCTAGTAATTCTTGGACTGAACTTACTTAGTCATTCACTCAGGAATGCATATTAGTATCCTGTCAGTTGTATCTTTTTTCATTGCTTTTAGTATATTGAATGTGCAATACGTGCATTTATCTGTAATTAAACCCTGCGCACTAAGGACTGTATTTTAAGGGAATTACTATTATTATCCTAAATTATATCATACACACATTTAGCTATTAAAGTATCTCTTCCTGTCATTTACCTGTACAGTTAATGTAACCATGCAAGTATTCACTTATCTGTAAATATAACTGTATATTTACCTGTACAGTTAATGTAACCATGCAAATATTCACTTACCTGTTAATTTAACCAGTCTGTATATTAAGTAAACTATTATTACCATCACTTATATCATACGCACTTTTAGCTATTTAAGTATTTCTCTGCCATCGACCTGTATAGTATAGTTAATCATGCAAATACTCCTTATTTATCTATATCAACTTTCAATATTTGTATCTTTTTTTTTTTCACCTAACACTCTGTAACAATGTATAGTGTACATATTCAGCCATCCACCCATACTATGCAATGTCTTTTTATAGCTTTTTGCACTCCAGACATCTTGTATTTTTAAACGTTTTCATACTGCCGCTCTATGTATCGTGTATCTGTCTTTTGTATTTTTGTTCTGGCATTTTGCACCTGCCCTGTGTTTTGTTGTAGCTGCTTGACAAAGAAATTTCCCCTCGGTGATCAATAAATGTTAACAGCTGTACAGACTATCCATCTATCTATCACCTCCCTCTATCAATCCTATATCGAACTTGTTCCTCCGTCTCTCTGTCCTCAGCACATTCGTGGGAGGGTATGTGTGACGGGTCTAACCAGAGCCCTAACCCCAACAACCCAGCAGAGTACTGCAGTACCATCCCACCTCTGCAGCAGGTCCAAGCCTCAGGAGCGCTGGCCTCCCTTCCTCCCACTGTCATGGTCCCTGTGGGGGTCCCTAAAACACCTGGCTCAGAGGGTAACCATCTCCCATACACACACCTGTTACAACTTTCATCTCACCCTCTCTACTCTGGTTTCTTTGTTTCTGTGTTAAATTTTCACCAACAGTATCCTGTCTGTGCGTCACAGGGTCCCTCGCGCGGGAGCAGAGGAGGGTGTGGTTTGCAGACGGGATCCTACCCAGTGGGGAAGCAGCGGAATCCCCCAAGCCCCCTGCTACCAGCCCCGCCCCCTTGGCCGTCTCACAGTGTTCCAACAAATCCTCCGCTGCTGATTCGTCAGAGGTACGGTTGGCACCACAGGTCAAAAAGTCTTATCTTACAGTTTGTTGAAGAGGAACTTTAGCAGAAGTCTAGTATTTACAGTTTAGAATTTATATTCTGAGGTTGGTTGATGTCAGGCGCTGGTTTAGCAATAACTGACTACGATTAGGAGGAAATCTACTGGATAGCCCTTAGCCTAGAGATATGTTTGTAACCATGTGCTAAGATAGTCTGGCTAACACCAGCTTTCGAAGACTTCCTGACTTGAGAGTCTGGAATGGCTGCTTTATGTCTGCACGAAGTGCCCATAATGAAGGGGCTGTGCCCTCAGTCTTCAAGGCGGCACCCTATGCTGGTTGTATTTCCCTGTCGTAGAATTGAACTAATCATGATCTGTTGTTTTCCATAGGCCCCGCCCCTTCCACACACCGTGTCTAGCTAGCTAGCACAAACCTTCGGAGGTCGGACATTGTTTGCTGCTAGCATCAGGAATAGGGCATATAAATCATCACACACATCTTCAAAATGTTACAACTCTTCTACACTAAAACGAGTGACGTATTAGACAACTGCATCCTGTTAAACGTTATCATCTTGTGGTTTGCAAGTAGCAACTAACATTACCGAGCATGGCTAACACTAGCAAGCATTGTTCAGCCCATAGAAAGCCAGCCAGCTAGCTAATAACTTAGCTTGATTGCCTTTAGCGGGGGACACGATTGTCAGAATTGGTAAGACAGCCAATACATCCTCCCTTTGCACAAAAGCTGAAAATGTTTCAAGTTGCTCCTATTTTAATAAAATCCCCAAGTTGGTCATAACAATATGTCAGTGTAGTCTCTCCATTTCCTATTCAGAAAGCGCCATCAGTTTCCCCACAGTTTTACTTAGGCTGGTTGACTTGAGTTTGGCTTGTTTACTTCTCTAGGAGGGTGTAGCAGGTTGATGAGGAAGCGTGGGGGGGTGTTGCCCATGCAAATAGCATGCATATGAGAACCAATCCAAAAGTTGCTCAAAATTTGAGCTAACCTCCCCTTTTACTAGACCAAGTTTCCAGTTACTAGACCAGTGAGTCACAGCTCGCTTTGTAGTCACGTGTTAGTCAGGTGCTAAGAGTTTCTCGAATGAAAAGCATTTTGAATGTACACTTAACAAAATATAAACACAACATGTAAAGAGTTGGTTTCATGAGCTGAAATAAAAGATCCCAGAAATGTTCCATACGCACAAAAAGGTTACTTCTCTCAAATGTTGTTAACAAATTTGGTTACATTCCTGTCAGCAAGCATTTCTCCTTTGTCAAGATAATCCATCCACCTGACAGGTTTGGCATATCAAGAAGCTGATTAAACAGCATGATCATTACACAGGTGCACCTTGTGCTGGGGACAATAAAAGGCTACTAAAATGTGCAGTTTTGTCACACAACATGTCACAGATGTCTTAAGTTTTGAGGGATTGCTCAATTGGCATACTGACTGCAGCTGTTGCCAGAGAATTGAATGTTAATTTCTCTACCATAAGCCGCCTCCAACATAATTTTGAATGTTGTTGGAGAAACTGTCAGAAATGCTTGCTGGAGAAGTGTGCTCTTCACGGATTAATCCTGATTTCAACTGTGTATGACGTTGTGTGGGCGAGCAGTTTGCTGATGTCTACATTTTGAACAGAGTGTCCCATGGTGGGGTTATGATATGGGCAGGCATAAGCTATGGACAACTAATACAATTACATTTATCAATGGCAATTTGAATGCACCGAGATACGTGACGAGATCCTGAGACCCATTCATCCACCGCATCACCTCATGTTTCGCACAGCCATTAGTTGAGGAATAAAATGTGGCTTAACAAATCACATAAGTTACATGGATTTACTCTGTATAAAAAATAACCATGTTTTTGTCACATGATTTCAGAATGACTAAATCTGTGAATGACTGTAGCCATGAAGTGCTTTGAAAGGCTGGTCATGGCTCACATTAACACCATTATCCCAGAAACCATAGACCCACTCCAATTTGTATACCGCTCAAACAGATCCACAGATGATGCAATCTCTACTGCACTCCACACTGCCCTTTCCCACCTGGACAAAAGGAACACCTACGTGAGAATGCTGTTCATTGACTACAGCTCAGCGTTCAACACCATAGTGTCATCAAAGCTCATCACTCTGACGCTCGTCGGATGTGTCAGGGCTTGCAAACTATCACGGGGTACAAAGAGAAACCCAGCCGCAAGCTGCCCAGTGACGCAAGCCTACCAGACGAGCTAAATGCCTTCTATGTATGCTTTGAGGCAAGCAACACTGAGCCATACATGAGAGCACCAGCTGTTTCGGACGACTGTGTGATCACGCTCTCCAGAGGCCGATGTGAGTAAGACCTTTAAACAGGTCAACATTCACAAGGCCAAACGGATTACCAGGACGTGTACTCAGAGCATGCTCTGACCAGCTGGCAAGTGTTTTTACTGACAATCTCAATTGCACTCCACACTGCCCACCTGGACATTTTACATCTACGTCATTTAGCAGACGCTCTTATCCAGAGCAACTTACATACATATATTACAAAAGGAACACCTACAGTGGGGAGAACAAGTATTTGATACACTGCCAATTTTGCAGGTTTTCCTACTTACAAAGCATGTAGAGGTCTGTAATTTTTATCATAGGTACACTTCAACTGTGAGAGACGGAATCTAAAACAAAAATCCAGAAAATCACATTATGATTTTTACATAATTAACTTGCATTTTATTGCATGACATAAGTATTTGATCACCTACCAATCAGTAAGAATTCCGGCTCTCACAGACCTGTTCTTTAAGAAGCCCTCCTGTTCTCCACTCATTACCTGTATTAACTGCACCTGTTTGAACTCGTTACCTGTATAAAAGACACCTGTCTGCACACTCAATCAAACAGACTCCAACCTCTCCACAATGGCCAAGGCCAGAGAGCTGTGTAAGGACATCAGGGATAAAATTGTAGACCTGCACAAGGCTGGGATGGGCTACAGGACAATAGGCAAGCAGCTTGGTGAGAATGCAACAATTGTTGGCGCAATTATTAGAAAATGGAAGAAGTTCAAGATGACGGTCAACCTCCCTCGGTCTGGTGCACCATGCAAGATCTCACCTCGTGGGGCATCAATGATCATGAGGAAGGTGAGGGATCAGCCCAGAACTACACGGCAGGACCTGGTCAATGACCTGAAGAGAGCTGGGACCACAGTCTCAAAGAAAACCATTAGTAACACACTACGCCGTCATGGATTAAGGTCCCCCTGCTCAAGCCAGTGCATGTCCAGGCCCGTCTGAAGTTTGCCAATGACCATCTGGATGATCCAGAGGAGGAATGGGAGAAGGTCATGTGGTCTGATGAGACAAAAATAGTGCTTTTTGGTCTAAACTCCACTCGCCGTGTTTGGAGGAAGAAGAAGGATGAGTACAACCCCAAGAACACCATCCCAACCGTGAAGCATGGAGGTGGAAACATCATTCTTTGGGGATGCTTTTCTGCAAAGGGGACAGGACGACTGCACCGTATTGAGGGGAGGATGGATGGGGCCATGTATCGCGAGATCTTGGCCAACAACCTCCTTCCCTCAGTAAGAGCATTGAAGATGGGTCGTGGCTGGGTCTTCCAGCATGACAATGACCCGAAACACACAGCCAGGGCAACTAAGGAGTGGCTCCGTAAGAAGCATCTCAAGGTCCTGGAGTGGCCTAGCCAGTCTCCAGACCTGAACCCAATAGAAAATCTTTGGAGGGAACTGAAAGTCTGTATTGCCCAGCGACAGCCCCGAAACCTGAAGGAACTGTATGGAGGAGTGGGCCAAAATCCCTGCTGCAATGTGTGCAAACCTGGTCAAGAACTACAGGAAACGTATGATCTCTGTAATTGCAAACAAAGGTTTCTGTAACAAATATTAAGTTCTGCTTTTCTGATGTATCAAATACTTATGTCATGCAATAAAATGCAAATTAATTACTTAAAAATCATACAATGTGATTTTCTGGATATTTGTTTTAGATTCCGTCACTCACAGTTGAAGAGTACCTATGATAAAAATTACAGACCTCTACATGCTTTGTAAGTGGGAAAACCTGCAAAATTGGCAGTGTATCAAATACTTGTTCTCCCCACTGTATGTGAGAATGCTGTTCATTGACTTCAGCTCAGCGTTCAACACCATAGTGTCATCAAAGCTCATCACTAAGCTAAGGACCCTGGGATTAAACACCTCCCTCTGCAACTGGATCCTGGACTTCCTGACGAGCCGCCCCCAGGTGGTGAGGGTAGGCAGTAACCTACTCGCCACGCTGACCCTCAGGGGTGCGTGCTTAGCCCCCTCCTGTACTCCCTGTTCAACCACTACTGTGTGTCCAAGCACAAATACAACACCAACGTTAAGTTTGACTCTGTACCTGTACCCCTGCACATGGACTCGGTACCTGTACCCCTGCACATGGACTCGGTACCTGTACCCCTGCACATGGACTCTGTACCTGTACCCCTGCACATGGACTCTGTACCTGTACCCCTGCACATGGACCCGGTACCTGTACTCCCGCACATGGACCCGGTACCTGTACCCCTGCACATGGACTCTGTACCTGTACCCCTGCACATGGACCCGGTACCTGTACTCCCGCAAATGGACCCGGTACCTGTACTCCCGCACATGGACTTGGTACCTGTACCCCTTCACATGGACTCTGCACCGGTATATAGCCTCATTACCGGTGTATATGTGTGTATACACACACACACACACACACACACACACACACCGGTACTGAGTGTATACATTTTTGTTAATATTTTTCCTTCAGTTTATTTAGCAGATTTTTCTTACTTATTAAATCTCTGCATTGTTGGTTAAGTAAGCATTTCACAGTAAGGTCTACACCTGTTGTATTCAGCGCAGGTGACAAATAAACTGTGATTTGAAAAGGTAATTGCCATTTCTTTAATAGCATATTAACCCAGCTCTGACACACAACTAAATGTTTTGGCATTTAGCAGACTCTCTTATCCAGAGTAACTTACAGGAACAATTTGGGTTAAGTGCCTTTCTCAAGGGCACATCAACAGATTTTTCACATTCGGCTCAGGGGTTCGAACCAGGAACCTTTCGGTTACTGTTCCAACGCTATTAAAAGCTAGGTACCCTGCAACACATTATTTACTGAATGTGAAGGAGAATCCGTCCATGACGTATGCAATGATCATTTAACTGTAAAGTACTTTCTATCACTTTTTACAGTCGTGGCCAAAAGTTTTAAGAATGACACAAGTATTGGTCTCCACAAAGTTTGCTGCCTCAGTGTTGATGATGGCAATTTTCATATACTCCAGAATGTCATGAGTGATCAGATGAATTGCAATTAATTGCAAAGTCCCTCTTTGCCATGAAAATGAACTTAATCACCAAAAACATTTCCACTGCATTTCAGCCCTGCCACAAAAGGACCAGCTGCCATCATGTCAGTGATTGTCTCGTTAACACAGGTGAGAGTGTTGACGAGGACAAGGCTGATTGAGTCAGAATAACAGGCTGGAAGCTTTAAAAGGAGGGTGGTGCTTGAAATCATTGTTCTTCCTCTGTCAACCATGGTTACCTGCAAGGAAACACGTGCTGTCATCATTGCTTTGCACAAAAAGGGCTTCACAGGCAAGGATAGTGCTGCTGGTAAGCGCCTAAATCAACCATTTATCGGCTCATCAAGAACTTCAAGGAGAGGGGTTCAATTGTTGTGAAGAAGGCGTCAGGGCGCCCAAGAAAGTCCAGCAAGCGCCAGGACCGTCTCCTAAAGTTGATTCAGCTGCGGGATCGGGGCACCACCAGTGCAGAGCTTGCTCAGGAATGGCAGCAGGCAGGTGTGAGTGCATCTGCACGCACAGTGAGGCGAAGACTTTTGAAGATTGCCTGGTGTCAAGAAGGGCAGCAAAGAAGCCACTTCTCTCCAGGAAAAACATCAGGGACAGACTGATATTCTGCAAAAGGTACAGGGATTGGACTGCTGAGGACTGGGGTAGAGTCATTTTCTCTGATGAATCCCCTTTCCGATTGTTTGGGCCATCCGGAAAACAGCTTGTCCGAAGAAGACAAGGTGAGCGCTACCATCAGTCCTGTGTCATGCCAACAGTAAAGCATCCTCAGACCATTCATGTGTGGGGTTGCTTCTCAGCCAAGGGAGTGGGCTCACTCACAATTTTGCCTAAGAACACAGCCATGAATAAAGAATGGTACCAACACATCCTCCAAGAGCAACTTCTCCCAACCATCCAAGAACAGTTTGGTGACGACCAATGCCTTTTCCAGCATGATGGAGCACCTTGCCATAAGGCAAAAGTGATAACTAAGTGGCTTGGGGAACAAAACATCAACATTTTGTGTCCATGGCCAGGAAACTCCCCAGACCTTAATCCCATTGAGAACTTGTGGTCGATCCTCAAGAGGCGGGTGGACAAACAAAAACCCACAACTTCTGACAAACTCCAAGCATTGATTATGCAAGAATGGCCTGCCGTCAGTCAGGATGTGGCCCAGAAGTTAATTGACAGCATGCCAGGGAGGATTGCAGAGGTCTTGAAAAAGAAGGGTCAACACTGCAAATATTGACTCTTTGCATAAACTGAATGTCCTTGTCAATGAAAGCCTTTGACACTTATGGAATACTTGTAATTATACTTCAGTGTTACCATAGTAACTACTGACATAAAGATCTAAGAACACTGAAGCAGCAGACTTTGTGGAGACCAATACTTGTGTCATTCTCTAAACGTTTGGCCAGGACTGTACAACCATTCACAGCAGAGATCTGTCCACTTCACCAGTCTGCCTGCGTACAACTGCCACACTATGCTATAACCCCTCTCCCCTCCTTCCTCCAGGCATCGTCCCCTGCCCATGCAGACCCAGTGGGAAGCCCTGTAGGCAGCTCAGTCAGTCTAATTCCGGAGGACGGCCTTCCTCCCATCCTCATCTCCACCGGAGTTAAAGGAGGTACGGGAGGCCACAGCACAGGTGCTTGACCTCACCCATCCTCACCTCACTGTCGATCATACTATACGCTGTGTGTGTGGGTCTGGTGTCATGTCTGCGTTCATGTCCATGTAGCAGGCTGGGAGGGGTGTGGGGCTGGGGGTACATGTCCATGTAGCAGGCTGGGAGGGGGTACATGTCCATGTAGCAGGCTGGGAGGGGTGTGGGGCTGGGGGTACATGTCCATGTAGCAGGCTGGGAGGGGGTACATGTCCATGTAGCAGGCTGGGAGGGGTGTGGGGCTGGGGGTACATGTCCATGTAGCAGGCTGGGGGTGGGAGCCCTCTTCAGTGGGGTTCAATGTGAGATGTTAGAAAGCTTTGTTTCCCCCCACCACCCTCAGACTATGCGGTGGAGGAGCGTCCCTCTGAGATCGTTCTGATGCAGCAGCTGGAGGAAGGAGGTCCTGACCCCCTGGTCTTTGTTCTCAACGCTAACCTGCTGGCCATGGTCAAACTGGTCAACTGTGAGTTAACTTGTTCTAGCTCCATTGTTGTTGATTTGACCAGAGCGTCCGTATCCTAGAAAATCTAACCCCCTCTCCCCCTACGCTGCAGTATCTAACCCCCTCTCCCCCTACGCTGCAGTATCTAACCCCCTCTCCCCCTACGCTGCAGTATCTAACCCCCTCTCCCCCTACGCTGCAGTATCTAACCCCCTCTCCCCCTACGCTGCAGTATCTAACCCCCTCTCCCCCTACGCTGCAGTATCTAACCCCCTCTCCCCCTACGCTGCAGTATCTAACCCCCTCTCCCCCTACGCTGCAGTATCTAACCCCCTCTCCCCCTACGCTGCAGTATCTAACCCCCTCTCCCCCTACGCTGCAGTATCTAACCCCCTCTCCCCCTACGCTGCACAGTATCTAACCCCCTCTCCCCCTACGCTGCAGTATCTAACCCCCTCTCCCCCACTATCTAACGTCCAGTCTGGTTTCCCTTCTCCAGACGTAAACAGGAAGTGTTGGTATGTGACCAGTAAGGGGATGCATGCAGTGGGCCAGGCTGAGGTGGTGGTGCTGCTGCAGTGTCTACCTGACGAGAAGAGCATCCCCAAAGACCTCTTCAGCCACTTTGTACAGCTCTACCAGGAGGCCCTCACAGGTTAGTATAATATACCTCCATCAAGGCCCTCACAGGTTAGTATAATATACCTCCATCAAGGCCCTCACAGGTTAGTATAATATACCTCCATCAAGGCCCTCACATGTTAGTATAATATACCTCCAAGGCCCTCACAGGTTAGTATAATATACCTCCATCAAGGCCCTCACAGGTTAGTATAATATACCTCCACCAGGAGGCCCTCACAGGTTAGTATAATTTACCTCCACCAGGAGGCCCTCACAGGTAGAATGGACACCTCCACCAGGAGGCCTACTAAGATATTTTACAGCTCTACCAGGAGGCCTTCACAGGTATAATAAGACCAGTAGGCTACCTCAACCAGGAGGCCTACTTAGATTCTATTCTCCAGCGTTGCCAGGAGGCCTTCATGGGGAAATGTAGCTGTTAGAGGTCTAGAGGTGAGTTGATCAATACTAGCCAGGTTACCTTCACAGAAACAAGGCTACTGCCTGCTAGCCAGTGTAGTGATGGTGTAGCTCAACCTCATCAGGAAATACAGTCTAAACATTTAGTGTCCTGTTGTCAGCCTAGTTGAGGCCAGCTCCGTCCAGATAGGTCAGGTGTATTGTTGTGTCCCACTAAGGTTCTCTGTGTGCGTCCAAAATGGCTCCCTATATAGTGCACTACTTTTGTCCAGAGCCCTATGGGACCTGGTCAAAACAAGTGCACTACATAGTGAATAGGGTGCCATTTGGTACACAGCCTTTGTCTCACCACTCCACCTTATGCTGTGGTTATTAGATACTCACAGTAACACCAGGGAAACTCAACAGGCTGGGGAATGACAGACAGACAGACAGATACTTTATTGATCCCAGAGGGGAAATTTCTTTGGCCAGGATCCTTCTCTCCACCACCTCCTCTAGAGTGTCAAGATTAATCCCCGGAATTTAGCTAGCCTTCCTGATCAGCTTATATACCAGAGAAGCATCACCAGCCTTTATGTTGGTGCCCCAGCACACCACTGGTAGAAGGTATGCAGTAGTTTACTGCACACGTTGAAGGACCAGAGCCTCCTCAGAAAGTAGAGTCGGCTCTGGCCCTTTTTGTACAGGGCCCCGGTGTTACCAGCCCATTCCACCTGCTGTCCATATGGACTCCCAGGAACTTGTATGACCCAACCATTTCCACATCCATCTCCTGTATAGGGACTGCAGTCAGTTGGACCATCAGTCAGGATGTGGCCCAGAAGTTAATTGACAGCATGCCAGGGCGGATTGCAGAGGTCTTGAAAAAGAAGGGTCAACACTGCAAATATTGACTCTTTGCATAAACTGAATGTCATTGTCAATGAAAGCCTTTGACACTTATGGAACACTTGTAATTATACTTCAGTGTTACCATAGTAACTACTGACATAAAGATCTAAGAACACTGAAGCAGCAAACTTTGTGGAGACCAATACTTGTGTCATTCTCAAAAAATTTTGCCACGACTGTACACTGAGTATACCAAACATTTGGAACACCTTCATAATATTGAGTTGCACTGCCTTTTGCCCTCAGAACAGCCCCAATTTGTCAAAGCATGGACTCCACAAGGTGTTGAAAGCGTTCCACTTCATCTACACTGATTTTGAAGTGGATTTAACAGGTGACATCAATAACGGTTATACCTTTCACCTGGATTCACGTCAGTCTCTCATGGAAAAAGCAGGTGTCCTAATGTTTAGTTAGGACATCTACTTTGTGCATGACACAAGTAATTCTTCCAACAATTGTTTACAGACAGATTATTACTTATAATTCACTATATCACAATTCCAGTGGGTCAGAAGTTAACAAACACTAAGTTGACTGTGCCTTTTTAAACAGCTTGAAAAATTCCAGAAAATGATTTTCATGGCTTTAGAAGCTTCTGATAGGCTAATTGACATAATTTGAGTCAATTGGAGGTGTACCTGTGGATGTATTTCAAGGCCTGCCTACAAACTCAGTGACTCTTTGCTAGACATCATGGGAAAATCAAAAGAAATCAGGCAAGACCTCTGGGGAAAACAATTGTAGACCACAAGTCTGGTTCATCCTTGGGAGCAATTTGCAAACGCCTGAAGGTACCACGTTCATCTGTACAAACAATAGTATGCAAGTATAAACACCATGGGACCATGCAGCTGTCATAATGATCAGGAAATCAATCAAATCAATCCCAGAACAACACCAAAGGACCTTGTGAAGATGCTGGAGGAAACAGGTACAAAAGTATCTATATCCACAGTAAAACGAGTCCTATATCGACATAACCTTAAAGGCCGCTCAGCAAGGAAGAAGCCACTGCTCCAAAACCACCATAAAAAAGCCAACTGGACATGGGGACAAAGATCATACTTTTTGGAGAAATGGTCCTCAGGTCTGATTTAAACAAAAATAGAACTGTTTGGCCATAATGACCATCGTTATGTTTGGAGGAAAAAGGGTGAGGCTTGCAAGCCGAAGAACACCATCCCAACCGTGAAGCCCGGGGTGGCAGCATCATGTGACCTAAAACATCATCAGATTGTTTAAGTCCTAAAAGTAGATAAAGAACCCAGTTAAACAAATGAGACAAAAATATTATACTTTAATTTATTTATTGAGGAAAATTATCCAATATTACATGTCTGAGTGGCGAAGGTATGTGAACCTCTAGGATAAGCAGTTAATTTGAAGGTGAAATTAGTCAGGTGTTTTCAATCAATGGGATGACATTAAGGTGTGAGTGGGAACCCTGTTTTATTTAAAGAACCAAGATTTCTCAAAGGTTACAAAACCATCTCTAAAGAGTTGACTCCACCAATCCACAGATTGTGTACAAATGGAGGAAATTGAAGACCATTGTTACCCTCCCCAGGAGTGGCCGACCAACAAAGATCATTCCAAGAGCAAGGCGTGTAATAGTCCGCGAGGTCACAAAGGAACCCAGGGTAACTTCTAAGCAACTAAAGGCCTCTCTCTCATTGGCTAATGTCAATGTTCATGAGTCTACCATCAGGAGAACACTGAACAACAATGGTGTGCATGGCAGGGTTGCAAGGAGAAAGACACTCCCCTCCAAAAAGAACATTGCTGCCCGTCTGCAGTTTGCTCCAGATCACCTGGACAAGCCAGAAGGCCATTGGACGGATGAGACCAAAATATAACTTTTTGGTTTAAATGAGAAGCGTTATGTTTGGCGAAAGGAAAACACTGCATTCAACAAAGCACACAAGTCGTTCTACCAAAAAATGGTTAAAGAAGAATAAAGTTAATGTTTTGGAACGGCCAAGTCAAAGTCCTGACCTTAATCCGATGGAAATGTTGTGTAAGGGCCTGAAAACGAGCAGTTCATGTGAGGAAACCCACCAACATCCCAGAGTTGAAGCTGTTCTGTACGGAGGAACGGGCTAAAGGTCCTCCAAGCCGATGTGAAGGACCGATCAACAGTTACCGGAAACGTTTAGTTGCAGTTATTGCTGCACAGGGGAGTCACACCAGATACTGAACGCAAAGGTTCACATACTTAGTGAGAAAGTATTTAATTATACAACACAACAAGCTGCACGTGAGTTGAATGTGAGACACAGGGAATGCTGTGTTTTATATGGTCTACTGGGACACAGTATGTGCCCACATCTGGTATCTATCAGACTAGGAACCTCCCAACTTATAGTAGACTATCTGGCACCGATACCGACATGATGACTTATTACAATCTAAAACCGCGTCCCCTCAGGCTTCCTTGACCCCCATAGTGACATGATGATGGATTGAGCACATTCCAAGTCAATTACCAAGTATAATATTTTTGTCTCATCTGTTTAACTGTGTTCTCTTTATCTACTGTTAGGACTTCTAATGTTTTGGGTCATATTTATGCAGAAATATAGACAATTCTAAAGGGTTCACAAACTTTCGAGCAGCACTGTATTTAGCAGATGTTATTACGGGTGTAGCGAAATGCTTGTGTTTCTAGCGCCAACAGTGCAGTAACATGTAAATACATGTTACCCTGGAAGCATGAAGGCCTGCGTTGTTCAGTCAGCTCAGTTGTCCTACAAGACAATATTCTAGAACTGTCTCGTCTCTCCTTATGTCCGTCTGCTGTTAGATCTTTCCCGGGGGACAAATCCCAGAACTATTAATATCCCTAAAGATGTAGGTTACATGAGGACATAATCCCAGAACTACTAATATCCCTACAGGTGTAGGTTATGAGGACATTGAACAAACATCGGCCCGTTTGACTTTGTTCATGTTACAAAGACCAAACATTTTATGTTGGAAATATTATATTTTAACCAGGTTTCCATCCAGCCATTTAATGCAGAATAATAACATCACCACCGGGTTGATGGAAACATGTCATACTGGTACAAATGCCGACAGACATGGTGAGATCTTTTTGTGTTGGTAAAATTAATTATGCGAGAAATGGCAGTGGAAATGCCATCATATCTAATCTTGGAGTCACGCGATGATATGTTGTGTGGTTCTCCCACTATGACTCGGGAAATCATACAGTTTATTAGGCTACAGATGAAATAAGTTACAGGGTGGGGAATGTGTAAGGTAATGAGCTTGATGCTATACCTGGGATTTACTGGGCAGATTAGGGGAGACGAGGGCTATACCTGGGATTTACTGGGCAGATTAGGGGAGACGAGGGCTATACCTGGGATTTACTGGGCAGATTAGAGGAGACGAGGGCTATACCTGGGATTTACTGGGCAGATTAGGGGAGACGAGGGCTATACCTGGGATTTACTGGGCAGATTAGGGGAGACCAGGGCTATACCTGGGATTTACAGGGCAGATTAGGGGAGACGAGGGCTATACCTGGGATTTACTGGGCAGATTAGGGGAGACGAGGGCTATACCTGGGATTTACTGGGCAGATTAGGGGAGACGAGGGCTATACCTGGGATTTACTGGGCAGATTAGGGGAGACGAGGGCTATACCTGGGATTTACTGGGCAGATTAGGGGAGACGAGGGCTATACCTGGGATTTACTGGGCAGATTAGGGGAGACGAGGGCTATACCTGGGATTTACTGGGCAGATTAGGGGAGACTAGGGCTATACCTGGGATTTACTGGGTAGATTAGGGGAGACTAGGGCTATACCTGGGATTTACTGGGCAGATTAGGGGAGACGAGGGCTATACCTGGGATTTACTGGGCAGATTAGGGGAGACGAGGGCTATACCTGGGATTTACTGGGCAGATTAGGGGAGACTAGGGCTATACCTGGGATTTACTGGGCAGATTAGGGGAGACTAGGGCTATACCTGGGATTTACTGGGCAGATTAGGGGAGACTAGGGCTATACCTGGGATTTACTGGGCAGATTAGGGGAGACGAGGGCTATACCTGGGATTTACAGGGCAGATTAGGGGAGACTAGGGCTATACCTGGGATTTACAGGGCAGATTAGGGGAGACGAGCGCTATACCTGGGATTTGCAGGGCAGATTAGGGGAGACGAGGGCAATACCTGGGATTTGCAGGGCAGATTAGGGGAGACTAGGGCTATACCTGGGATTTGCAGGGCAGATTAGGGGAGACTAGGGCTTTACCTGGGATTTACAGGGCAGATTAGGGGATGCGAGGGCTATACCTGGGATTTACAGTGCATTCAGAAAGTATTCAGACCCCTTGACTTTTTTCACATTTTGTTACTTTACAGCCTTATTCTAAAATTAAATATATTTTTCCTTATCAATCTTCACTAAAAAACACATAATGACAAAGCAAAAACTGTTTAAATTGTATTTTTTGTGCAAATGTATTAAAAATGAAAAGCTTAAATATCACATTTACATAAGTATTCAGATCCTTTACTCAGTACTTTGTTGAAGCACCTTTGGCAGCGATTACAGCCTTGAGTCTTCTTGGGTATGACGCTACAAGCTTGGCACTCCTGTATTTTGGTCTCTGTCAGGTTGGATGGGGAGCGTCGCTGGACAGCTATTTTCAGGTTTCTCCAGAGATGTTCGATCGGGTTCAACTCCGGGCTCTGGCAGGGCCACTCAAGGACATTCTGTTGTTTAAGGTTAAATGTGGGACGTCCCTCATTATAAACAAACAGTCGGTTAACTTCATGATTAGTGCATCATTTTTAGATCTATTAGAAGTAATTAATAGACAAAACAACGTCGTTTTGGACAACCGATAACACCACGACGGAATGCGTTTGAAGTGATAATGCTCCGCCGAGAACAGCTAGCATGTCCATCACCGGCGGCACGCACACACTTCGCAGCTCCACAATGATGTGATTGACTGTCTCTAAGGTGGGGGCTTTTCAGGGCAGCCAGACGAGACAATCAAAGGAGGATGCGGTGAGCATAACATAAGTTATATGTTTTATTGAGTTGCAATTGGATGACATGGATAACAAGCTTGTGCAGATCTCATCTCACAAACACTAAATTATGAGCTAGCTAGCTAACGTTAGCTAGTGTAGCACATGGCGATGTGTGTCATTTACTCCTCAGCCTGAAGTGTCATCTGACCAAAGCACTGGTTCCAATCCAAGTCCAATGCCGTTTAGCAAACTTTTTAAATTCAAATCTAATCAAATGTTTTTTTATTTATTTTATTTCACCTTTATTTAACCAGGTAGGTCAGTTGAGAACAAGTTCTCATTTACAACTGTGACCTGGCCAAGACAAAGCAAAGCAGTGCGACAAAAAACAACACAGAGTTACACATGAGAAATAAACAAACGTACAGTCAATAACACAATAGAAAATCTATATACAGAGTGTGCAAAATGCTATTGGTCACAATACACATATTTAGCAGATGTTATTGCAGGTGTAGGGAAATGCTTGTGTTTCCAGCTCCAACAGTACAGTGATATCTAACAGTTCACACAAATGTAAAATAATGGAATTAAGAAATATATAAATATTAGGACGAGCAATGTTGGAGTGGCTTTGACTAAATACAGTAGAATAGAATACAGTAGATACATATGAGATGAGTAAAGCAGTATGGAAACATTATTAAACTAACTAGTGTTCCATTATTAAACTAACTAGTGTTCCATTATTAAACTAACTAGTGTTCCATTATTAAACTAACTAGTGTTCCATTATTAAACTAACTAGTGTTCCATTATTAAACTAACTAGTGTTCCATTATTAAACTAACTAGTGTTCCATTATTAAACTAACTAGTGTTCCATTATTAAACTAACTAGTGTTCCATTATTAAACTAACTAGTGTTCCATTATTAAACTAACTAGTGTTCCATTATTAAACTAACTAGTGTTCCATTATTAAACTAACTAGTGTTCCATTATTAAACTAACTAGTGTTCCATTATTAAACTAACTAGTGTTCCATTATTAAACTAACTAGTGTTCCATTATTAAACTAACTAGTGTTCCATTATTAAACTAACTAGTGTTCCATTATTAAACTAACTAGTGTTCCATTATTAAACTAACTAGTGTTCCATTATTAAAGTAACTAGTGTTCCATTATTAAAGTAACTAGTGTTCCATTATTAAAGTAACTAGTGTTCCATTATTAAAGTAACTAGTGTTCCATTATTAAAGTAACTAGTGTTCCATTATTAAAGTAACTAGTGTTCCATTATTAAAGTAACTAGTGTTCCATTATTAAAGTAACTAGTGTTCCATTATTAAAGTAACTAGTGTTCCATTATTAAAGTAACTAGTGTTCCATTATTACACTAACTAGTGTTCCATTATTACACTAACTAGTGTTCCATTATTACACTAACTAGTGTTCCATTATTACACTAACTAGTGTTCCATTATTAAAGTAACTAGTGTTCCATTATTAAAGTAACTAGTGTTCCATTATTAAAGTAACTAGTGTTCCATTATTAAAGTAACTAGTGTTCCATTATTACACTGACTAGTGTTCCATTATTACACTGACTAGTGTTCCATTATTACAGTGACTAGTGTTCCATTATTAAAGTGACCTGTGATTCCATGTCTATGTATTTAGGGCAGCAGCCTCTAAGGTGCAGGGTTACGTAACCGGGTGGAAGCTGGCTAGTGATGGCTATTTAACAGTCTGATGGCCCTGTTTTTCAATCTCTCTGTTCCAGCTTTGAAGCGCCTATACTGACCTCACCTTGATAGCGGAGGGAACAGGCCGTGGCTCGGGTGGTTGATGTCCTTTGATCTTTTTGGCCTTCTTGTGACATCGGATGCTCTAGGTGTCCTGGAGGGCAGGTAATGTGCCCTCGGTGATGCGTTGGGGAGACTGCACCACCCTCTGGAAAACCCTGTGGTTGTGGGCGGTGCAATTGTGTTTGAGGGTCTTAGGTGCCAAGCCAAATTTCTTCGGCCTTCTTCACCACACTGTCTTTGTGGGTGGACCATTTCAGATTGTCAGTGATGTGTACGCTGAGGAACGTGAAGCTTTCCACCTTCTCCACTGCGGTCCCGTCAATGTGGATAGGGGGAGTGCTCCCTCTGCTGTTTCCTGAAGTCCACAATTATCTCCTTCGTTTTGTTGATGTTGAGGGAGAGGTTCCTGGCACCACTCCACAAGGGCCCTCACCTCTTCCCTGTAGGCTGTTTCGTCATTGTTGGTAATCAGGCCTACTGCTGTTGTGTTGTCTCCAACTCTGAGTTGGAGGCGTGCTTGGCCACGCAGTCATGGGAGAACAGGGAGTACATGAGGGGGCTGAGCACACACCCTTGTGGGGCCCCAGTGTTGATGATCAGCAAAGGTGTTTCCTACCTTCACCACCTGGGGATTTGTTGGATTACATGAAAATAGAGTTCTTTGGTCGTGCACCCCAGTGGTGGGTTTGGCGTCTAAAGAAAGATGCATAATCAGAAAAGGACCCCATCCCTTCTGTAAAATATGATGCTGAATCTTTGATGTTTGGACTATTTTTCTTCTGCTGGTCCTGGGGCCTTGTTAAGGTCAACGACATCATGAACTTTACCCAGTAGCAGGACATTTTAACCAAAAATCTGGTCCCCTCTGCCAGGAGGCTGAAACTTGGCTGCAAGTTACTTCCAGCAAGACGATAGCCCCAAGCATACGTCAAAAGAAATGGTTAATTGACCACAAAATCAACATTTTGCAATGGCCATCTCAGTCTCCAGACTTGGTTTGAATTGAAGAGGGTATTCCAAAAGCACAGACGAAGGATATCAAGGATCTGAAAAGGTTCTGATTGGAGGAATGGTCTAAGATCCCTCCCAATGTGTTCTCCAATCTCATAACATATTTTAGAAAAACGCTCAGTGCAGTTATTCTTGCATGGTGAGGAATTGAAAACAGGTGCCAATAATTTACAGTGAAAATATTAGGGAGGGGACCAAGCATGCACCACTCAGTTCACTCTTTAATAAAAGGTGTTTTAAAACTCCAACTCTCCCCTCCCCTCTCCAGGTAACGTCCTGACCCACCTGGGCCATTCGTTCTTCACCCAGAGTTTCCTGGGCAGCAGGGAGCATGGAGGGTTCCTCTATGTCTCCTCGTCCTTCCAGTCCCTCCAGGACTTGATGCTCCCCAACCCCCCCTACCTGTTTGGGGTGTTGCTGCAGAAGTGGGAGACCCCCTGGGCCAAGGTGTTCCCCATCAGACTCATGCTGCGGCTGGGCGCAGAGTACAGATGTGAGTAAAGAGGGATTGCTCTGTTTTGGCTTATGTTTTTAACTTGTTAGAACAGAAATTGTAATTACATCAATCAGTGGTTTTAACACAGGCTGATGTTTTTCAGTCTACCCCTGCCCTCTGTTCAGTGTGAGGTTCAGAAAACCCCTCTTTGGGGAGACCGGCCATACCATCATGAACCTGCTAGCGGTAACAACTTGTCTTTTGTGCCTCCGAGTCTTTCAATGATTTAGTATTTTCTTTACTTTCTGATTTATATATTTTTGTTTTGTTTCTTGTCTTTTGTATTTTTGCCTCTAAATGTTTACGTGTCTTGTGTTGCCATGGTGAAGGGTCCATCTAATATAATGTAATGTATCTACAGGACTTCTGTAACTACCAGTACACGTTGCCCATGGTGAAGGGTCTGGTGGTGGACATGGAGGTGAAGAAGACCTGCATCAAGATCCCCAGCAACCGATACAACGAGGTGAGGCTCTCAATCAATCATATTAATTCCTAGTGGGGCTCAGCTTCCTCCTCAGGAGTTATGATCACCCCTGACTAAATGGACCCAGAAAAAACTATAACTAAACCAAATATTTTTCATTTAAATTAATTCAAACAAGACTATCTTCTCTGCGACTAAAATCTGACTAAGTGGACAAAGAGAGTGAGAGCTTTTCGGTGATGAGCACAATTAATATTAGCAGTGGACGAACCGCACCTGGTAAAGAAATACACAAAAGACAGATACACGATACATAGAGCGGCAGTATGAAAAGTATAAAAATACAAGTCTGGAGTGCAAAAAGCTATAAAAAGACATTGCATAGTATGGGTGAATGGCTGAATATGTACACTATACATTGTTACATGTATAGTATCCATCCGTGAGTAACTCTGGTCTGTAATCACTCATTCACTCAGGACTTATTTATTCATTCAGGACTGTATATACATATTCATGTACAGTTGTTATATCATATCACGTGCAATATTGTAAGTAATTCTTGGACTGAAGTTACGTTGTCATTCACTCAGGAATGCATATTAGTATCCTGTCAGTTGTATCTTTTTTCATTGCTTTTAGTATATCGAATGTGCAATACGTGCATTTATCTGTAACTAAACCCTGCACTAAGGACTGTATTTTAAGGGAATTACTATTATTACCCCAAATTATATCATACACACATTTAGCTATTTAAGTATCTCATTTACCTGTACAGTTAATGTAACCATGCTACCTGTTCATTTAACCAGTCTGTCTATTAAGTAAACTATTATTACCATCACTTATATCATACGCACTTTTAGCTATTTAAGTATTTCTCTGCCATCGACCTGTATAGTATAGTTAACCATGCAAATACTCTTATTTATCTATATCAACTTGCAATATTTGTATATTCTACCTACCTACCTACCTACCTACCTACCTCCCTACCTCCCTACCTACCTCCCTAGCTACCTCCCTACCTCCCTAGCTACCTACCTACCTACCTACCTCCCTACCTCCCTAGCTACCTCCCTAGCTACCTCCCTACCTACCTAGCTAGCTACCTCCCTACCTCCCTACCTCCCTACCTCCCTACCTACCTACCTCCCTACCTACCTACCTACCTACCTACCTACCTACCTACCTACCTACCTCCCTAGCTACCTCCCTAGCTACCTCCCTAGCTACCTCCCTAGCTACCTACCTCCCTACCTCCCTACCTAGCTACCTAGCTACCTACCTAGCTAGCTACCTCCCTACCTCCCTAGCTACCTCCCTAGCTACCTCCCTAGCTACCTACCTACCTACCTACAACTGCTGCTCCACTAAAATGTGGCTAAATGAAAGGTCATTTAGTTGTATAAATGGCCCACTGTTTGTCATTTTGACAATAACTAGACTAAATCATTATTCAAATGACAAATGTGACTAAATACTTAATGATATTTTAGTCTAAATGACTAAGACTAGACTAATCCTGAAACAGTGTGTTAAGATGAACCCTAACAGACGTTAAGTAGTAGTATGTAGCCTGACATCCACACTGAATATCATTCTGTTTAACTTCACTGATTTAGTCTGGACCTGCCTTCATTGATACAGTGTATGTGATATCAATTTGGTACAGAAGGCTCCCTTATTCCCTGTAAGCCACTGTTACTAAATGTATGGTTTCTCTGCTTGGCTACTGCCACCCTAACAGATGGGAACCCAGGGATATAAAGCGTGGACTGTTTGACAACAGCTTGTATGAACACTTAACACAGTCAGTCTAAAACGCTCCAGATTCTCACTTGTTTTCTGCCTTGTGAATTAGTTTAGAAATGTAAATCACATAACCAGGATTTCTTCAATATTGTACTGTATTTCTCTATCAATCTGCCTCATCAAAATTAAACCTACTTCATCTTCAGAAGTGATCTGATTTAGACCTGTGTTCGTACTATAACTGTGTTTGAACAGAGTCATAACCCCATTCCCCCTAACCACTACACTCCAGGGCATGTTATTGTTTTAATTAAATATTAGTATTTTATCACAGCTACAGAGACTAAATGACATGTTATTTCCACCCCAGCTATGAACAAGTGGCATGTTTATGTTGGCGCCCCAGCACACCACTGCAAAAAAGATGGCACTGGCCACCACAGACTGGTAGAAGGTATGCAGAAAGTAGACTTGGCTCTGGCCCTTTTTGTACAGAGCCCCGGTGTTATCAGCCCATTCCAGCCTGGTTAGTCTGTTGACGTTACAGATTGTACCTTTTAATGACAATCATATTGTCTGTCCTCTTCAGCGTTTTGAATTGTTTTATTTTATTTATAATGACGGCCTACCCCGGCCAAACCTGGGCGACGCTGGGCCAATTGTGCTCCGCCCTATGGGACTCCCAATCAAGCCCGGATGTGATGCAGCCTGGATTCGAACCAGGGACGCCTTGCGCCACTGCGCCACTCGGGAGCCCAAAATGAAACAATGTACAGGCTATGAACAAGTCTTTATATTCCATGTCCCCTGTAGCTGATGAAGGCTATGAACAAGTCTTTATATTCCATGTCCCCTGTAGCTGATGAAGGCTATGAACAAGTCTTTATATTCCATGTCCCCTGTAGCTGATGAAGGCTATGAACAAGTCTTTATATTCCATGTCCCCTGTAGCTGATGAAGGCTATGAACAAGTCTTTATATTCCATGTC
>CM042382.1:1749403-1855710 GCA_023634145.1 Thymallus thymallus
CGCCCCCAGTCACAACATCCTGGTCCCAGCGCCCCCTGTCACAACACCCTGGTCCCAGCGCCCCCAGTCACAACACCCTGGTCCCAGCGCCCCCCGTCACAACACCCTGGTCCCAGCGCCCCCAGTCACAACACCCTGGTCCCAGCGCCCCCAGTCACAACACCCTGGTCCCAGCGCCCCCAGTCACAACACCCTGGTCCCAGCGCCCCCCGTCACAACACCCTGGTCCCAGCGCCCCCAGTCACAACACCCTGGTCCCAGCGCCCCCAGTCACAACACCCTGGTCCCAGCGCCCCCAGTCACAGCTCCAGTCTGGCCTCTAGCTTCATCCAAACCAGATTCTTTATTTCCTGACAGACGGACTACAGTTTTGCTTTGCTTTCGTTTTTTTTGTTTATATTTTTTAGGCAGCGTAATAGGAAGTGGCTCAATAGCTCCTCCTGTAGCTGTCAGAGATCCAACACGCATCTTATTCCCTATTTAGGGCACGATTTTGACCCCATAGGGCTCTGGTGAAAAGAAGAGCGCTATATACGGGATATGGTTCCATAGATTTGGGACGCAGCCCAGCCCAGGACTGCCCTCTGCTGTGTGAATATGGACCTAAACAGATCTGTAAGAGTTATGTAGTTCTGTCGCTGAGGATGAGAAATGTTTTATGTTTCTGTCAATGTTCTTTTGTCTCTAAATTTGGCAGAACAAATTTGGCAGAACAATATGCGTACGATATGACCGACTAGTGCTGCGATAGACAGTCATCTGTAAACTCAAAAGATAATCACATGAATATCTGCAGAAGAGTCGATGCATTGACAAACATCATTAAGGTATAAGTTTGTATTAAAGATCAAATAAATGTGGTTGGCTGACAGTGTTCATTTGGCACCAAACGGAAGAAAACTGACAAACAGGAAAGTACTAATTGAACCACCTGTCCAATAAGAAACACTTGTGTTTTCTGTAACGTGTGCTCTAATGAATCCTTACACTGCAACTTCAACAGGATACATTTTAAAGGTTCTTCTAGTCCCTCTAATTTCCATAACTGATGTAAATGGTCCAATAACGTGTTGGGATACCTTTTCCGTTGCTAGGGCGTGCACTAGTGAATACACCCCATGAATCTCCCTTGGCATTACTTCAGGTGTGCAATACCCAAAGGTGCAATTGTTAGTTTTTTTGATGGTAGCATTTAGTTATTCAAGTAAACAGACTTCTACCAGAACTCATACTGCATGTATACAGAAACTAAACAAGCTCACAATGGGGACTAACGCAAACCAACTACTCTGCAGACATTATTCTGCTGTTGTGTGGATTGAGTCAACACAAACATCCATTAACATCAATCAAAATGAAATGTATGAAAAGCCAAAAACCCTGTAAATCTTTTTCTTTACTGTACACTACAAATGTCTGAAGCGGTCAAACTGTAGTATAATAAAAACTTGTAGAAAAGTGAAAATGCATGCTTCCTTTTTGCCCCCAATACACACATTTAGGGATGCCACACTAGGACCTATAGTGTATACAGTAAAGTATTTAGGATAAATGAGCCAATATTACAAAAATAAAAACCTATCGGCGCGGAGGAGGAGAGGCAACCTATCGGCGAGGAGGAGGAGAGGCAACCTATTGGAGGGAAAATGTTTGCATTTTGATTAGAAACATTCAATTAAAAGGAGATTTTTTGGGAAATATGACCTCATGAGTCAGTTGGCAATATTCTGATAGTAGCAACATACTCAATGTTAGAGGTAACAGTGTTCAGACCACTTTACATTTTCCATGTTATGTTAGCCTTATTCTAAATTAAAACTATTCAGACCCTTTGCTATGAGACTCAGTTCAGCTCAGGTGAATCCTGTTTCCATTGATCATCCTTGATGTTTCTACAACTTAATTGGAGTCCATTTGTGGTAAATTCAATTGATTGGACATGATTTGTAAAGGCACACACCTGTTTATATAAGGTCCCACAGTTGACAGTGCATGTCAGAGCAAAAACCAAGCCGTGAGGTCGAAGGAATTGTCTGTAGAGCTCCGAGACAGGATTGTGTGGAGGCACAGATCTGGGGAAAGGTACCAAAAAAATGTCAGCAGCATTGAAGATCCCCAAGAACACAGTGGCCTCCATTATTCTTAAATGAAGTTTGGAACCACCTTGGTCAGGGAGGTGACCAAGAACACGATGGTAACTTTGACAGAGCTCCAGAGTTCCTATGTGGCGATGGGAGAACCTGCCAGAAGAATTACCATCTCTGCAGCACTCCACCAATCAGGCCTTTATGGTAGAGTGGCCAGACAGAAGCCACTCCTCAGTAAAAGGCACATGACAGCCTGCTTTGAGTTTGCCAGAAGGCACCTAAAAGACTGACCATGAGAAACAAGATTCTCTGGTCTGAAAAAACCAAGATTGAACTCTTTGGCCTGAATGCCAAGCGTCACGTCTGGAGGAAACCTGGCAACATCCCTACGGTGAAGAATGGTGGTGGCAGCATGTGGGGATGTTTTTTGTTTTCAGGGGCTGGGAGACTAGTCAGCAGAGGGAAAAATGAACTGAGCAAAGTACAGAGATCCTTGATGAAAACCTGCTCCAGAGCTCTCAGGACCTCAGACTGGGGCGAAGGTCTCAATGTCCTTAAGTGGCCTAGCCAGAGCCCGGACTTCAACCCAAACTAACATCTCTGGAGAGACCTGAAAATAGCTGTGCAGCTACACTCCCTATCCAAGCTGACAGAGCTTGAGAGGATTTGTAGAGAAGAATGGGAGAAACTCCCCAAATACCGGTGTGCCAAGCTTGTAGCGTCAAACCCAAGAAGACTCAAGGCTGTAATCGCTGCCAAAGGTGCTTCAACGAAGTACTGAGTAAAGGGTCTGAATACTGATGTAAATGTGATATTTAATTATTTTTTTTATACATTTGCTAAAATATATAAAAACCTGTTTTTGGTTTGTCATTATGGGGTATTCTGTGTAGATTGATGGGAAAAAAACCATGATCAATTTCAGAAAAAGGCTGCAACATAAAATGTGGAAAAAGTCCAGGGGTCTTAATACTTTCCTAATGCACTGTATATTGTAGGTTATGAATGGGATGGGGAATATAAGGCTGCCTGCACTCCTTCAAGACTGATGGAAAAGCATTCCAGGTGAAGCTGGTTGAGAGAATGCCAAGAGTGTGCAAAGCTGTCACCAAGGCAAATGTTGGCTATTTAAAGAATTTCAAATAAAATATATTTTGATTGGTTTAACACTTTTTTGGTTACTACATGATTACATATGTGTTATGTCATAGTTTTGATGTCTTCACTTTTATTCTACAATGTAAAACATTTCGCAAATAAAGAAAAACCCTTTAATGAGTAACATTCCAAACTTTTGACCGGGGGTGTATACGTATACAAGGCTGCATTTATACAGGTAGAACGAGTGTAGGCTATCTAAAAAATAATCTAGATATTTAAACATTTAAAATCATTCAAATAAATGAGGATTTCTATCGACCTAATCGAGGTTTAAATTACATCTCATACTCCGCTGTTCCAACTTGTAAATAAGGCTGGCTGCATGGGATCTCTCAAGGTGACTCTGTGCAGCCAATTGCAATGTCCGCTTTAGGTACAGTGTATATAATGCCGGGAGCCATTGTGGATTTTACAGCTCTTAACACCAGTTTAATGTCCGACACGTTAAAACATTAATTATGTGGATTTCGACTAAAGTGGATCTTGATTGAATTGGGCCCTAAATCTAGTTCAGGATGAAAGTGGTCCCGGACCGGAACCAGAACCAGAACCAGCAGCATTACGACCTGAACCAGATCCTTTGTTCGTTCTCCCAAGTGCAATTTAACTTATTCCAGATGCCGACCCAAAACCAACAGCGGCGGAGAGGAGGTACTCAGGGCAGCATCCTGGTCCGACTCAGGAAGCTTGCACACCACCCACCGCTCCCAAGTATTTTACTCGCTAATGTCAAATCTCTGGAAAATAAGGTTGATGAGCTTAGGGCGAGAGTCGCTTTTCAGCGAGACACTAGGGATTGTAACAAATCAAATCAAATTATTGGTCACATACGTGGTTAACAGATGTTATTGCCGGTGTAGCTTCTAGCTCCGACAGTGCAGTAATATCTAACAAGTTATAAAACAGTCTCACACCAAAATACACATAAAACTAAGTAAGGAATGGATTGAGAATATATACATAAATGTCAGGGTGGCATTGGACTAAGATACAGTGTCATAGTATAGTATACAGCTTTATAGTATACAGTAAACATTAGAGATTGGTGATGCAGTATGTAAACACTATTAAGTGACTAAGATACTGAAGAATAGTATAGCGTACAGTTTAAACATATGAGATGAGTAGTGCAAGATACGGAAACATTATTAAAGTGACTAGTGTTTAACAGTCTGTGGCGTAGTATAGAATGCTCACTGGCTGCACTGTTTTAAATGCTGCACCGGGTTGTAGCCAGTTTGTATGCTGGCCTTCTAGGCAGCGTGTCTGTGTTCTTTTGCCAATCTTAATATTTTCTTTTTATTGGCCAGTCTGAGATATGGATTTTTCTTTGCAACTCTGCCTAGAAGTCCAGCATCCCGGAGTCGCCTCTTCACTGTTGACGTTGAGACTGGTGTTTTGCTGGTACTATGTATTGAAGCTGCCAGTTGAGGACTTGTGAGGCGTCTTTCTCCAACTAGACACTAATTTACTTGTCCTCTTGCTCAGTTGTGAACCGGGGCCTCCCACTCCTCTTTCTATAAATTCAGTTGGCGCCGCCTTGTTTTAGTATGTTTTTTGTGAGTTTCTTTAACAGTTGAACTATAATAGTTCAGGATTATGGAGTGCTACTGTTTTACGAAGATTTTAGCGGCCCTTTTTATCACTGAGGCACTTTTTCTTACGTTTAGCAGCGCTGAACATACACGCGAGTCCTCAATTTATTTCATTAACAGAACCCAGCTCCTGGATTTAGCGCTGCTGGGAAAAGTTTGTTATTCCGAACGAGTTGAAAAGGCGACGGCGTGGACGCAGGGCGGGATTGAAGTGTAAGGCGAAGCTTAGGAAATAGGGAGTGCAGTGGAGTTGTATGCATCCCTCACATTGGCATATAACAAGTCTATGCTATACCGTCTTATCATTATGGGCAACGTGAGATCGCTGCATAACAAGATGGAGGAACTAGAGGGTCTAGTCCGTGGACAAAGGGAGTTCAGAGAAGCTAGTCTAGCGTGTTTGACCGAGACATGGCTGAATGATAACATCCCCACAGGGAACGTCACTATCGGCGGTTTCCAGACCATCAGAGCAGACAGGGATAGCGTTTCTTCCGGTAAGAGTAAGAGAGGGGGCTGGCTTTATTAGTTAACAACAGATGGTGTAATCAGAGCCATATTGCTGTTAAAGAACAGTTTTGTAGCCCAGACATTGAGCTGTTAGCCGTTAGCCTGAGACCCTGCTATTTGCCGAGGGAATTCACGGCGGCCATTGCTGTTATTGTTTACATCCCGCCCTCCGCTGACGCAAACACAGTGCATCCCAGTACCTTCTTTGCCATTTTTTAACCATGCATCTCTCCCTTCAATGCTGCCCACGTTCAAACAGTTTGTGAAGTGCCCAACCAGGAATAATGGACTTGTTATATGCTAATTTAGGGGATGCATACAACTCCACTGGACTCCCTCCCCTCGGTAGATCGGATCACAACCTTGTCCACCTCACCCCACTCTACAGGCCTTTGGTCCAACAGCAGCAAGCGATCACTAGGACCATTAGGAGATGGTCCCCTGAGGCGAATGAGGCCTTACAGGACTGCTTTGAGACAACAGACTGGGATGTGCTCTGTGAGGCTCATGGGGAGGACATTGATGGACTTACTGACTGTAAATAAGCTGATCAGGAAGGCTAGCTCTGTCCTGGGGATGAGCCTTGACACTCTAGAGGAGGTGGCGGAGAGACTGATCTTGGCCAAACTGCTGGCCATCATGGACAACGTCACCCACCCTCTGCATGCCATGGTTATGACGCAGAGGAGCACCTTCAGTCACAGACTGATCCCACCATGGTGTGCCAGAGAGCGCTACAGGAGGTCCTTCCTGCCGGCAGCTATTAGACTATATAATGCCTCACCGGGGAGCCGTGCCGTCGGCAACATAGATCTGGAGTTGTTGGGGTGCTAGGACCTAGTTTAACAATTATGCATCCATCCGTGAGTAACTCTGGTCCGTAATCACTCATTCACTCAGGACCTATTTATTCATACAGGTCTGTATATACATACTCATGTACAGTTGTTATATCATATCACGTGCAATATTGCTAGTAATTCCTGGACCTAACTTACGTAGGCATTCACTCAGGAATGCATATTGGTATCCTGTCAATTGCACCTTTTCTCATTGCTTTTAGTATAATGAATGTGCAATACGTGCAGTTGTCTGTAATTAAACCCTGCGCACTAAGGACTGTATTTTAAGGGAATTACTATTATTACCCCAAATGATATCATACACACATTTAGCTATTAAAGTATCTCTTCCTGTCATTTACCTGTACAGTTTGTGTAACCATGCTAGTATTCACTTATCTGTAAATATAACTGTATACTTAACTGTACAGCTAATTTAACCATGCAAATTTTTCACTTACCTGTTCATTTACCCAGTCTGTCTATTAAGTAAACTATTATTACCCTCGCTCATATCATACGCATTTTTAGCTACTGAAGTATTTCTCTGCCATCGACCTGTATAGTATAGTTAACCATCCAACATCCACCAATGTATAGTGTACATATTCAGCCAACCACCCATACTATTCAATGTCTCTTTTATAGCTTTTATTTTTTTGCACTCCAGATATCTTGTATTTCTATACTTTTTCATACTGCCGCTCTATGTATCATGTACCGTGTATCTGTCTTTTGTGTACTTTCGTTGTGGCATTTTGCACCTGCCCTGTGTTTTGTTGTAGCTGCTTGACAATGAAATTTCCCCCCGGGGGATCAATAAAGTACCTATCTATCTATCTATCTATCTATCTATCTATCTATCTATCTATCTATCTATCTATCTATCTATCTATCTATCTATCTATCTATAACAAGAAAATTATATCAAAGGTAAAGTGAATATTGCATTTTGAAAAGCAGATAATTTGATTGAATATGTATCCTAACTGAAAGAGTGATCTGGGTCAGTGAACAAGTGACATTGTGAATGTGTTGTATGTACTCAGTCAATTGTGCTTAGAGTTTTGAAACCTGAGCTATTTTGATGATCTGTTTTGATCTGTGAAAATGAACCACATACTTGGGAAAATTGTACCAAAGTGATTGAAAAAGAAAACAGTAACTTCCAAGGCCCTGTGAAGTACAGACTGCTTGTTGATTCCCCACTGGGCCAGGTATGAATGCTCTGGGGTCTAAACCTACCCCTAACCAGTTGAATGCTCTGGGGTCTAAACCTACCCCTAACCAGGTATGAATGCTCTGGGGGCCTAAACCTACCCCTAACCAGTTGAATGCTCTGGGGTCTAAACCTACCCCTAACCAGGTATGAATGCTCTGGGGGCCTAAACCTACCCCTAACCAGTTGAATAATCTGGGGTCTAAACCTACCCCTAACCAGTTGAATGCTCTGGGGGTCTAAACCTACCCCTAACCAGGTATGAATGCTCTGGGGGCCTAAACCTACCCCTAACCAGGTATGAATGCTCTGGGGGCCTAAACCTACCCCTAACCAGGTATGAATGCTCTGGGGGCCTAAACCTACCCCTAACCAGTTGAATGCTCTGGGGGTCTACACCTACCCCTAACCAGTTGAATGCTCTGGGGCCCTAAGCCTACCCCTAACCAGTTGAATGCTCTGGGGTCTAAGCCTACCCCTAACCAGTTGAATGCTCTGGGGTCTAAACCTACCCCTAACCAGTTGAATGCTCTGGGCTCTAAACCTACCCCTAACCAGTTGAATGCTCTGGGGGTCTAAACCTACCCCTAACCAGTTGAATGCTCTGGGGGCCTAAGCCTACCCCTAACCAGTTGAATGCTCTGGGGGCCTAAGCCTACCCCTAACCAGTTGAATGCTCTGAGGGGTCTAAGCCTACCCCTAACCAGTTGAATGCTCTGGGGGTCTAAGCCTACCCCTAACCAGTTGAATGCTCTGGGGGTCTAAGCCTACCCCTAACCAGTTGAATGCTCTGGGGGCCTAAACCTACCCCTAACCAGGTATGAATGCTCTGGGGCCCTAAACCTACCCCTAACCAGTTGAATGCTCTGGGGGCCTAAACCTACCCCTAACCAGTTGAATGCTCTGGGGGTCTAAACCTACCCCTAACCAGGTATGAACGCTCTGGGGGTCTAAACCTACCCCTAACCAGTTGAATGCTCTGGGGTCTAAACCTACCCCTAACCAGTTGAATGCTCTGGGGGTCTAAACCTACCCCTAACCAGTTGAATGCTCTGGGGGTCTAAACCTACCCCTAACCAGTTGAATGCTCTGGGGCCCTAAGCCTACCCCTAACCAGTTGAATGCTCTGGGGTCTAAACCTACCCCTAACCAGTTGAATGCTCTGGGGCCCTAAGCCTACCCCTAACCAGTTGAATGCTCTGGGGTCTAAGCCTACCCCTAACCAGTTGAATGCTCTGGGGTCTAAACCTACCCCTAACCAGTTGAATGCTCTGGGGCCCTAAGCCTACCCCTAACCAGTTGAATGCTCTGGGGTCTAAGCCTACCCCTAACCAGTTGAATGCTCTGGGGTCTAAACCTACCCCTAACCATTTGAATGCTCTGGGGTCTAAACCTACCCCTAACCAGTTGAATGCTCTGGGGGTCTAAACCTACCCCTAACCAGTTGAATGCTCTGGGGTCTAAGCCTACCCCTAACCAGTTGAATGCTCTGGGGTCTAAGCCTACCCCTAACCAGTTGAATGCTCTGGGGTTCTAAGCCTACCCCTAACCAGTTGAATGCTCTGGGGGCCTAAGCCTACCCCTAACCAGTTGAATGCTCTGGGGGCCTAAGCCTACCCCTAACCAGTTGAATGCTCTGGGGGCCTAATCCTACCCCTAACCAGTTGAATGCTCTGGGGGCCTAAGCCTACCCCTAACCAGTTGAATGCTCTGAGGGGTCTAAGCCTACCCCTAACCAGTTGAATGCTCTGGGGGTCTAAGCCTACCCCTAACCAGTTGAATGCTCTGGGGGTCTAAGCCTACCCCTAACCAGTTGAATGCTCTGGGGGCCTAAACCTACCCCTAACCAGGTATGAATGCTCTGGGGGCCTAAACCTAACCCTAACCAGTTGAATGCTCTGGGGTCTAAACCCACCCCTAACCAGTTGAATGCTCTGGGGCCCTAAGCCTACCCCTAACCAGTTGAATGCACTGGGGGCCTAAGCCTACCCCTAACCAGTTGAATGCTCTGGGGTCTAAGCCTACCCCTAACCAGTTGAATGCTCTGGGGGTCTAAGCCTACCCCTAACCAGTTGAATGCTCTGGGGGCCTAAGCCTACCCCTAACCAGTTGAATGCTCTGGGGGCCTAAGCCTACCCCTAACCAGTTGAATGCTCTGGAGGCCTAAGCCTACCCCTAACCAGTTGAATGCTCTGGGGGCCTAAGCCTACCCCTAACCCGTTGAATGCTCTGGGGGCCTAAGCCTACCCCTAACTAGTTGAATGCTCTGGGGGCCTAAGCCTACCCCTAACCAGTTGAATGCTCTGGGGGCCTAAGCCTACCCCTAACCAGTTGAATGCTCTGGGGGTCTAAGCCTACCCCTAACCAGTTGAATGCTCTGGGGGTCTAAGTCTACCCCTAACCAGTTGAATGCTCTGGGGGCCTAAACCTACCCCTAACCAGGTATGAATGCTCTGGGGGCCTAAACCTACCCCTAACCAGGTATGAATGCTCTGGGGGCCTAAACCTACCCCTAACCAGTTGAATGCTCTGGGGGCCTAAACCTACCCCTAACCAGTTGAATGCTCTGGGGGTCTAAACCTACCCCTAACCAGGTATGAACGCTCTGGGGGTCTAAACCTACCCCTAACCAGTTGAATGCTCTGGGGTCTAAACCTACCCCTAACCAGTTGAATGCTCTGGGGGTCTAAACCTACCCCTAACCAGTTGAATGCTCTGGGGTCTAAACCTACCCCTAACCAGTTGAATGCTCTGGGGCCCTAAGCCTACCCCTAACCAGTTGAATGCTCTGGGGGCCTAAGCCTACCCCTAACCAGTTGAATGCTCTGGGGGCCTAAGCCTACCCCTAACCAGTTGAATGCTCTGGGGGCCTAAGCCTACCCCTAACCAGTTGAATGCTCTGGGGGTCTAAGCCTACCCCTAACCAGTTGAATGCTCTGGGGGCCTAAGCCTACCCCTAACCAGTTGAATGCTCTGAGGGGTCTAAGCCTACCCCTAACCAGTTGAATGCTCTGGGGGTCTAAGCCTACCCCTAACCAGTTGAATGCTCTGGGGGCCTAAGCCTACCCCTAACCAGTTGAATGCTCTGAGGGGTCTAAGCCTACCCCTAACCAGTTGAATGCTCTGGGGGCCTAAGCCTACCCCTAACCAGTTGAATGCTCTGGGGGCCTAAGCCTACCCCTAACCAGTTGAATGCTCTGGGGGCCTAAGCCTACCCCTAACCAGTTGAATGCTCTGGGGGCCTAAGCCTACCCCTAACCAGTTGAATGCTCTGGGGGTCTAAGCCTACCCCTAACCAGTTGAATGCTCTGGGGGCCTAAGCCTACCCCTAACCAGTTGAATGCTCTGGGGGTCTAAACCTACCCCTAACCAGTTGAATGCTCTGGCGGGTCTAAACCTACCCCTAACCAGTTGAATGCTCTGGCGGGTCTAAACCTACCCCTAACCAGTTGAATGCTCTGGGGGTCTAAACCTACCCCTAACCAGTTGAATGCTCTGGGGGTCTAAACCTACCCCTAATCAGTTGAATGCTCTGGGGGTCTAAACCTACTCCTAACCAGTTGAATGCTCTGGGGGGTCTAAACCTACCCCTAACCAGTTGAATGCTCTGGGGGTCTAAACCTACTCCTAACCAGTTGAATGCTCTGTGGGGTCTAAACCTACCCCTAACCAGTTGAATGCTCTGGGGGTCTAAACCTACCCCTAACCAGTTGAATGCTCTGGGGGGTCTAAACCTACCCCTAACCAGTTGAATGCTCTGTGGGGTCTAAACCTACCCCTAACCAGTTGAATGCTCTGTGGGGTCTAAACCTACCCCTAACCAGTTGAATGCTCTGGGGGGTCTAAGCCTACTCCTAACCAGTTGAATGCTCTGGGGGGGTCATCAACCATTCGTATGCTAAATTGAGAGCCTTTGAGGTCTGTGAGAGATTTATGCCTACAGTTAGGGCTCTCACAGGCGTTTCTTCTCCTCTAGCCAAATCAAATGGTGTCACGTGATCATGACTTTGTCCAGTCATATAGGTCTATACATTGGGCGAGTTCGGTGAAGTCGATTCAAAACCAAAGTGACGCAATTAAGCATGTTGAGTAATGAGTTGGATTCTGTGTTGTCATGCTAAAGTGATTAGTTTAGCTAAAAATGCTTTATCTGCTTTCCCAAGGAAAACTAGTTTGAAAATAAATTCAAGCATATATTTGATGTAAAAGCGATGTTCTATTTGTGGGTGGAGATTTCACTTAAGGACCAATGGAATGGTCTAAAATGTGCAAACCCCGCACACACGTCCAATCATTGAACCGCTCAGTCACTGGAAAACTACAGGATCCGCCTTTCTAGGGGGCGTTTGAATCTTTCTGTCACAGCCCAGATAACCGTCTTTACAAACCGTTTATTGATGATGAAGGGATGCGAGGTCGGAAGTTGGAGTCAGGAAGTTTAGTAACAACTCTTTCATGGAGCAAGCTTCAGAATGAAGGGTTGGGAAGTGCGAGTCGAGTAAATGTGGCGAAGAGGAAAGTTCTGAATGGGCTAAAATAGTGTCGAAAACTGGAACAAAAAGAAAATAGTCTAAGATTGAAGTGAATGAAACGAGTGTAAATGATAATGAATCGCTTCTTGTTGGGATGCGTTTATTAAACAAGGATGCATATGTGGGAAACTCTTTTGAAGTATCTATCTATCTATCTATCGATCATCTATCTATCAATCGATCATCTATCTATCTATCTATCTATCGATCATCTATCTATCAATCGATCATCTATCTATCTATCTATCTATCTATCTATCTATCTATCTATCGAAAATTATGAAGTATGCGATTGGTAAAGTGGAGTCTGTCAGAGTGACCAGGATTGGTCTTATTTTGATTAAATGTGTTTCTAAAGAGCAGAGGAAGATTGCATTAGGCCTTAAAAGAATCCGGACAACAGAAGTATCGTGTTTTGAACTTCGGAGTAGTGTACCAGTCAAAGGATTCGTCTCAGGGTTGACGAAGGATGTTGTGGTTCCATACTTGAAGATAATTCCTGGTGTGGTTGGTGCCCGGCGTCTGACCCGCTGGGTGAATGGGGAAAAATAACAAAGTCTGTCGGTTCTGTTGTATTTTGATGAAGAGCAAATACCTACACGTGAAGCTTGGTTATGTAAGATATGCAGTGAGAGCCTTTGTCCCCTAACCACTGCAGTGTACAAATTGTAAAGGATGATTTGGCCATGTTTCAAGTGTGTGCAGATGAACAGAGTACATTGAAGAACGGTGTGTAGAAGGACGACGGTGTTGGTGTTGTGGTGGAGATCATGATACCTGGAATGCCCTGTAAGGGTGAAGGAGATTGAGGTGGCAAAGGTTAGAGCGGTCAATATAATCTCCTATGCGGAGGCGATTTAGAGAATTGAGAAAACAAGTGATGATAGGGGAGATATCTTAGTGAATGCAAAATATAAGGTAGTGGATATAATACAGCCTGTTGTAAATGTTTGTGTTAAAAAGGTAGATTTTGTTGCGTTCATGGCCACAGTTGTAAACTGTACAGCACAAGTCTCGAAGAAAGTGGACATTATTGTGGCTGCAGCAGAAAGGTGTTTGGGACTGAAGGAGTTCTGGCGACGGAAGATCCGCCCTCGGGTTCCCGTGTAGGAATCACATGTTTTATTTATGTTGAACACAAAAGTTGTTTGAGTAGTTTATTTATTTTGGGGGTTTGTTTGTTTTGCCAATGTACTATTTTATTAGGATGGATTAAATTAGTATCACTATTACATATGGATTTATTTATACAAAAAAAAGAAGAAGAATTTGGTGGTTTCAACCCGTCCTGTTGGTGGCGGTAGTACACTTATTGGGTTTTAGTCCGCCATAACATCCACAGAAGAAGAAGAAGAAGCGGAGGAGGAGGAGGAGGAGGAGGTCGAGGTCGAAAGATACTTTGCTCACTGAAGAAATAACTATGGCACGGAGGTGAGATACATTGTAGGTTACATTTTCGCATACATGCTGTAGAATTTCAGTGATCCATCGCAAATAGTAGTATGTTTTAGTGCATTTTTATTAAGTCTTTAAATAGAAGCATTGTTCTTTGGGAATCTTTATTTGAAATGAGACTGTTTTGTTTGAAGGGACCTGTTAGTGAAACTAACACCATAACACTGCACATTTCATTTCCTTTGCTCTAAAACGGTTTACACACATTTAGCACAGTGTATTGTGGGTACATGGAGCTTTATAACAGCAGTAACAATAGTTCTAATGTTGACCTTACATCTCATGTAAACTTTGTTTCATACAACTGTCACTACAGAAGTGGTTTTATCTGGATCTCTCGGTTGCTGTTGATGCATCCTCCTGAACACTCAACAAAAGGGCTTGATTGTGTCAGGGAGTTTTGGTTAGATACAAATATAAAAAAACTGTTAGGATAAACAGCCAAACAAGTGTTCCTTACTAATTAATGGGTTAGCTAAGTGCTGGACATGGATGAAAGGTCCTTTTGATGTTCTAAAGTGGAACAACAGTAGACACTGACTCCATTAGCGGTTGTACTGTTCCACTGAGGAACTAATGATGCATCAATGGAACTCTAGGCTTCAATATTACAACATTATAATGATCTTCTATAGTTCCATTTTGGTAGATGGGGAGTTTCCTGTCACAAGCGATTTCACCATATTTTGTTCCCTGTACTATCTGGGTTGATTTAGACACTGAGGTTATGGGGCTGTTCTCTGGTGAGGGGCTAGGCGTGGCCCAAATGGCACCAGAATCAACAACTCTTGGGCACTGGTCTTTTCTATGAGAATGAATGGTGACTTCTAAGTGTCCTTATTTTAAAGTAAGTCAAGGCCACAGAGGTAACTGGATGGGACTGTGGCTGTTAGCCCGGGGATTGGTTTATTTCCTGTTATTGGTTTATCTAACCTCCACGGTATTGCCTCTATTATAGTAGCCTCTGGCGAGTCCCCAACAACCTGTTTAACAAGGCAACACTCCATCTTAACTCCTCCTCCACATTTTTTCTCTCTCGACAAGATCAGTATGTAGGGGTGTAGTCTCAGGCGTTTCTTTTACACCTGCTACGTTAGGTGACTATTATAACAGCACAGAGACACCAGCTAAGTATCAACATGGACCTGTCGGTTACTGGAAAGATATATATTTTTTAAAACTCAGTAGCAGCATCTCTCTGCTTTTGTTCCCACAACAGTTTTATACTGTAGCATTTTATCAGCGAGGGCCGCCGCCTTGCATTGCAACGGGAAAATAATAAATTTGAGGTCATATCGATGTCTTTATTGTCTGTCTGTGTACTAGTCAAGGTGTGAACCAGGAGCTTTCTGAGGTTCTGAACCGGCTGTGGAGTCGGGATACCAACCGTCTCAAACCTGGGACTGACTACACCATCTCCCTACAGGTATGATTGTCAGGGTTACCGTACAACTGCTTGGCTTGTTAATGGATACTATGTCAGGGTTACCGTACTACTGCTTGGCTTGTTAATGGACACTATGTCAGGGTTACCGTACTACTGCTTGGCTTGTTAATGGACACTATGTCAGGGTTACCGTACTACTGCTTGGCTTGTTAATGGACACTATGTCAGGGTTACCGTACTACTGCTTGGCTTGTTAATGGACACTATGTCAGGGTTACCGTACTACTGCTTGGCTTGTTAATGGACACTATGTCAGGGTTACCGTACTACTGCTTGGCTTGTTAATGGACACTATGTCAGGGTTACCGTACTACTGCTTGGCTTGTTAATGGACACTATGTCAGGGTTACCGTACTACTGCTTGGCTTGTTAATGGACACTATGTCAGGGTTACCGTACTACTGCTTGGCTTGTTAATGGATACTATGTCAGGGTTACCGTACTACTGCTTGGCTTGTTAATGGACACTATGTCAGGGTTACCGTACTACTGCTTGGCTTGTTAATGGACACTATGTCAGGGTTACCGTACTACTGCTTGGCTTGTTAATGGACACTATGTCAGGGTTACCGTACTACTGCTTGGCTTGTTAATGGACACTATGTCAGGGTTACCGTACTACTGCTTGGCTTGTTAATGGACACTATGTCAGGGTTACCGTACTACTGCTTGGCTTGTTAATGGACACTATGTCAGGGTTACCGTACTACTGCTTGGCTTGTTAATGGACACTATGTCAGGGTTACCGTACTACTGCTTGGCTTGTTAATGGACACTATGTCAGGGTTACCGTACTACTGCTTGGCTTATTAATGGACACTATGTCAGGGTTACCGTACTACTGCTTGGCTTGTTAATGGTCACTATGTCAGGGTTACCGTACTACTGCTTGGCTTGTTAATGGACACTATGTCAGGGTTACCGTACTACTGCTTGGCTTGTTAATGGACACTATGTCAGGGTTACCGTACTACTGCTTGGCTTGTTAATGGACACTATGTCAGGGTTACCGTACTACTGCTTGGCTTGTTAATGGACACTATGTCAGGGTTACCGTACTACTGCTTGGCTTGTTAATGGACACTATGTCAGGGTTACCGTACTACTGCTTGGCTTATTAATGGACACTATGTCAGGGTTACCGTACTACTGCTTGGCTTGTTAATGGACACTATGTCAGGGTTACCGTACTACTGCTTGGCTTGTTAATGGACACTATGTCAGGGTTACCGTACTACTGCTTGGCTTGTTAATGGACACTATGTCAGGGTTACCGTACTACTGCTTGGCTTGTTAATGGACACTATGTCAGGGTTACCGTACTACTGCTTGGCTTGTTAATGGACACTATGTCAGGGTTACCGTACTACTGCTTGGCTTGTTAATGGACACTATGTCAGGGTTACCGTACTACTGCTTGGCTTATTAATGGACACTATGTCAGGGTTACCGTACTACTGCTTGGCTTGTTAATGGACACTATGTCAGGGTTACCGTACTACTGCTTGGCTTGTTAATGGACACTATGTCAGGGTTACCGTACTACTGCTTGGCTTGTTAATGGACACTATGTCAGGGTTACCGTACTACTGCTTGGCTTGTTAATGGACACTATGTCAGGGTTACCGTACTACTGCTTGGCTTGTTAATGGACACTATGTCAGGGTTACCGTACTACTGCTTGGCTTGTTAATGGACACTATGTCAGGGTTACCGTACTACTGCTTGGCTTATTAATGGACACTATGTCAGGGTTACCGTACTACTGCTTGGCTTGTTAATGGACACTATGTCAGGGTTACCGTACTACTGCTTGGCTTGTTAATGGACACTATGTCAGGGTTACCGTACTACTGCTTGGCTTGTTAATGGACACTATGTCAGGGTTACCGTACTACTGCTTGGCTTGTTAATGGACACTATGTCAGGGTTACCGTACTACTGCTTGGCTTGTTAATGGACACTATGTCAGGGTTACCGTACTACTGCTTGGCTTGTTAATGGACACTATGTCCCGATTCAGACTTTCCTATGTGTTTTGATTTAAGCACTTCTCAGTATTTGGTATTCAGACGTACCTTATGCAGGTGATCAATGATCTCTTTGGGAGGGGCTCCCTTATGCACACTGAATACATGTAATGAAACCACAGAAAACCCTCCCACTTGTTGGAGTTTTCATTCAACGGGGATTTCAGTACTTTGATCTAAAGCTATCCCTTTAAACATGGTGTACCTTTTAATTATAATTTTTTCGAAAGACACTCTATAATATATGAAGGCAACAGGTTCAGAATGTCCTGGATCAGTGACAGAAAGCCATGTAAATACTGTACATGCATATCTCTGTTTAAAAACATATCTGATCATGTGGATTATTAAGGGGTGGGAATGTATTTTGGAATCTACCTACTTCATAAAAACAGGTTTGGAGAGTCTTTATGCATAAAATATATTGGTGAATCAAAAATACAGTTTGATTCATCCTGCAGTTATCATATTCAAGTTCAATTCATTAAATATTTGAAGGTGAGAAAGTGTACAATAGGGTTTGACCACTATAAATCAACCCTAATCCTCACTGTATTGTAGATCATTCCACACGTAGGGTGCAAGGAAATGAAATCATTCATTCCAAATGAATTCCTGGCTGGCACATGCGTTTCCCCCGTGTTCTATTCTCATGCTCCATTTCAAGGTCAGGATACGCATAGAGAGAACAGTACATAAAAAGGGAATGAAGTTACATCTACGTGTAACTCTGGTCTGAATCCCCCTAGAGAGGCAGGTACAGTGACAGAGCTGTAACTCTGGTCTGAATCCCCCTAGAGAGGCAGGTACAGTGACAGAGCTGTAACTCTGGTCTGAATCCCCCTAGAGAGGCAGGTACAGTGACAGAGCTGTAACTCTGGTCTGAATCCCCCTAGAGAGGCAGGTACAGTGACAGAGCTGTAACTCTGGTCTGAATCCCCCTAGAGAGGCAGGTACAGTGACAGAGCTGTAACTCTGGTCTGAATCCCCCTAGAGAGGCAGGTACAGTGACAGAGCTGTAACTCTGGTCTGAATCCCCCTAGAGAGGCAGGTACAGTGACAGAGCTGTAACCCTGGTCTGAATCCCCCTAGAGAGGCAGGTACAGTGACAGAGCTGTAACTCTGGTCTGAATCCCCCTAGAGAGGCAGGTACAGTGACAGAGCTGTAACTCTGGTCTGAATCCCCCTAGAGAGGCAGGTACAGTGACAGAGCTGTAACTCTGGTCTGAATCCCCCTAGAGAGGCAGGTACAGTGACAGAGCTGTAACTCTGGTCTGAATCCCCCTAGAGAGGCAGGTACAGTGACAGAGCTGTAACTCTGGTCTGAATCCCCCTAGAGAGGCAGGTACAGTGACAGAGCTGTAACTCTGGTCTGAATCCCCCTAGAGAGGCAGGTACAGTGACAGAGCTGTAACTCTGGTCTGAATCCCCCTAGAGAGGCAGGTACAGTGACAGAGCTGTAACTCTGGTCTGAATCCCCCTAGAGAGGCAGGTACAGTGACAGAGCTGTAACTCTGGTCTGAATCCCCCTAGAGAGGCAGGTACAGTGACAGAG
Source organism: Thymallus thymallus (assembly GCA_023634145.1). Classification (NCBI taxonomy): domain Eukaryota; kingdom Metazoa; phylum Chordata; class Actinopteri; order Salmoniformes; family Salmonidae; genus Thymallus; species Thymallus thymallus. The sequence goes on from CM042382.1 coordinate 1,767,837, forward strand.
CTGTAACTCTGGTCTGAATCCCCCTAGAGAGGCAGGTACAGTGACAGAGCTGTAACTCTGGTCTGAATCCCCCTAGAGAGGCAGGTACAGTGACAGAGCTGTAACTCTGGTCTGAATCCCCCTAGAGAGGCAGGTACAGTGACAGAGCTGTAACTCTGGTCTGAATCCCCCATAGAGAGGCAGGTACAGTGACAGAGCTGTAACTCTGGTCTGAATCCCCCTAGAGAGGCAGGTACAGTGACAGAGCTGTAACTCTGGTCTGAATCCCCCTAGAGAGGCAGGTACAGTGACAGAGCTGTAACTCTGGTCTGAATCCCCCTAGAGAGGCAGGTACAGTGACAGAGCTGTAACTCTGGTCTGAATCCCCCTAGAGAGGCAGGTACAGTGACAGAGCTGTAACTCTGGTCTGAATCCCCCTAGAGAGGCAGGTACAGTGACAGAGCTGTAACTCTGGTCTGAATCCCCCTAGAGAGGCAGGTACAGTGACAGAGCTGTAACCCTGGTCTGAATCCCCCTAGAGAGGCAGGTACAGTGACAGAGCTGTAACCCTGGTCTGAATCCCCCTAGAGAGGCAGGTACAGTGACAGAGCTGTAACTCTGGTCTGAATCCCCCTAGAGAGGCAGGTACAGTGACAGAGCTGTAACTCTGGTCTGAATCCCCCTAGAGAGGCAGGTAGAGTGACAGAGCTGTAACCCTGGTCTGAATCCCCCTAGAGAGGCAGGTACAGTGACAGAGCTGTAACTCTGGTCTGAATCCCCCTAGAGAGGCAGGTACAGTGACAGAGCTGTAACTCTGGTCTGAATCCCCCTAGAGAGGCAGGTACAGTGACAGAGCTGTAACCCTGGTCTGAATCCCCCTAGAGAGGCAGGTACAGTGACAGAGCTGTAACTCTGGTCTGAATCCCCCTAGAGAGGCAGGTACAGTGACAGAGCTGTAACTCTGGTCTGAATCCCCCTAGAGAGGCAGGTACAGTGACAGAGCTGTAACTCTGGTCTGAATCCCCCTAGAGAGGCAGGTACAGTGACAGAGCTGTAACTCTGGTCTGAATCCCCCTAGAGAGGCAGGTACAGTGACAGAGCTGTAACTCTGGTCTGAATCCCCCTAGAGAGGCAGGTACAGTGACAGAGCTGTAACTCTGGTCTGAATCCCCCTAGAGAGGCAGGTACAGTGACTGGGAGCTGTAACTCTAACAAAGTAGTTTTCATGGTGTTATCAGAGATGTGATGGTGTTATTCATCCAGTATGTGTCTATCCAGGGAAAGGCAGGTTACGTGGCCCAGGGTAGTAACTCTGCCAGAGACATGGCTAGGGCTCCTCTGTTCACCTCTGTCAACGCCGGCAAACTGACAAGCATCAAGACCTACGCCTGTAAGTCCTTCCTACCTCCTCTCTCTCTCCATGTTATTCAAGGCATATCCTCTCTCTCTACCTCCTCTCCCTCTCCTCTCTACCTCCTCTCTCTCTCCATGTTATTCAAGGCATATCCTCTCTCTCTACCTCCTCTCCCTCTCCTCTCTACCTCCTCTCCTCTCTCTCCCTCTCCTCTCTCTCCCTCTCCCCTACCTCCTCTCATCTCTCTCCCTCTCTCTCCACCTCCTCTCCTCTCTACCTCCTCTCTACCTCCTCTCTTCTCTACCTCCTCTCCTCTCCCTCTCCTCTCTACCTCCTCTCCTCTCTACCTCCTCCCTCTCCTCTCTACCTCCTCTCCCTCTCCTCTCTACCTCCTCTCCCTCTCCTCTCTACCTCCTCTCCCTCTCCTCTCTACCTCCTCTCCCTCTCCTTTCCCTCTCCTCTCTACCTCCTCTCCTCTCTACCTCCTCTCCCTCTCCTTTCCCTCTCCTCTCTACCTCCTCTCCTCTCTACCTCCTCTCTACCTCCCTCTCCTCTCTACCTCCCTCTCCTCTCTACCTCCCTCTCCTCTCTACCTCCTCTCGACCTCCTCTCCTCTCTCCCTCTCCTCTCTCCCTCTCCTCTCCCTCTCCTCTCTACCTCCTCTCCTCTCTACCTCCTCTCCCTCTCCTCTCCCTCTCCTCTCTCCCTCTCCTCTCCCTCTCCTCTCTACCTCCTCTCTCCTCTCCTCTCTACCTCCTCTCCTCTCTACCTCCTCTCTACCTCCTCTCTCCCTCTCCTCTCCCTCTCCTCTCTACCTCCTCTCCCTCTCCTCTCTACCTCCTCTCCTCTCTACCTCCTCTCTACCTCCCTCTCCTCTCTACCTCCTCTCCCTCTCCTCTCTACCTCCTCTCCCTCTCCTCTCTACCTCCTCTCCTCTCTACCTCCTCTCCTCTCCACCTCCTCTCTACTGCCTCTCCTCTCCCTCTCCTCTCTCTCCACCTCCTCTCCTCTCTACCTCCTCTCTACCTCCTCTCCTCTCTACCTCCTCTCCTCTCTACCTCCTCTATACCTCCCTCTCTACCTCCCTCTCCTCTCTACCTGTTATTCAAGGGACAGCCTGTATTTCACAAAGCATTATTCAGAGTGATATATGTCCCTCATGTGCAGTGTTCATGCGTCTCCTGGACAACTATGAGATGTCTACAGGCGTGTCGGAGACCGTCACCTCTGAGGAACTGATGGAGAACGATCTCTTCCTCAATGCCATTCTGGAGACAGAGGTCATGAAGGTAGTGTGTGTGATCTGTCTCTGAGTGCACCCACAGGTAAAAGTGTGGTTTATAGCCTACTCCTTATTGCTTGGTTGAGCACATATAGCTATGTTCTGTTGTGATTTAGATCCATAGCCAGGACTCCCGGAAACAGGCCTTTAACCTGTCTGTTCAGGCCAGGACTCCTGGAAACAGGCCCTTAACCTGTCTGTTCAGGTCAGGACTCCTAGAAACAGAACCTTAACCTGTCTGTTCAGGTCAGGACTCCTAGAAACAGGCCTTTAACCTGTCTGTTCAGGCCAGGACTCCTGGAAACAGGCCCTTAACCTGTCTGTTCAGGCCAGGACTCCTGGAAACAGAACCTTAACCTGTCTGTTCAGGTCAGGACTCCTAGAAACAGAACCTTAACCTGTCTGTTCAGGACAGGACTCCTAGAAACAGAACCTTAACCTGCATGAGTTAGTCAGATTTTTGGTGTTCTGTTCTTATGGATTCCTATCATGTTTTGTCTTGTTACTTTGTTTCAGGTATCGACCCCACAACACACACAGAAATGTGTACTGATGTGTGTGTCTAATCCTGTGTGTGTGTGTGTGTGTGTGTGTGTGTGTCAGTGTGCCCACAGGTACCTGGTGAGTAAGGGCCAGTCTCCGTCAGACCAGCAGCAGTTCAAGAGACAGCTGTATGACATCTGGTTCAGACTCTATCACCGAGACCGGAGTGGAGGGTGAGTGTGTGTGGTGTCGGATGATTTCATATTTATTATGCCTGTATACAGTGAGAAATTGTTTTTTTTTTTGTTGTACTGAGTGAGAGACTGATTTTAATATTTTCTTATGTTTCCATACAGTGAGGACTCATGTGGTTTTGAGCATGTGTTTGTTGGGGAGATTAAGTATGGGAAGGACATCACAGGGCTCCACAACTGGGTTCAGTTCTATCTGCAGGAGAAGCATGACAATGTGGACTACAAGGGTTACAAGGCCCAGGGCAGCGCAAACACTGTAAGACATCCTAGACCCATCTGTAGGTTCATGTACTTACACTCTGTACATCAGCAGAATTACATTTCACAGGTCTATACACAAGATACTTGTTGTCAGAAATGTAGCTCTGGTAATCAGTTAAATTTTTGTGTGTTAATGACCTTTTACTGACTAATTTCACCCAAACTGTGGCCACCAATGGAAACGTCCAGATCATGCAGTATATTTAGCTGTATGGTATATACACCATACTACACGTTTATTACACCTTATAATTTTATATCATGTCTGTGACCTTTAATAACCCTACACTATGTGTGTCAGCCAGATGAGGAAGTCCACGTCCTGAAATACCATATTACACATGAATAACACCTTTATTACCGCCCTGTGACCGATCTGTGTAGCCAGATGAGGATGACCATGTCCTGAACCTGCAGTTCAGCTGGAAGGGCCTGGTCAAGCCGATGGGTAGCTCCTTCATCGGGGTCAGCCCAGAGTTTGAGGTCGCCCTCTACACCATCCTCTTCCTCACATCCACTGAGAAGGTGAGAGGTTGCGTGAGTGACCACCCGGTGTTCAAACCTGGGTCTATTAGATAACCATGAGACTGTATTGGCCTGTACTGCTGAAGCCTAGGTTCTAGAAGACATTAGCTTGGGGAGCTAATGCTAGTTCTCAGGTCTCAGGCTAGGTTACTCATGGTTCCCTGAACCACCCTGATTACATGTCTTATCAACCGGAAGTCATCATAGCTAACATTACACCTCCAGGCTGAATAAACTACTGTTCTTACCAGACATAACATTACACCTCCAGGCTGAATAAACGACCGTTCTTACCAGACATAACATTACACCTCCAGGCTGAATAAACGACCGTTCTTACCAGACATAACATTACACCTCCAGGCTGAATAAACGACCGTTCTTACCAGACATAACATTACACCTCCAGGCTGAATAAACTACTGTTCTTACCAGACATAACATTACACCTCCAGGCTGAATAAACTACTGTTCTTACCAGACATAACATTACACCTCCAGGCTGAATAAACTACTGTTCTTACCAGACATAACATTACACCTCCAGGCTGAATAAACTACTGTTCTTACCAGACATAACATTACACCTCCAGGCTGAATAAACTACTGTTCTTACCAGACATAACATTACACCTCCAGGCTGAATAAACGACCGTTCTTACCAGACATAACATTACACCTCCAGGCTGAATAAACGACCGTTCTTACCAGACATAACATTACACCTCCAGGCTGAATAAACGACCGTTCTTACCAGACATAACATTACACCTTACAGGCTGAATAAACTACTGTTCTTACCAGACATAACATTACACCTCCAGGCTGAATAAACTACTGTTCTTACCAGACATAACATTACACCTCCAGGCTGAATAAACTACTGTTCTTACCAGACATAACATTACACCTCCAGGCTGAATAAACTACTGTTCTTACCAGACATAACATTACACCTCCAGGCTGAATAAACTACTGTTCTTACCAGACATAACATTACACCTCCAGGCTGAATAAACGACCGTTCTTACCAGCCACTGAGACTGCAACCCCATTCACTTTTCTCCTGAAGTGTGCACACTTCTGGAATATGGTTGAGAATTGAAATGCAGCCCAAAGTTGGTGTTCATGAGGAGAATCCTAGGCAGTATATAACTGGGTGGGTAGATGTATTGGCTAACGTCAGCCTTGTGGTTTGTGTACAGGTGACCACGACCGTGGTGAAGGTGGATGAGTACCTGCTAGAGGTGGTGGTGTATCGTCACGGGCGCTCCATCGGAACCTCCTACCCCAAACTACTCAGCAGCAACAACAAGGACCTGTAATGTGGAGATCTACGCATCCTGATTCTGACGTCAGAGGTTGTGTCCCAAATGACACCCTATTCCCTATGTAGTGCATTACTTTTGACCAGGGCCCTTAGGACTAGTAGTGCCCTATATAGGGAATAGGGTGCCATTTGGGGCCTAGTCAGAATCTCATACAACAATTCAATAATATAGAATCATCTTTCATGTTAAATGTTGGACATCATTGTAGTGTACTTTGTTTTAGAACCCATATTGTTATTAGGCTGTGTCCTCCTCTATCAAATCCTTAACCTCGTTCCCAGGCTCAGTTACTACTGAATATCAAATCCTTAACCTCGTTCCCAGGCTCAGTTACTACTGAATATCAAATCCTGGATCATTCATCATTTGCACTAAACTACTCTAGTAGAGATGACAGTACAGTTGATCCAGGACCAGGATGTTGGACATATTAAAGTGTTGTCTCTCTCTGCTACCAGCTCTCCATTCTGTCCTAAATATTCTATACTGGTCCTTAGTATTTCAGTTAGTAGAAGGGGGGGGGGTCTGGTTAAGTGTGTTTTATTTTGTTAGTAGAAGGGGGGGGGGGGGGTCTGGTTAAGTGTATTTTATTTTGTTAGTAGAAGGGGGGGGGGTCTGGTTAAGTGTGTTTTATTTTGTTAGTAGAAGGGGGGGGGGGGGGGTCTGGTTAAGTGTATTTTATTTTGTTAGTAGAAGGGGGGGGGGGTCTGGTTAAGTGTATTTTATTTTGTTAGTAGAAGGGGGGGGGGGTCTGGTTAAGTGTGTTTTATTTTGTTAGTAGAAGGGGGGGGGTCTGGTTAAGTGTATTTTATTTTGTTAGTAGAAGGGGGGGGGGTCTGGTTAAGTGTGTTTTATTTTGTTAGTAGAAGGGGGGGGGGGGGTCTGGTTAAGTGTATTTTATTTTGTTAGTAGAAGGGGGGGGGGGGTCTGGTTAAGTGTGTTTTATTTTGTTAGTAGAAGGGGGGGGGGTCTGGTTAAGTGTATTTTATTTTGTTAGTAGAAGGGGGGGGGGGGTCTGGTTAAGTGTATTTTATTTTGTTAGTAGAAGGGGGGGGGGGGTCTGGTTAAGTGTATTTTATTATTTCACCTTTATTTAACCAGGTAGGCCAGTTGAGAACTAGTTCTCATTTACAACTGTGACCTGGCCAAGACAAAGCAAAGCAGTGCGACAAAAAACAACACAGAGTTACACATGAGAATAAACAAACGTACAGTCAATAACACAATAGAGAATCTATATACAGAGTGTAAATGTAGTGCAAAATGCAGTAAGGTTAGGAAGGTAGGACAATAAATAGACCATAGTGGAGAAATAAGTTACAATTTAGCATTAACACTGGAGTGATAGATGTGCAAATGATGATGTGGAAATAGAGATACTGGGGGGAAAATTAGCTAAAATAATAATATGGGGACGAGGTAGTAGGGTGGGCTATTTACAGAAGGGCTATATACAGGGGCAGTGATCGGTAAGCAGCTCTGACAGCTGATGCTTAAAGTTAGTGAGGGAGATGGGAACCTCTAGCTTCAATGATTTTTGCAATTCGTTCCAGTCATTGGCAGGCCTTGGGTGAGCCAAAGGTCTATTGTGACTTTTGATAACGTTTGTTGGTGGAGAGGAGGGGGGGGGGGTTTGGTTGGGCATGTTGAAACAGTTTAGGTGTTTAGGGTACAGTTTCGGTTGGGGGGGCCTGTTGCAACTGGTTTTGAATGGGGTGTATTTTTTTACATTTTCACAACTCTAAGCACAAATCAAATCAGATCATCAAAATGTCTTGTTTCAAAACTCTAAGCACATTTTCCATTGACTGAGTACATCAAACCTTGTTATCAAACACACTGACACTGTATATCGCATGAATTTCATGATATGGAAATGTGAAGTGCATATTTGGACAGTACATCACCCCCAGAAGCCTTTGCAAGGGTTAACCCCCAGAAGCCTTTGCAAGGGTTAACCCCCAGAAGCCTTTGGGCTTCTGGGGGTTAAATCTGCATTCATTTTGTTGTTTTGCTGTCACCCTAAGACAAGACCCCCCCCATCTCACACACACACACACACACACACACCACCGCACACACCACCGCACACACCACCGCACACAATGATATTTATTTGCTACAATTCTGTTGTTTAAAACACAAGCACTCAAACAAAACACAAAGCTAAGTTTACAAGCATGTTACATCAATACTATTACTTCTCAATGTGTTCATTGTAGGTCTAGGCACCAATATAGCTATTTCAGTATGATGTTGATATCGTTTGATATGGATATGAGCAAGGTGTATTGTGATATCAGCTTATTCTTGCTGTTAACCTGCAGTTTACAGGTATATTACATGACCGTCAGCATAGTTCAGTTCGGCCGAACCGAACGAGTTGCTCACAAAGATATTTGTTAAACCCCCCCCCATCTACGACCAAACAATATTACCCCGGGACAGTAGAGGGTGATGACCTGGTAATAGCCATCTACTGCCAAACAAGGAAGACATGTGCGGTAGAATAAAATATGGTGATGAGAGGAAGCCGGTAGAGAAGATGGAACGAGATGGATTTGACGGACATTCTGCACATTTTCTCATCAATGAAACATTTGATCTCAATACAGGTTTCTGTTCCCAAATCTAGAATCTGTTACAAACAGAGTGGACTAAGTTTTATAGACTTTACCCTTTGCAAAAAATTTAAAAAAATCACAGAGTAGGAGTTCCCTAACAGGAATATGCAGATGATGCTAGAACACGGCAATAGGATCTGTCTTCCTCGTGCTTGGCTCTGCCCACTTCCTTCCTTGTTCTGCCGACTATGACTAATTTGTTCATTGGAAACAGCCTGTGGTTTATCTTGGTTTATTTATACTAATCTTTGGAATGGCTAGGAATGGCGGGAGCAGAAATATTGTGCGATTCTCTTGGTGCGAATACATTTGGTGAGAATAAGTGGACGATGGTATAAGGGGATAGTGTTGGAAATGACCAGAAGTTTATGGTTGGAGTGGTAATAGTGGTGGATGATGTGGTAGTTGTGGAAAAGCGGACAGACCGCTTGGAAAATGTTGGATGGGAAGATGGTGGAAGTGGATGCTGAGTTCGAATCAAGAAACGCGTCGAGCAAAGTTGGTGAAGATGAATGTTCTGAATGGACAACGGTAGTATCGAAAACAGGAACAAAAAGGAAATTGTCTACATGGGTTTGTTGAGTAAGGATGCATATGTGGAAAACCCGTTTTGAGGTGTCAAATGGTGAAGTATGCGCTGGAAAAAGTGGTCTGTCAGAGTGACCAGGAGTGGTCTTATTTTGATTAATTATATTTCTGAAGAGCAGAGGAAGATTGCATTAGGCCTTAAAAGAATCCGGACAACAGAAGTATCGTGTTTTGAACTTCGGAGTAGTGTACCAGTTAAAGGATTCGTCTCAGGGTTGACGAAGGATGTTGTGGTTCCATACTTGAAGATCATCCCTGGTGTGGTTGGTGCCCGGCGTCTGACCCGCTGGGTGAATGGGGAAAAATAACAGTCTGTCGGTTCTGTTGTATTTTGATGAAGAGCAAATACCTACACGTGAAGCTTGGTTATGTAAGATATGCAGTGAGAGCCTTCGTCCCCTAACCACTGCAGTGTACAAATTGTAAAGGATTTGGCCATGTTTCAAGTTTGTGCAGATGAACAGTTTGAGCTTCTACTCTTAAAAATCCACCTATCCAGAAATAAGTCTCTCACTGTTGCCGCCTGTTACAGACCCCCCTCAGCCCCCAGCTGTGCCCTGGACTCCATATGTGAATTGATTGCCCCCCATCTATCTTCAGAGTTTGTACTGTTAGGTGACTTAAACTGGGATATGCTTAACACCCCGGCTGTCTTTCAATCTAAGATAGATGCCCTCAATCTCACACAAATTATCAAGGAACCCACCAGGTACAACCCAAAATCCGTAAACATGGGTACCATTATTGATATCATCCTGACTAACTTGCCCTCCAAATACACCTCCTCTGTTTTCAACCAGGATCTCAGCGATCACTGCCTCATCGCCTGTGTTCGCGATGGGTCAGCGGCCAAACGACCACCCCTTATCACTGTCAAACGCTCCCTAAAACACTTTTGCGAGCAGGCCTTTCTATTCGATCTGGCCCAGGTATCCTGGAAGGATATTGACCTCATCCCGTCAGTAGAGGACGCCTGGTTGTTCTTTAAAAGTGCTTTCCTCACCATCCTAAATAAGCATGCCCCTTTCAAAAAACGTAGAACTAAGAATAGATATAGCCCTTGGTTCACCCCAGACTTGACTGCACTAGACCAACACAAAAACATCCTGTGGCGCACTGCATTAGCATCGAATTGCCCCCGCGATATGCAGCTATTCAGGGAAGTCAGGAACAAGTACACACAGTCAGTTAGAAAAGCAAAGGCCAGCTTTTTCAAACAGAAATTTGCTTCCTGTAGTACTAGCTCCAAAAAGTTCTGGGACACTGTAAAGTCCATGGAGAATAAGAGCACCTCCTCCCAGTTGCCCACTGCATTGAGGCTCGGAAACACTGTTACCACCGATAAATCCACGATTATTGAAAATTTCAATAAGCATTTTGCTACGGCTGGCCATGCTTTCCATCTGACTACCCCTATCCCGGTCAACAGCTCTGCACCCCCGGCAGCTACTTGCCCAAGCCCCCCCCGCTTCTCCTTCACCCAAATCCTGACAGCTGATGTTCTGAAAGAGCTGCTAAGTCTGGACCCCTACAAATCTGCTGGGCTAGATAATCTGGACCCTCTCTTTCTGAAATTATCAGCCAAAATTGTTGCAACACCTATCACTAGCTTGTTCAACCTCTCTTTCGTATCGTCTGAGATCCCTAGAGATTGGAAAGCTGCCGCGGTCATCCCCCTCTTCAAAGGAGGAGACACTCTAGACCCAAACTGTTATAGACCAATATCCATCCTGCCCTGCCTTTCTAAAGTTTTCGAAAGCCAAGTTAACAAACAGATAACTGACCACTTCGAATCCCACCGTACCTTCTCTGCCATGCAATCTGGTTTCCGAGCTGGTCATGGGTGCACCTCAGCTACGCTCAAGGTACTGAACGATATCATAACCGCCATCGATAAAAGACAGTACTGTGCAGCCGTTTTCATCGACCTGGCCAAGGCTTTCGACTCTGTCAATCACCGCATTCTTATTGGCAGACTCAACAGCCTTGGTTTCTCAAGTGACTGCCTTGCTTGGTTCTCTAATCTACTTTGCAGACAGAGTTCAGTGTGTCAAATCGGAGGGCCTATTGTCCGATCCTCTGGCAGTCTCTATGGGGGTGCCACAGGGTTCAATTCTTGGGCCAACCCTTTTCTCTATATACATCAACGATGTTGCTCTCGCTGCTGGTGACTCTCTGATCCATCTCTATGCAGATGACACCATTCTGTATACATCTGGCCCCTCTTTGGATACTGTGTTTACTAACCTTCAATCAAGCTTCAATGCCATACAACACTCCTTCCGTGGCCTACAACTGCTCTTAAACGCTAGTAAAACTAAGTGCATGCTTTTCTATCGAACGCTGCCAGCACCCGCCCACCGGACTATCATCACTACTCTCGACGGATCCGAATTAGAATATGTGGACACCTACAAATACCTAGGCATCTGGTTAGACTATAAACTCAACTTCCAGACTCACATCAACCATCTCCAATCCAAAATTAAATCCAGAATTGGCTTCCTATTTCGCAACAGAGCCTCCTTCACTCATGCTGCCAAACATGCCCTTGTAAAACTGACTATCCTACCGATCCTTGATTTCGGCGATGTAATTTACAAACTAGCCTCCAACACTCTACTTAGCAAACTGGATGTAGTCTATCATAGTGCCATCCGTTTTGTCACCAAAGCCCCATACACTACCCACCACTGCGACCTGTATGCTCTCGTTGGCTGGCCTTCACTATATATTCGTCGCCAAATCCACTGGCTCCAGGTCATCTATAAGTCTTTATTAGGTAAATCCCCGCCCTATCTCAGCTCACTGGTCACCATAGCAACACCCACCCGTAGCATGCGCTCCAGCAGGTATATCTCACTGGTCACCCCCAAAGCCAACACCTCCTTTGGCCGCCATTCCTTCCAGTTCGCTGCTGCCAATGACTGGAACGAATTGCAAAAATCATTGAAGCTAGAGGTTCCTATCTCCCTCAATAACTTTAAGCATCAGCTGTCAAAGCTGCTTATCGATCACTGCACCTGTATATAGCCCTTCTGTAAATAGCCCACCCTACTACCTCATCCCCATATTTATTTTTGTTTATTTTCACTAATCTTGCACTCCAGTATCTCTATTTGCACATCATAATTTGCACATCCTTCATTCCTGTGTTAATGATGATAATTTCTGTAATTTATTTCTACTCTATAGTCTATTTATTGTCCTACCTCCCAACCTTACTGCATTTTTGCACTACATTTTGCACTCTGTTTATAGATTTTCTATTGTGTTTTTGACTGTTTGTTTAATGTGTAACTCTGTGTTTGTTTTTTTTTGTCGCACTGCTTTGCTTTGTCTTGGCCAGGTCGCAGTTGCAAATGAGAACTTGTTCTCAACTGACCTACCTGGTTAAATAAAGGTGAAATAAAAAAAAAAAAAAAAACAGAGTACATTGAAGAACGGTGTGTAGAAGGATGACGGTGTTGGTGTTGTGGTGGAGATCATGATACCTGGAATGCCCTGTAAGGGTGAAGGAGATTGAGGTGGTCAATAGAATCTCCTATGTGGAAGTGATGCTATTGAAGATATGGTAGTGGAAACACCACAGCCTGTAGTTAATGTTGGCTGCCAGTCAAAACATACCCTGTGTGTTAAAAAGGTGGAGTTTGTGGGGTTCGTTACCACAGTTCTAAACTGTACGGAACAAGTCTCAAAGATGTTCCACACTTCTCTTTAATACACTTTACGTATCATGTTAATTATGTGTCAAAAGGAGCAAGTTCTGTGGCTCTACAAGGCAAGATGTCGACATATGATGTGAAAGCTATGATTTTCAGAGAAGGGCTCCGGTTAAAGGTGTCATCTCTGGTGTCTCATTGGACATAAAGGCTATGTGGTTTAGGGATAACATTCCAGGAGTGGTAGGCGCACGTCGCTTGAATCTAATGATAGACGGAAAGAAGGAGCAAAGCCTATCGATTTTACTGTAGCTTTATGAAGTGGTTCTCCTGACTCTGGGTATGTGAGGTATGAGGTGAGACCATCTGCACAGAAGCCGCTGCAGTGTTACATTGTAAAAAGTTTGGACATGTGCCAAGTGTTTGTTGAAGGAATAAATATGTAGCAGTTGAAGAGTCAGATGAAGCATGTTGTTGTAACTGTGATGGGAATCACATTCCTGGGTTCCTGGAGTGCCCTGTAAGGATGAAGGAGGTGGCAGCAGCTAGGATCAGGGCCATCCAGCAGGTCTCCTATGTGAAGGCAGTGAAAATAGCTGAAAGCGTGAGTACTATAGAGAGGAGATGGTAGTGGATGTCCCTCAGTCTGCAGGAGAAGGATCCCACACTAACAGTGAAGAAGGTGGACTTTGTTGCGTTTATAGCAAAGTGATAAATTACACTAGTCTAATACACAAACTAATAAAACATCTAAGAAGTTATACATTATTAAGACGCCCAACAGATTTCTGTATCTTCAGGACTTTACAGCTGAAATGTTATAGGAAGTACTGGTTCCCTCTCCCAGGTTCCTCAGCCTGTGTAGGGATCTGAATAGACATCTACATCTGACTGAAGGAGCACATTTTTTTGTTTTAATTCAGGGTAGTAGTATGAGTTTGTTTTTGGGGCTCCCCTCAAGGAGGTAATATTTAGCGTTGTGGCTGTAGGGCCATACGGATGAATCGTGAAAAGGTGTGGGGCCACACGGCCCAGAGAGCTAGGGTTGATGTGGGGCCACACGGCCCAGAGAGCTAGGGTTGACGTAGGGCCACACGGCCCAGAGAGCTAGGGTTGATGTAGGGCCACACGGCCCAGAGAGCTATGGTGGATGTGGGGCCACACGGCCCAGAGAGCTAGGGTGGATGTAGGGCCACACGGCCCAGAGAGCTATGGTGGATGTGGGGCCACACAGCCCAGAGAGCTATGGTGGATGTAGGGCCATACAGCCCAGAGAGTTATGGTGGAGTGTTTCAAGGGTTCATTCAGGTACAAACTGCTGCAGAAGACCCTGGATTTACCACCGCCAGCTGTCCTGCCAGGTACCACAACGCCAAGTCCTCATGTTTTCCTTGGAGATGCAGCTTTCCCTCTACATGAGGACACACCTCTTCTCTACGTTGCCAGCCTAACACGCTTGCTCTAAGCTGCTACTTGTGAGAAAGGAAAATTTACTGAAAGAAAATCTGAATTTGAACTTTGGCCTCCTATGATGAACATGGGCACTCAGTCTTAGTTGAAATTGTCCAAAATTAAAATGGAAATGGTCTCGTATCACACAGTACATTGTTCTGTATTGGTTCTGACTCACTATTCAAATGTAACGCGTACCACAAATTTGGCAGGTGGGTGGATACAACATTCACCTTTTAATGGTGTGATTGGTAGATGTTTCCACCTTTTAATGGTGTGATTAGTAGATGTTTCCACCTTTTAATGGTGTGATTAGTAGATGTTTCCACCTTTTCATGGTGTGATTAGTAGATGTTTCCACCTTTTAATGGTGTGATTGGTAGATGTTTCCACCTTTTCATGGTGTGATTAGTAGATGTTTCCACCTTTTAATGGTGTGATTGGTAGATGTTTCCACCTTTTCATGGGGTGATTAGTAGATGTTTCCACCTTTTAATGGTGTGATTAGTAGATGTTTCCACCTTTTAATGGTGTGATTAGTAGATGTTTCCACCTTTTCATGGGGTGATTAGTAGATGTTTCCACCTTTTCATGGGGTGATTAGTAGATGTTTCCACCTTTTCATGGGGTGATTAGTAGATGTTTCCACCTTTTCATGGGGTGATTGTTGTCTAATCAACAACAAGCAGAAACTCGCGTCACCCCTACAGTTGACCAATCACGAACGAAGGGTTGTAGACTTCGGAACTTTGGCTGGGCCCTTGAGAATAAATGGTGTGTGTGTGTGTGTGTGTGTGTGTGTGTAGCTCAGTGAATCCCAACCAGAGGTACTAGGACCTGGCCTTTCCATAGGGGGTACTTGAGAAGACTCATAAAACCATAGGCTTACTGGTAAAATACACGAGGGAGAGGCGTATGAGGCAGAGCAATATTCAGTTGGTGGTACAGTAACTGAAAAAGGAATCACTGGTCTAGCTCCCACGTTTTGAATATTCAATTAGAGTCGTTGATGTCAAACGCCTGTATTCAATGGAGAGAGATGCTATGCTACTAGCCTTCCTCATTAATATGCATAGACATCTCGAGACAACTCCAATATAAAGTGTTGCCGGGACGTCATGTGTCCTACTTATATCAGTACACTCATAACTACTTATCCATTACCAAACTTCTATTTGATCAAATCAACCTCATGTAGCAAATGAGCCATTATTTTTTTGTTGACTAAATTTGACATTCTATCATAACCTCCATATTAAAACTCATTGCTTGGTTGGCAAAAAAACGCCACCTGCGTTGGGCCTCTTCCTCTTGTTCTCTGGAGAGGACTGTAGTGCTGTCTGGAATCCTTGGGACATCCCGACCAGGGGCGGCCCTGGACGTTCTACCGCCCTAGGCAACACAAAATTCCCCGGGGCAGCATTTTGACAATTGGCTGCCGCCCTCTGGCGCCCCTGATCGGCTGCTACGCTGCCGGCGCCCCCCGGGAGACGCAGGTGGGGGCAGAAACCGCAGCAACGCTACGTGCTGGCAGCTGGAGCGCCGATCAGGGGCGCCGGAGGGCGGCAACCAATTGTCAAAATACCGCCCCAAATTAAAGTTCCGCCCTAGGCGGGCCTGATCCCGACCCAAAACCCTTTTCCTGGCACAGTTTCATTTCAATAATAATGTTAATTATAAAACTTTTTTTATTATAATTGTCATGTGGTTAACTGAAAAAAATCTGAATTACGATTATACAAATCTAAATGTTTTAAAATTCTATTAATGCGAGAGCACCAACCTCTACCATATGGACACATTGATATACAGTCATCAATTGGCGGCTAAAGAAATGAGTGCATGGAACTCAGAGATGCAGCTGTAGGCCTATAACTTCCATCATCAACTTAGTAAAATACATAGGCCTAAAGCCGACAAATATAAACAGTGAAATATCCTGATAAATTCAGTTTCTTTCAATCATATTCATCTCTCTACTCTGCCTGTCGGCCTCCCTTTCTATCAGTCTTGACCTTAGCTATAGCTAGTGAAGTGCAAAGTTGTATCAAATCAATCAATCTTAACTGACTTGCCTAGTTAAATAAAGGTTAAATAAACATATATTATTATTATTCAACTCACTTCATTATCTTTTATTATATTTATTGTATTAGAGGCCTGATTGTATTATAGGCCTGATTTACTATAGGCCTGATTTACTATAGGCCTGATTTACTATAGACCTGATTTACTATAGGTTACTATAGGCCTGATTTACTATAGGCATGATTTACTATAGGCCTGATTTACTATAGGTTACTATAGGCCTGATTTACTATAGGCCTGATTTACTATAGGCCTGATTTACTATAGACCTGATTTACTATAGGCCTGATTTACTATAGGTTACTATAGGCCTGATTTACTATAGGCCTGATTTACTATAGGCCTGATTTACTATAGGCCTGATTTACTATAGGCCTGATTTAGTATAGGTTACTATAGGCCTGATTTACTATAGGCCTGATTTACTATAGGCCTGATTTACTATAGGTTACTATAGGCCTGATTTACTATAGGCATGATTTACTATAGGCCTGATTTACTATAGGCCTGATTTACTATAGGCCTGATTTACTATAGGTTACTATAGGCCTGATTTACTATAGGCCTGATTTACTATAGGCCTGATTTACTATAGGTTACTATAGGCCTGATTTACTATAGGCCTGATTTACTATAGGTTACTATAGGCATGATTTACTATAGGCCTGATTTACTATAGGCCTGATTTAGTATAGGCATGATTTACTATAGGCATGATTTACTATAGGCCTGATTTACTATAGGCCTGATTTACTATAGGCCTGATTTACTATAGGTTACTATAGGCCTGATTTACTATAGGCCTGATTTACTATAGGCCTGATTTACTATAGGCCTGATTTACTATAGGCCTGATTTACTATAGGCAAACAAAATTATGACTGCATGATAGAATGAAACATCACTATTTTTATTTTATTTTGTATTTTTTCACTCCAGACTTCTTGTATGTTTATACTTTTTCATACTGCCGCTCTATGTATCATGTACCGTGTATCTGTCTTTTGTGTATTTTCGTTCTGGCATTTTGCACCTGCCCTATGTTTTGTTCTATCTATCTATCTATCTATCTATCTATCTATCTATCTATCTATCTATCTATCTATCTATCTATCTATCTATCTATCTATCTATCTATCTATCTATCTATCTATCTATCTATCTATCTATATCTATCTAATCTATTAATCTATCTATCTATTAATCTATTAATCTATCTAATCTATCTATCATCGAGGCATTACTTAGAAGAGACGCACCCAACATGATTTTGACCTTTATTTTGAAATCCCAGAATGTCGAACTCGGAAGTGAATATTACCCTCACGCATGCGCAAACAGCCAACCTGGGGACATGCTTTATCAAGCACGGAATCATAAAACATTTTTTGCTGCTGTATCTAGCTAGTTAAAATAATATTTCTGTAAGCTCATGTTTTGCACGAAAATCAGTTTCCTTTTACTGTTGTGATTGTCTCCCGTGACAGAGTCGTTCTAAACAGAAACACGTGAGAAAGTATAGTATAGTTAGTTAGCTAGCTAGCTAGGGTAGCCTTCTCGTCAGTCCAGCATGGGGCCCGTAATAGAAGTCATAGCTGGAAGTTACGAGCAGATCGCCTTTGGTTACAGGTTGTCCATGGATGAAGAGGTATGTTGCTCCAGTTCATCCCTGATTCTCCTGTATATGTGACAAACTATACTGTTGACCTCAGCTAACCGACCAGCGTTAGGGAGACTGTAACGCATGACAACACAACTCATCCGTTACTTTACCAGCTAACATATTGTAATAAGATTACAAATACTTTAACAAAACTAAATGATTACTTTTCGCTTCTCTCAATAAATAGACAGCGAGAGGATAGGGGGGGTACCTAATCAATTGTACAACTGAATACATTACTTTTTTGCGTCATTACTGCAAGTCATCATGACTCAAAAGCAGAGGCATTGTAAATAAGAATTTGTTCTTAACTGACTAGCCTAGTTAAATAATACATAAATAAAATGTTAAGCTGCCGATCGAAGTTTAATTTGGCGACCCTTCTAAACTCATCCATGGGGTCAAAAAGCATTTTAATTAAAGAAGACAGTGAGTGGGGCTTTTATTTCTCAATCTAATTCGTTTTGTATCTCCCCCGAGACGGACACATGATCAAACACACAGACTTCTGATAGATTTAAAGGGGACTTATACATTCATCAAAATTATTTTTCAATTTGTAGCAATGAGCCCAATCAGTCCTCCATGACAACAAACCCCTAAACAACAGAGTAGGGCTTTTATTTAGGTTATACTCGGGTAAACGGTTTGGTTAATCTATACTTCCATATTTCCAAGTCCTATTCTTGAAGGTCTAGGGGTATAACATTTGTGGGAATGACTGGAAATTTGACAGACTTTTTTATTTTGAATGTATGAAGTAGAAAGTCATGAGTTAGAAGAAGCCTACATAAGCAACCCGTAATGTCAAATGCACCATCCATTTATGGCCAGCTATATAAACTTACTGAGTTTGGGTAATCCAAAAGTTACGTTGCTGATTACAATCTTGGACGGGTAACTGTAACAGATAACATTTAGAAAGTAACATGCTAGCTATGATGATGTTGAGTTGGTGTGGTTGTAATTTTACAAGTCTCTTCCAGTAACATTGGGAGAGTGTTGGCCTTCAAACAGTTCTTCAGCTTAACCAAACTCACTGTCACACTCAACTGATGGTAATGTTATTCGTCACTCTATGATAAAGGCGTTAGCTGCCATCACTAAACTACTGATATACTTTCATTGCCTCTATTGATCCCAACTCAATGACAGCTGTTTGGAAGCAGCTCTCATGCTGTGTTGTTGTCTATCTGCAGGAGTGGACTGCCACGGCAGACTTCACCCACCATGCCCACACTGCCTCAGTGTCTGCAGTGGCCACCAGCGAGAGGTACATCGCTACAGGAAGCAGAGATGAGACCATCCAGATCTACGACATGAAGAAGAGGATAGAACATGGAGCTCTGCTGCATCACGACGGTAAGAGATATGACAAACTACTTCTGTTCGTTGAGTGTATTCATTAGTCGAACACTGTAGCAAAACATTTAGCAATGGAATCCATTTACTCAAATCGGGGAAAAACATTTTTGTAAGGGAAAGACCTTAGAACATGGAGCGTTGCTGCATCACGACGGTGAGTCCTGGAAAACCACTGGTTTGAAATCAGTTTACTGATGTTCAGATCACCTGCTACAGCAACAATCAGGTCCCAATCTGAGAATCTTAAAGATGCCTCGCTAATTGTATCCACCATTGAATTATGACTGCAATGGCTACGTTTTTACAATCTATACCTTAGACATACAGTATTGACATGTCACTGACATGGTCAACAACGTTATTGTGTGGTCCATGGTCTTTAGGCATGGCAAGCCACTGATATCGGTGAAAACATTGTCCCCAAGTCTCGTGGCTGCTGTAAGAAGATTTTAGTACCCCTGACCCAGGTTTCATTGTTTTGATCGTTGTTCAGGTACCATTTCCTGTCTGGAGTTCTATGGCTCCTCCCACCTGCTGAGTGGAGGACAGGACGGGCTGCTGTGTGTTTGGAGCACCAAGAAGTGGGAGTGTCTTAAGTCAATCAGAGCACACAAGTAAGTTGTCACTCTCTCAGAAATGATTAGGGTTGCAAAATTCCGGTAACTTCCCAAAACTTCTTAGGTTTTTCAGAAATTCTTTTTTTGGGGGATTGTTACCAGAATGTTGCAACAATACAACAGGTGTAGACCTTACAGTGAAATGCTTACTAACAAGCCCTTAACCAACAATACAACAGGTGTAGACCTTACAGTGAAATGCTGACTAACAAGCCCTTAACCAACAATACAACAGGTGTAGACCTTACAGTGAAATGCTTACTAACAAGCCCTTAACCAACAATACAACAGGTGTAGACCTTACAGTGAAATGCTGACTAACAAGCCCTTAACCAACAATACAACAGGTGTAGACCTTACAGTGAAATGCTTACTAACAAGCCCTTAACCAACAATACAACAGGTGTAGACCTTACAGTGAAATGCTTACTAACAAGCCCTTAACCAACAATACAACAGGTTCCATCGCTGCAGCTCCTGTACGGACTGGTAGTTAGTCTGGTCCCATCGCTGCAGCTCCTGTACGGACTGGTAGTTAGTCTGGTCCCATCGCTGCAGCTCCTGTACGGACTGGTAGTTAGTCTGGTCCCATCGCTGCAGCTCCTGTACGGACTGGTAGTTACAGTCACTGTATTTCTAATCAATTTTATGTTATTTTAATGTACAAAACATTTGCTTTTCTTTAAAAAATAAGGACATTTTTAAGTGACCCCAAACTTTTGAACGGTAGTTTAGGTCCTGGAAGGCATGAAGCTCGGCCCCAGTGATGTATTGGGCTGTACTCACTACCCTCTGTAGCACCTTGCGGTCGCATGCTGAGCAGTTGCCATAGCAGGTGGTGATGCAACCGGTCAGGATGCTCTCGATGGTGCAGCTGTAGTACCTTTTGAGGATCTGGGGACCCATGCCAAATCTTTTCAGTCTCCTGATGATGAATAGGCTTTGTGGTGCCCTCTTCACGACTTTCTTGGTGTGTTTGGACCGTGATAGTTTGTTGGTGATGTGGACACCAAGGAACTTGAAACTCTCGACCCGCTCCACTACAGCTCAGGGACTATGGTGGTCTGCTTGAAACATGTTTGTATTGCAGACTCAGTCAGGGACAGGTTGAAAATGTCAGTGAAGACACTTGGCAGTGTGTCCGCGCGTGCTCTGAGTACACGTCCTGGTAATCCGTCTGATCGGTGCTTGGCTGCCTAAATCTCCTATCTGTTGTCTATCTGTTGTCTTATCCATCTCATCATATATCCTAACAGTCCAGTGTCAAATTAATCAGCCAGCTGTTGTCTAGAGAGTGAAAACCAGATTGGAAAAGTTTGCCGTTTATCACAACAGTTTGTGGAAAATACAATGGAGACGTATTCAACTCATGTTTTTTAGTGTGCATTTTAATATGTGTTACGTCATCATGAACAGCCGCAACAAAGTCAGTCTGATGGAAACACACGTCTTGTGGGGAAATGCGAATTTATACTGAACAAATATATAAACGCAACATGCAACAATTTCAAAATCAATTTCAAGATTTTACTGAGTTACAGTTCATAAGGAAATCAGTCAATTTAAATAAATTCATTAGTCCCTAATCTATGGATTTCACATGACTGGGAATACAGATATACATCTGTTGGTCACAGATACCTTTTAAAAAAGGTAGGGTAGGAACGTATGGTCAAATTCTCTAAAACGACGTTGGAGGCGGCTTATGGTAGAGAAATTAACATTAAATGATCTGGCAACAGCTCTGGTGGACATTCCTGCAGTCAGCAGCCAATCCCACGCTCCCTCAAAACTTGAGACATCTGTGGCATTGTGTTGTGAGACAAAACTGCACATTTTAGAGTGGACTTTTATTGTTCCCAGCACAAGGTGCACCTGTGTAATGATCATGTTGTTTAATCAGATTCTTGATATGCCACACCTGTCAGGTGGATGGATTATCTTGTAAAGGAGAAATGCTCACTAACAGGGATGTAAACAAATGAGTGCACAACATTTGAGAGAAATAAGCTTTTTGTACGTATGGAGACATTTCTGGGATATTTTATTCAGCTCATGAAATATGGGACCAACACTTTACATGTTGCATTTATGTTTTTGTTCAGTGTAGTTATAATGCAGATACTATTCGCCTGAAAATCTGTTGCAAATTGGATGGAAACTTAATGACTAACAGGATTTACACGTCGATCCAGAAAGGTCTCCATAGGGCCCTGGAAAGCTAAGGGTATGTGCAGGTCTTTGTTCCACCCCAGCACTAACACGCCTGTTATATTTAAAGTCCATCAGAGCTAAGTGGCTGAGACATGATGTGTGTTTGTGTGTATCAGAGGTTGTTGAGTAAAAACAGAAACATTTAAGTCTTGTATGGATCAATATTCTTCTTCTTGATCCTGGAGAGTGATTGGGTGTGTGCAGGTCTTTGTTCCAGCCCAGCACTAACACACCTGTTTTATTTGTTCTCAGAGGTCATGTTACATCACTGTCCGTCCATCCCTCAGGAAAACTGGCCCTGACTGTCGGCACAGACAAGACCCTCAGGTCAGCTTTGAGTATATTTTAATTCTAGGAGTTCAAAACGTTCTCTTGTACTAAAGTTGACTGACACTGTTGTTGTTGCAGAACGTGGAATCTAATTGACGGAAGATCAGCGTTCATCAAAAACATAAAACAGAGTAAGTTTTCACTCAACCTGATCATGCACCATTACACATGCTCCAGTATTTACACGAGACATTTTCTCTCTCTCTCCCCCCTAGATGCGGTGATAGTAAAGTGGTCTCCTGAGGGTGATAAGTATGTGGTAGTGATCAGCGACAAGGTGGATGTTTATAACCTGGAAACAGCTACTCTGGCATCAACCATCATCAACCCCAAGAGGATCTCATCCATCAAGTTCCTCACTGTGAGTTCTGGGCTTTATCAAGAAGTCTAGGAGTTCTGGGCTTTATCAAGAAGTCTAGGAGTTCTGGGCTTTATCAAGAAGTCTAGGAGTTCTGGGCTTTACCAAGAAGTCTAGGAGTTCTGGGCTTTACCAAGAAGTCTAGGAGTTCTGGGCTTTACCAAGAAGTCTAGGAGTTCTGGGCTTTAACAAGAAGTCTAGGAGTTCTGGGCTTTATCAAGAAGTCTAGGAGTTCTGGGCTTTATCAAGAAGTCTAGGAGTTCTGGGCTTTACCAAGAAGTCTAGGAGTTCTGGGCTTTATCAAGAAGTCTAGGAGTTCTGGGCTTTAACAAGAAGTCTAGGAGTTCTGGGCTTTACCAAGAAGTCTAGGAGTTCTGGGCTTTAACAAGAAGTCTAGGAGTTCTGGGCTTTATCAAGAAGTCTAGGAGTTCTGGGCTTTATCAAGAAGTCTAGGAGTTCTGGGCTTTATCAAGAAGTCTAGGAGTTCTGGGCTTTATCAAGAAGTCTAGGAGTTCTGGGCTTTATCAAGAAGTCTAGGAGTTCTGGGCTTTATCAAGAAGTCTAGGAGTTCTGGGCTTTATCAAGAAGTCTAGGAGTTCTGGGCTTTATCAAGAAGTCTAGGAGTTCTGGGCTTTATCAAGAAGTCTAGGAGTTCTGGGCTTTAACAAGAAGTCTAGGAGTTCTGGGCTTTATCAAGAAGTCTAGGAGTTCTGGGCTTTAACAAGAAGTCTAGGAGTTCTGGGCTTTATCAAGAAGTCTAGGAGTTCTGGGCTTTATCAAGAAGTCTAGGAGTTCTGGGCTTTATCAAGAAGTCTAGGAGTTCTGGGCTTTATCAAGAAGTCTAGGAGTTCTGGGCTTTATCAAGAAGTCTAGGAGTTCTGGGCTTTAACAAGAAGTCTAGGAGTTCTGGGCTTTATCAAGAAGTCTAGGCGTTCTGGGCTTTATCAAGAAGTCTAGGAGTTCTGGGCTTTATCAAGAAGTCTAGGAGTTCTGGGCTTTAACAAGAAGTCTAGGAGTTCTGGGCTTTAACAAGAAGTCTAGGAGTTCTGGGCTTTAACAAGAAGTCTAGGAGTTCTGGGCTTTATCAAGGATAATGTAAGATGATTAATTTAGTTCAGAGTGATCAACACAATGGTATGTTAAGAGTATTGCGTAATACACATGATTTATTTGTAACAGTCAAGATGCAGGTTAATGGTGGTCACTGAAGTTGATGCACAAACCTACACACTACTCTCCTCTACATAAAAACACAGTGGAACACACACATGCAGAACAGTCAAGAACACGGATGGATTAATATGAGAAAGGAAACAACCTTTATTCACCTGCAAGGAGCAGTTAATGTTCTTGTCCCTTTGTATGGAGGAACTGAGGGAAAATGCTTTGTTTTCATCAGAATTCCATCCTGGCCGTAGCAGGGGACGACGAGACAGTCAGGCTGTGTGACGTCAACACTCAGATGGTGCTCTGTGAGTTTGAAGCTCATGAAACCAGGTGCGTAGAATATCTATGGTCCCTCTCCTTCCCTCCAATAATCAGCCTCATCAATAATATCTATGGTCCCTCTCCTTCCCTCTATAATCAGCCTCATCAATAATATCTATGGTCCCTCTCCTTCCCTCTATAATCAGCCTCATCAATAATATCTATGGTCCCTCTCCTTCCCTCCAATAATCAGCCTCATCAATAATATCTATGGTCCCTCTCCTTCCCTCTATTATCATTATGTAGTATATAAACATATGTTGTATGATAATAGAAATCTTGGCTGTTTCTTGGCATTGTGAAATGTTTGAAGAATATTGGCTCACTTCTCTCTATTTTAGGGTGAAATCAGTGGACAGTTTCACCGTGGAGGACTTCTGTGTTTTGGTGACTGCGTCAAACGACGGCTTCATCAAAATGTGGAAACTTAACCTTGAGGTATGTACCACCTGTCTACCTGTCCTTGGCTTTCGTTCACTGTGGCCCTCATTTAGGCAGGGGTGTCCCATTGAGACTAAGGTGTCTTCCACGAGAGCCCTGCATGACAAGACCAAGCGTTCCTGCACCGTCTCTGTAGGGCTAGAACATGTTCTATTATTCATCAGTGATGTCATCAATGTTCATTGTTGTCTGTATTGCTACTAGTCTAAGTAACCATGACAATTCCAGGAGTTGACATGATGGCACTAAATAAATATAGTCTTGTCTTATCTCATCTTGTGTTGTTTTCCAGTCCTTGGAGCCTCCAGTCCTCCTGGGGAAGGTGAACACCACAGCTAGGCTGACCTGTCTGGCCGTGTGGCAGCCCAACACTGTACAGGAGTCTCCCCCAGAGGTCAAAACAGAACCTACAACCTCTCAAGGTACTGGACTGTCTCATGCAGTGTTTCTTAATCAATAATAATAATATGCTATTTAGCATTTTATCGAATAGACTGTCATGCAGGCATATCCTGGTCATGGTGACCCGACCCCAAAAAGGTGTACATTGTAGTTTTTTCTCAGTACTAAACAGCTGATTCCACAAATCAACTGATCAAACCTTTGATTAGTGGAATCAGCTGTTTAGTACTGAGAAAAAAAATTATAAATATACTTTTGGGTCACCAGGATGAAGAACCACTGGTGTAATGGTGTTACCCAGTCCTGGTATGGCTTTTCACCATTCGTGTTGGAATCTAAAGGCTCTAAGTGCTCAGACGTTTGGGACAACCTGTCAAAGTACTAGACTGTGTAATGATTTATTGCTGGAGGGACTGAGAGTATAGCCTGGGTACCATTAGTTGTGACAACCACATTTACTAGGTTATTTTTATTAAATGCACTGTTGAAAATTGTGGCCTAAGCTACTGCCGGAGACAACTCAACTGGCTATAGGTAGGCTACATGTTGATCTCAACTGGCTATAGGTAGGCTACATGTTGATCTCAACTGGCTATAGGTAGGCTACATGTTGATCTCAACTGGCTATAGGTAGGCTACATGTTGATCTCAACTGGCTATAGGTAGGCTACATGTTGACCTCAACTGGCTATAGGTAGGCTACATGTTGATCTCAACTGGCTATAGGTAGGCTACATGTTGACCTCAACTGGCTATAGGTAGGCTACATGTTGACCTCAACTGGCTATAGGTAGGCTACATGTTGATCTCAACTGGCTATAGGTAGGCTACATGTTGATCTCCTCTGGCTATAAGTAGGCTACATGTTGATGGACTCCTCTGGCTATAGGTAGGCTACATGTTGATCTCAACTGGCTATAGGTAGGCTACATGTTGATCTCCTCTGGCTATAAGTAGGCTACATGTTGATCTCCTCTGGCTATAAGTAGGCTTCATGTTGATCTCCTCTGGCTATAAGTAGGCTACATGTTGATGGACTCCTCTGGCTATAGGTAGGCTACATGTTGATCTCCTCTGGCTATAAGTAGGCTTCATGTTGATCTCCTCTGGCTATAAGTAGGCTACATGTTGATGGACTCCTCTGGCTATAGGTAGGCTACATGTTGATCTCAACTGGCTATAGGTAGGCTACATGTTGATCTCCTCTGGCTATAAGTAGGCTACATGTTGATCTCAACTGGCTATAGGTAGGCTACATGTTGAAGGACTCCTCTGGCTATAGGTAGGCTACATGTTGATCTCAACTGGCTATAGGTAGGCTACATGTTGAAGGACTCCTCTGGCTATAGGTAGGCTACATGTTGATCTCAACTGGCTATAGGTAGGCTACATGTTGAAGGACTCCTCTGGCTATAGGTAGGCTACATGTTGATCTCAACTGGCTATAGGTAGGCTACATGTTGAAGGACTCCTCTGGCTATAGGTAGGCTACATGTTGATCTCAACTGGCTATAGGTAGGCTACATGTTGAAGGACTCCTCTGGCTATAGGTAGGCTACATGTTGATCTCAACTGGCTATAGGTAGGCTACATGTTGATCTCAACTGGCTATAGGTAGGCTACATGTTGATCTCCTCTGGCTATAAGTAGGCTACATGTTGATCTCAACTGGCTATAGGTAGGCTACATGTTGATGGACTCCTCTGGCTATAGGTAGGCTACATGTTGATCTCAACTGGCTATAGGTAGGCTACATGTTGATCTCAACTGGCTATAGGTAGGCTACATGTTGATGGGGCTTAGATTAGATTTTATTATCGCTGCAACTTCTCTACAGACTCAGGAGAGGTGAAGGTCGAAAGCTGTGCGTCCTCTGAAACACAACCCTGCCAAGCCGCACTGCTTCTTGACACAATTCACGCTTAACCTGGAAACCAGCCGCACCAATGTGTCAGAGGAAACCGTACACCTGGTGACCGTGTCAGCGTGCATGCGCCCGACCCACCACAGGAGTCGCTAGAGGGCAATGGGACAGCCAGCTGCAACACAGCCTGGAATCGAACCAGGATCTGTAGTGACTCAGCTATGCGATGCAGTGCCTTAGACTGCTGCGCCACTCAGGAGGCCCATTAAGGTCTCTTTTATAGAAAATTCTGCAAACATTTTAGTGCTTAAATGCATATTTTTCTGGCAATATATCATGAGAATGTCACGTGGTTGTTTTCTGTCATCCCCAACAGACGCCAAGGATGTACTGGAGCTTGCGAAGAAGAAGAGGGTCAGGATCTCAACTGTAGAAGTGGTCCTAGAGGAAGATGGTTCACCCAAGAAGAAGAAGAAAGATGGTGGGGGAAAAAAGCTGAAAATCTAATAAAAATATATTTTTTATTTTCAACCTGGTCTCAGATAATTTTGTATTATTCTGGACGTAAATCCGAGACACTCCATATAGTATAATATGTTACGTTTCGTATGGTATGTATATTCATTTGCGGATGTCAATCACGATATGTTACGAATTTGCAAAATGTATGATATGCTACAAATTCTAGCTAGGTGGCTAACGTTAGCTAGACTAGGGTTTAGGGTTAAGTTTAGCAGTTAGGTTAAAGGTTTAGCTAAAAGGGTTAGGGGAATAGTCAGCTAACATGCTAAGTAGCTAGAAAGTAGTAAGTAGTCCCTGATGAGATTCGAACTTTGGGATGCGAGACGTTCACGTTTTAAGTCCACCCCGACCAACCACCCTACTTTAGTTTTTGCCTTAAGTAACCAGCCATCTCATGTAACCAGCCGTCTTATGTAACCAGTCGTCTTGTGTAACCAGCCATCTCATGTAACCAGCCGTCTTATGTAACCAGTCGTCTTGTGTAACCAGCCGTCTCGTGTAACCAGCCATCTCATGTAACCAGACGTCTTATGTAACCAGCCGTCTTGTGTAACCAGCCGTCTTGTGTAACCAGCCGTCTCGTGTAACCAGCCGTCTCGTGTAACCAGCCGTCTCGTGTAACCAGCCGTCTCGTGTAACCAGCCGTCTCGTGTAACCAGCCGTCTCGTGTAACCAGCCGTCTTATGTAACCAAACGTAACATATAATACTAATTTGTGTGTCCCGGATTTACGTTTACTATGTTACGTCTAGTGTATGAGACCAGGCTGGTATTTTTGGTGTGGAGATTGTCATCTATAAGACAAGACCACATTATATACACAATGACATTTTCCACTAGGAGGAGATGACCGACTGACTTTACAAACAGCTTGTATGTCCTCGTGCTGTCTATTGCATTATTATTATCACATTATCTATGCATATTATCAAACAGATTATCAATCTAATTTTCCTATCAAAACAGAACTATGAAAATAGTTCTAATACAAAGTGAAAATAACTGGTGTGTAGGTGAGTGGATGGAGTGTCTAAGAAAGGGAGATTCTAGTCAGTTACTGTACAACTGAAAGCATTCAACTGAAATGTGTCTTCCTCATTTAACTCAACCCCTCTGAACACAAAGGAGATTTTAAACATAAATAAATGTTCATGCAACAGTTACAATTCATAAGGAAATCAGTCAATATAAATAAATTAAGTAGGCTCTAATCTATGGATTTCACATGACTGGGAATACAGATATACATCTGTTTGTCACAAATACCTCAAAGGTAGTGGCGTGGATCAGAAAACCAGTCAGTATCTGGTGTGACCACCATTTGCCTCATGCAGCACGACACATCTCCTTCACATAGAGTTGATCAGGCTGTTGATTGTGGCCTGTGGAATGTTGTCCCACCACGCTTCAATGGCTGTGCGAAGTTGCTGGATATTGGCGGGAACTGGAATAGGCTGTCGTACACGTCGACCCAGAGCATCCCAAACATGCTTAATGGGTGACATGTCTGGTGAGTATGCAGGCCATTTTCAGCTTCCAGGAATTGTGTACAGATCCTTGTGACATGGGGCCGGGCATTATCATGCTGAAACGAGGTGATGGAGGTGGATGAATGTCACGACAATGGGCCTAAGGATCTCGTCACGGTATCTCTGCATTCAAATTGCCATCGGAAAAATGCAATTGTGTTCGTTGTCCGTAGCTTATGCCTGCCCATACCATAACCCTACTGCCACAATGGGGCACTCTGACAATGTTGACATCAGCAAAACCGCTCGCCCACACGTGGTCTGTGGTTGTGAGGCAGGTTGAACGTACTGCCAAATTCTCTAAACCGATGTTGGAGGTGGCTTATGGTAGACAAATGAACATTTAATTAGAAACAGCTCTGGTGGACATTCCTGCAGTCAGCATGCCAATTGTATGCTCCCTCAACATCTGTGGCATTGTGTTGTGTGACAAAACTGCACATTTTAGAGTGGCCTTTTATTGTCCCCAGCGCAAGGTGCACCTGTGTAATGATCATGCTGTTTAATCAGCTTCTTGATATGCCACACCTGTCAGGTGGATGGATTGTCTTGACAAAGGAGAAAAGCTCACTAACAGGGATGTAAACAATTGTTTTGCACAAAATTTTTAAGAAATAAGCTTTTTGTGCGTATGGAACATTTCTGGGATCTTTTATTCAGCTCATAAAACATGGGACCAACACTTTACATGTTGCCTTTAAAATGTTGATCAGCATAGAACATTTTTGTTAATCTTTTGTAGTCTTCAAATGTTAAAGCTGACAGGTGATGAAAGATGGTGATGTCTGGGTACAAACAGAAACACCATGTTAATATAAAACAAGATGGTGATGTCTGGGTACAAACAGAAACACCATGTTAATATAAAACAAGATGGTGATGTCTGGGTACAAACAGAAACACCATGTTAATATAAAACAAGATGGTGATGTCTGGGTACAAATAGAAACACATGGTAAATCACAGGTAAACAAACAGAAATACTCAGTGTTGAGGGAAGTGCACTTGTATGCACAACAATCAAATGATCTAAATGTATATAACAATAGGAACTAAATACCTTGGACACCACTGATGCAGTTCTCTTGTGGTCCATGCTGATTTTGGTTGGGGTTTTATGGCGGTGTGCGTGCCAGTATTAGGTGCGTTCCCGCCACCTACCCACCGGTAGAGTCTGAGACTATGGAGGTATTCTAGATTCTGTACTGTGGTCCTCATGAATGGAGAAAGGAAATGATTGCTGAGTGAATTACAGTTTGTTCTGTATCTAAATTGGGGGAGGGTGAAGCTTATTCTCAGGGATTGTTCTTCTCAGCGTCTAGCCTCTGATGTTCATAGCTTTGACAGTGAAGGAGGACGTGATCTGTAGTCTCTGCTGCTGGACAGTTGGGGCTGAACCTGATGTGTTTTCCTATCTATAGAGAAAGTGGTTAAGGCCATTGTGTCCTATTCGCAGATGGGTGATTGTGGTTTCTGATGGTCTTGAAAGTCCTTGGTGGTTGTTGCTGATTGAAACCAGTGGGTGGATGGAGTATACATGACTTCCTTCTCTTCTGTACATTCCTTGGAACTATGATGTCATGTCATGTAGGGCTATTTGGCCACTTGACCCAAAGAACATTTTAATGTTATGGATTGGTGTTGAATCGTGATAAGTGCCTGTAAGATGTTGAATACTAGGTCTGGCCTGCTGTTTGTAGGACTGATGAGACTCTCCTCTTCTAAACAGACTAGGGCCAAGATACAGACCATGAGTTCAGAGGTTAAATCTACTGTGGAGTGGTTGAAAAATGAGTTTTAATGACTGTTGTCCTTTGTTGAGAGAGAGAGAGAGAGAGATCTCACACCACTCTCTTCGTGTTATAATAAAGGTTTGAACCAAGCATGTTTTAGTGTATGTTTTTATTGAAATGACACATTGAATAACATTGCAATCAATCAAAGCTGTTGTTGTCAACATATTTTCCACTCCATTGTGACATTTTGCAGTTTAGCAAAGCCTAACAAATAAGACATTTATCACAGCCTGAGGTGAGAACAAGTGACAGGAAGAACATCCCACCCACAGCAACCACTTCCTCTATATTCAACACACCAGAATTTGGAAGCGCTTAGGTCACCTGACTTTTGGCAGGGATTTGACAAGAAAAATACAAAGTTCTCACCGTAGAAAGCGATTTGTAGTTCTCACAAGTAGAAAGCGATTGGTAGTGAACTACAAATCACTTTCTACCCATGATAACTTTTTTTCTACGACTACAAAACACTTTCTACATGTGAGAGCCTTTTGACATATCTCTACTGTGTGAACATCTTCATGGCAGTCTTTTTACTTAAGAATGAAAACATTCTAACGCAATATATCGATTTACAAATACAAATCAGAAGGTGTTTGTTTGTGGACAGTGATTTATATTTGTGGATTGGTGCTTATTTGTACAGATCATGAAACACGAATACAAAATGCATGCTGTGTGTTCACAATACATCTGGCATGATATTGATCCCATAGCTTAGCTCCAATAGTCACAGTTCGCCACTGTTTCTTTGGGTTAAAAAGATACGCCCAATTTAGTTGATCCATTTTAAATATCAAAACTGGTGGAAAAAGCTATGTGTAAAGTCACAAATGATCCATCATATTGACCAGATATTCAAGTTGTTGCTCGAACAATGAAAATAAATGTCTTGAACAATGGAAGGCAGTCCAGGTGAGACAAGATCAGGTGGGACCTTTCTAGCCAATGAGAGGGAAGATAGGTGTGTGTGTGAACGACAGGCACAACTGATATAAAGTGTTTTTTTCTCAAAGTTGCCGTACTAACCTAAACATTACGAAACTTCTATCAGATCAAATTGTTTTGTTAACCAAATTCAACTCTCATTGACCTCTATACAAAAACTCCTCGCTTAGTGAGCTAAAAAGCGCCACCTGCTGGAGAAGCCAGATTTTGGGCCCAGTTATCCCTCTCGCTTCGGCTGCTCTTCCTCTCTGGGAAAGTAACATCTGGGAATATGACGAGGCGTGGACTTTAAAAAACATCTATCTGAATCAGAAGAAAGTGTGTTGGATCTCACGCAAACTGATGGATAGGATGTTTTTGTGCTTTGATTTACGAAGCAGCATACCTGTCAAAGGAGTCATTTCTGCAGTAGCGGAAGAATTCAACATTGCTCTACTGGAGAAGATTAATGGATAGAATGAATCTTATTGTAAGTGACAGGAAGTAGAAGAGTCCTCGTCTTTTCCTGTGTTTTGAGGAGTTTCTCCCAATCGGAGTGCAGCTGGGATATGTGAACTACCCTGTCAGCGCGTTTATTCCCAGACCTCTGCAATGTAGGCTACCATCTGTAAAATGTATGCAGACGGGAGAGGCCGAGATGTGGGGAAGACCATTATGAAGGAGATTGTTTGGCAAAAGATAATGGACAAGGAGTAAAATTATAGAACTGTGGTGGAGATCATGAAGCGAAATCATTTGAATGCCCCAGGAGGGTGGAAGAGACCGAGGTTACCAAAATAGTCTCCTATGACGAGGCTGTCAAAAGGGTCGGAAGAACGAGCAGCTCTGGTCCCATTCTAGTGGCCTGCAACCTGCGGAGAGGTCTCACCAGCCGGACACAGAACGTCTTCATTGGAAGGAGGAGGACTTTGTTACTTTTATACACGGCACTGCTCAAGTGGGAAAACAACTATAGGAAAGTTGACATTGTTTCTGCAGCTGAATGATTTCTGGGATTAAAAGACTTAACATACGAAGAGCTACAGTTCTGTCTGGTGCGGTCCCACACGCAGGCCCCTGAACCTGAACGGTGAGCTGAATGACTGAAGAAGTGGGATTTTTATTTTTTGGTAATACCAGTGGATTAATGTTTTTCCCCCTTCTCCATAATGGCGTTGACCTTTTTTGTGTTTTTCCCCACCCCCGTCCAGTTGGTGGCGGCAGTACAACAATACTTGTGGTATGCCATAACATTTCAGAGAAGAAGAAGACGTTTTGGCACTTTTATTTTGAAAAACAACACTTCCGGGACTGGAACAGCGAAATTCGACTTGTGGAACTTCAATGCTACATTGTAGTTGAATAGTCTCAGATAAAGGTTTACCGTGAGTTTTGACAATACAGTCAGGTAAACAACCCTTTCCTGTGGATACTGTCTCCACCTACCGTCAAACAGTCAGGTAAACAACCCTTTCCTGTGGATACCCTGTCTCCACCTACCGTCAAACAGTCAGGTAAACAACCCTTTCCTGTGGATACTGTCTCCACCTACCGTCAAACAGTCAGGTAAACAACCCTTTCCTGTGGATACTGTCTCCACCTACCGTCAAACAGTCAGGTAAACAACCCTTTCCTGTGGATACCCTGTCTCCACCTACCGTCAAACAGTCAGGTAAACAACCCTTTCCTGTGGATACTGTCTCCACCTACCGTCAAACAGTCAGGTAAACAACCCTTTCCTGTGGATACTGTCTCCACCTACCGTCAAACAGTCAGGTAAACAACCCTTTCCTGTGGATACCCTGTCTCCACCTACCGTCAAACAGTCAGGTAAACAACCCTTTCCTGTGGATACTGTCTCCACCTACCGTCAAACAGTCAGGTAAACAACCCTTTCCTGTGGATACCCTGTCTCCACCTACCGTCAAACAGTCAGGTAAACAACCCTTTCCTGTGGATACTGTCTCCACCTACCGTCAAACAGTCAGGTAAACAACCCTTTCCTGTGGATACCCTGTCTCCACCTACCGTCAAACAGTCAGGTAAACAACCCTTTCCTGTGGATACCCTGTCTCCACCTACCGTCAAACAGTCAGGTAAACAACCCTTTCCTGTGGATACTGTCTTCACCTACCGTCAAACAGTCAGGTAAACAACCCTTTCCTGTGGATACCCTGTCTCCACCTACCGTCAAACAGTCAGGTAAACAACCCTTTCCTGTGGATACTGTCTCCACCTACCGTCAAACAGTCAGGTAAACAACCCTTTCCTGTGGATACCCTGTCTCCACCTACCGTCAAACAGTCAGGTAAACAACCCTTTCCTGTGGATACTGTCTCCACCTACCGTCAAACAGTCAGGTAAACAACCCTTTCCTGTGGATACTGTCTCCACCTACCGTCAAACAGTCAGGTAAACAACCCTTTCCTGTGGATACCCTGTCTCCACCTACCGTCAAACAGTCAGGTAAACAACCCTTTCCTGTGGATACTGTCTCCACCTACCGTCAAACAGTCAGGTAAACAACCCTTTCCTGTGGATACTGTCTCCACCTACCGTCAAACAGTCAGGTAAACAACCCTTTCCTGTGGATACCCTGTCTCCACCTACCGTCAAACAGTCAGGTAAACAACCCTTTCCTGTGGATACCCTGTCTCCACCTACCGTCAAACAGTCAGGTAAACAACCCTTTCCTGTGGATACCCTGTCTCCACCTACCGTCAAACAGTCAGGTAAACAACCCTTTCCTGTGGATACCCTGTCTCCACCTACCGTCAAACAGTCAGGTAAACAACCCTTTCCTGTGTATACCCTGTCTCCACCTACCGTCAAACAGTCAGGTAAACAACCCTTTCCTGTGGATACACTCTCCACCTACCGTCAAACAGTCAGGTAAACAACCCTTTCCTGTGGATACCCTGTCTCCACCTACCGTCAAACAGTCAGGTAAACAACCCTTTCCTGTGGATACCCTGTCTCCACCTACCGTCAAACAGTCAGGTAAACAACCCTTTCCTGTGGATACCCTGTCTGACTGACATTCCAATTCTCGCCAATGCTTTTCAAATAGGAACATTTGGAATTGGAATTTGGTTTACTTTCTGAATTGACTGGAATTGAAATGTAATTGACCCCAATCCTGATATCTACACTAGCATACTACTACTCAGTCCTGATACCCACACTAGCATACTACTACTCAGTCCTGATACCCACACTAGCATACTACTACTCAGTCCTGATACCCACACTAGCATACTACTACTCAGTCCTGATATCCACACTAGCATACTACTACTCAGTCCTGATATCCACACTAGCATACTACTACTCAGTCCTGATATCCACACTAGCATACTACTACTCAGTCCTGATACCCACACTAGCATACTACTACTCAGTCCTGATATCCACACTAGCATACTACTACTCAGTCCTGATACCCACACTAGCATACTACTACTCAGTCCTGATACCCACACTAGCATACTACTACTCAGTCCTGATATCCACACTAGCATACTACTACTCAGTCCTGATACCCACACTAGCATACTACTACTTAGAATAAAGCCATGTACAGTCATGTGAAAAAGTAAGTACACCCCCTGGAAAGTGGTCTTTTTAAAACATATTTGGATACATGGATATTTGAGATAAATTCCCACCACATTCATTGATAAAGGTTACCCAATTTAACAAATCACACAACAAAAATATTTACTTTGAAAATGGAATTACAATAAACATAAATGCCTTTTCCTTATGGGGACAAAGTTAGTACAGCCCTACCTTTACCATCACATAAAGTTAGTACAGCCCTACCTTTACCATCACATAAAGTTAGTACACCCCTACCTTTACCATCACATAAAGTTAGTACACCCCTACCTTTACCATCACATAAAGTTAGTACACCCCTACCTTTACCATCACATAAAGTTAGTACACCCTTACCTTTACCATCACATAAAGTTAGTACACCCCTACCTTTACCATCACATAAAGTTAGTACACCCCTACCTTTACCATCACATAAAGTTAGTACACCCCTACCTTTACCATCACATAAAGTTAGTACACCCTTACCTTTACCATCACATAAAGTTAGTACACCCCTACCTTTACCATCACATAAAGTTACTACACCCCTACCTTTACCATCACATAAAGTTAGTACACCCCTACCTTTACCATCACATAAAGTTAGTACACCCCTACCTTTACCATCACATAAAGTTAGTACACCCCTACCTTTACCATCACATAAAGTTAGTACACCCTTACCTTTACCATCACATAAAGTTAGTACACCCCTACCTTTACCATCACATAAAGTTAGTACACCCCTACCTTTACCATCACATAAAGTTAGTACACCCCTACCTTTACCATCACATAAAGTTAGTACACCCCTACCTTTACCATCACATAAAGTTAGTACACCCCTACCTTTACCATCACATAAAGTTAGTACACCCCTACCTTTACCATCACATAAAGTTAGTACACCCCTACCTTTACCATCACATAAAGTTAGTACACCCCTACCTTTACCATCACATAAAGTTAGTACACCCCTACCTTTACCATCACATAAAGTTAGTACAGCCCTACCTTTACCATCACATAAAGTTAGTACACCCCTACCTTTACCATCACATAAAGTTAGTACACCCCTACCTTTACCATCACATAAAGTTAGTACACCCCTACCTTTACCATCACATAAAGTTAGTACACCCCTACCTTTACCATCACATAAAGTTAGTACACCCCTACCTTTACCATCACATAAAATGGATACAATTAGAATTAGGTACCAAAACAAGTGTAAATGATTAGAAAACATTAGTGAGAAACTTAGGAGGGTCCAGCCTTCCATAAAGATAAGAACATTGGTCTGGTTTGGTCTTAACCATATGGGTGTGTGGTAACACATCATTCAAAGATCAAAAGACCTACCGAGGCCCTCAGAAGAAAGATTATTGATGTCCATGAGTCTGGGAGGAGTTACAGTCTGGGAGGAGTTACAGTCTGGGAGGAGTTACAGTCTGGGAGGAGTTACAGTCTGGGAGGAGTTACAGTCTGGGAGGAGTTACAGTCTGGGAGGGGTTACAAATCCATTTCCAAGCAATTTGAAGTACATCATTCCACTGTCTGACGAAAATTCCAGACCACTGGAAAACTACTTAGGACAGGTCGTCCCACCAAACTACCTAGGACAGGTCGTCCCACCAAACTACCTAGGACAGGTCGTCCCACCAAAGTCAGCCCAACACCACATTGTTCTGTCTCAGAGTATGGGTCTCATACTAACACCACATTGTTCTGTCTCAGAGTATGGGTCTCATACTAACACCACATTGTTCCGTCTCAGAGTATGGGTCTCATACTAACACCACATTGTTCTGTCTCAGAGTATGGGTCTCATACTAACACCACATTGTTCCGTCTCAGAGTATGGGTCTCATACTAACACCACATTGTTCCGTCTCAGAGTATGGGTCTCATACTAACACCACATTGTTCTGTCTCAGAGTATGGGTCTCATACTAACACCACATTGTTCCGTCTCAGAGTATGGGTCTCTCATACTAACACCACATTGTTCCGTCTCAGAGTATGGGTCTCATACTAACACCACATTGTTCCGTCTCAGAGTATGGGTCTCATACTAACACCACATTGTTCCGTCTCAGAGTATGGGTCTCATACTAACACCACATTGTTCTGTCTCAGAGTATGGGTCTCATACTAACACCACATTGTTCCGTCTCAGAGTATGGGTCTCATACTAACACCACATTGTTCCGTCTCAGAGTATGGGTCTCATACTAACACCACATTGTTCTGTCTCAGAGTATGGGTCTCATACTAACACCACATTGTTCCGTCTCAGAGTATGGGTCTCATACTAACACCACATTGTTCCGTCTCAGAGTATGGGTCTCATACTAACACCACATTGCAGTCTTCTATGGACCAGTTTATGCCAAAGTCTATGTCTGTAGCAAAACAAGGCCAAATTGATATTGCATTGTAAGAGATGCTCTGAAGGTGATGGGTGGGTCGTGGAGAGAGATTGATGAGGCTCTTCAAAGAATAACCCCAGCAGCAGGGAGGGACAGCCCCAGCAGTCAGCAGGGAGGGACAGCCCCAGCAGTCAGCAGGGAGGGACAGCCCCAGCAGTCAGCAGGGAGGGACAGCCCCAGCAGTCAGCAGGGAGGGACAGCCCCAGCAGTCAGCTGGCTCAGGCACCAGGGCAACAGGAAGAAGAGGGAGAAGATGGAGCAGAAGCACCAGCAGTAGTGACACAAACGTCTGCTGTTTGACCAGAGAGCAACTGGGGATGCAGCTCGAAGGAATCCCTCAGCAGATCCCATAATGGAGGTTGCATCCTCTGAGCTGGAGGAAGAACAAGGCCTCTGTCTACCCACGGCTTACTAAAGTCATGACAGGGAGACTCTACATAGTGGCCACATCCGTTCCATCTGAGTGGGTCTTCTGGAAAACGGGACAAATAATGACTGAGAGAAGAAACCGCATCAGCCCCTGGAAAGTGAGGCAGCTTGTATTTCTGAATGCTAATCTCTCATAAAGCTAAATGTGTTCAGCGTTGCTGTGCTGCTGGTTCTAACATGGCAGTAAAGAAGAAAGAGGACAGAGGGACCAGTTTAGTGTTTTAAGTGAGATGCTGCGGTTTAGCACATTGTTATTCATTTTTCTTTGATATGGTGGAATATTCTGTTATTATGTTCAGATTGTATTCGTTTTGAATGGTTAGATTTATATGCACTTTGTTTATATACATTAAAAAGTTATACTTTAAATGCAAATGTTTAATAGCATTATTTTTTATAACAAACCAATGCATGTTTAAATACATTGTGGTTTTAGGTAGAGTATGATTTCATTTATTTTAATTACAATTGTTTTAACACCAATCATAGTCAAACTATCGCAAACCGTTTGACTTGAAAAAATACAAAAACATATATTTTTTAAAGAGCCGGTTCTTTTTAGTGATCTGAGCCGAACGAGCCGGAATACCCATCACTGATGGCCAGACTAAATATGACGGAGTATGTCTTTCTCCTAAAACGGGGCTTGTAGAATTTGTGCAATTGCTCAGCGGATGGCTGGATTTTCCTCCCTGGTTTTGCTTTTGGTTGACTGACGGTAAGGTGGCCGGCAGTGTCCAGTAAGGATCAGGTGATCCACTAACTACGGAGCGTAGGCTGACTGGTGAAAAATGCAAAATGATATATAGCAAATGTCGGAGTATACTTCATTCACGATTTTGGATCAAATTGGAATTCAAATCCCAGTACTGGAAAGCCAATGTAACGATGTCGCGATAGGACTGTTGCGTGAAGGCGGACTTTTTATATTTTAATTTATGAAATACCACATTTACAGAGGAAAGATATTGTCTACACGCCATAGACATGGGGCTGTGCTACAGTCTGCGGCCCCGGCTCTTCGGGGACCTGAGCGGGTCTGTTTCAAAAGCTTCCTCGGACTCGGATCAGCCTCCAGACCCAGCGGTACCTTGCCGAGCCGGGGGACCTCGTCAAGAGGACACGGGGGGAAACGGCGAGACCTCGTCGCTCCGAGGCGGTAGCGGCCAAGTCAAGCTCCCGCCCGGGGGGCCCCGCGGTAGAGACAACAGGGACACCGATGGAGAGCTCATACAGAACGGAGGCGGAGGCAAGGGAACGGACCGCAGTCGACGATTACAGCTGCTGCAGAAAACAAGCACTAACAAACAGAAAGACTGTGACAAACTGCTGGTGGAGGAGGAGGAGGCCGAGAGGGAGGCGAAGAAAGTCAGTAAGAACATTGACAGAGCGCTGAAGGAGCTGAGACGGGAGTACAGACAGACTCATCGGCTGCTGTTACTGGGTAGGATGACCTTTCAGATGCCTAGACCGGTCAGTCAGAAGGCTATTCTAGACACATGTCAGTGATGTCTGCTTGTGTTGCGATATTTTCCACGTGAAATGGTATCACTGGCAGTCTTCATTTGACTGAGCTGAAGATGGACGTTGTATCTGTTTTGGTTGCGTTTACGGTTACATTGATGATGATGATTACCGGTGTTATTGTATAAAGTGTTAAAAAATGATTCTAAAATATAGGGACATACAGGTGGTTAAATACCCTATAGTTCACAGTATACACTTGAAGTCAAAGTTTACATACACTTAGGTTGAAGTCATTAAAACTCATTTTTCAACCACCACAGATTTCATGTTAACAAACCTCCTCTACCCACCCACTATTGTAATCAAAACAAAGCATGTAGTCCTTGTCTCAGACAGTGTAGTAGTTTGGGCTCAATAGCATCTCATTAGTGTGCAAGATCTTGAGAATCAGCTGTGCATGTGATGGAAGAATACACTGTACATGCAGAGGGTTGCAATTCCATTCAATTGGGGATAGTTTAACCAAAATATGCCACAAGACCTAGAATTGTCTTATGTGTATCCCACAAAAAATGTAATTTTTTGATGAATTTAAGCAAAATTCCCCAAATTCCAGGTCTTAACTTCCCATGGAAATTTACGGAAAAATTCCAGAAATTTACCGTAAAGTTTCCGACCCTTTGCAACCCTACATGGGACCACACAGCCGTCATACCGCTCAGGAAGGAGACGCGTTCTGTCTCCTAGAGATGAACATACTTTGGTGCGAAAAGTGCAAATCAATCCCAGAACAACAGCAAAGGACCTTGTGAAGATGATGGAGGAAACAGGTACAAAAGTATCTATATCCACAGTAAAACGAGTCCTATATAGACGTAACCTGAAAGGCCGCTCAGCAAGGAAGAAGCCACTGGTGGTTGTGGTTGGACTAACTGTTCAGGTGGACTGTAACTGTTCAGATGGGTGGAGGGAACACATTAATGGGTAGTTGACAGTTAATTACTAGTGAACACATAATTTCTAACTCATTCATCAACAGTTATGAACTGTTAACTGACAGTCCTCTACTACCACTAACACTAAGTTGACAGGTTTGTCCTGCCTGTCACTGGGTTATTGTGCCATCTCACCCATTACAGTAGCCTAGGCTAAGGCTTGTCATTCAGTCCAGCACCACAGTCATATTTATATTGCTGTCATCTGTCGAAGTCTGTCAAAGGGCCTCTAAGACCTTATGGAGCCGTATGTATCAAGCTTCTCAGAGTAGGAGTGCTGATCTAGGATCAGGGTCCTCCCTGTCCATGTGTAAGAGTGCTGATCTAGGATCAGGTCTCCTCCCCTGTCCATATGTAAGAGTGCTGATCTAGGATCAGGGTCCTCCCTGTCCATGTGTAAGAGTGCTGATCTAGGATCAGGGCCCTCCCTGTCCATATGTAAGAGTGCTGATCTAGGATCAGGGCCCTCACTGTCCATGTAATCTAATTAATTTTGATATAAAAAGGCAAAACTAATCCTAAATCAGATGCTTGATTAAATGGCACCTGAGCTACAGCAAACAGAGGGCCAAGTTGGGTTTCCTTGAGGAACTCCAGTCCCCTTCCTTAGTCCCCTCCAAAGTCAGACATCATCCCAAACGGCACCTTATTCTCTATGGGTTCATGAGATAGGGTGCCATTTGGGACACAGTGTTACCCCCCAGCCTCGGTACACAGTAGTGTTCCATTTCAGCCTGGCCAAGGTGTGCCAGCCCGGCTAATCTGGGTCACTTTATCTGTTTGTATTAGCGTCCGGCAGGTGTTTTCTTGAGTAACGATAGTCAGAGGAAGTATATAAGTAACTGGTTGGAATCCAATTCATAAGTCGTAATTTTGTTGTGGGGTGTTTTGGAACTGGAATCTAGAATTTGATCACTGTTTACATTCTAGAATGTCTAGGTTCTAGAACATGACTAGTATTGTAGTATTCATGTTTACCACCATGATGAGGGCTTTGTTCTTATCAGTCTGGCTTCATTTACATTCTAACCACTTGACTTTGTCTGGGATACTTTAATAGGCCTACTTTGTGCACTGTGTTCTGATTTGGTGGCCGGCCAAGCTCACCACTGATTCCAGGAAAGGAAGCAGGGAATCCATTGTTAGTTCATATTAGGCCACATGGATACACATGGCTCCAGAGAAAGGTAGTGTGTGTGTGTGTGTGTGTGGTGCTGTGTGATAGCATTGTGCATTAGAAGTGTTCTTAATGTCCTAAACTGCCTGCTCACATTTCCTGAGACCCAACTCGACCCCTGGGCCATAGACCCTTTAGCCCGTAAATCTAAATGGGATTGGATAGGTTCAGGTTTTCTTCTGGTAGACTTGGTGGGTTCCGCCCTATTGCTAATCCAATAATTTCAGATCTACTGGACATCAACGCAGAGAGAACAGCATTATGAGGGAAACGTATGAAGGAAGCCCTCTCACTTATCAGTGTTCATAGTGTAAAGGAGGCAAGAAAACAAGGCCATGAGGATTTCTACACAGCCATTGAGATATTCTGGTGGGTTTCCTTAGTAGAGATTTTTTACGTAGAGATCCTCAGAACAGTTTACACGTGGTAATTTGACCTGTGACATGATTTGTTGATGTTCATGACAGAGTTTGTTCACGCACGTATGTGAACCTGAATAAAAGTGCTTTTTCATGTTGGGAAACTGTTTCATTCAGTGCGCCAAAAAACGGGTCTGTTGTGGCTGTGTTGTACTTCTTCAAAACACAGTCGCACTGGATGTCGATGAGCTCTAGTTATGTGTCTAGTGGTGCTTTCTTGCTGTCGAAAGACAGAGGGCATGATACAAGCTCCAGCCCAGTCTCAATCTTGGTGGTCTGAGAAGCGGAGGGAGAACTCAGCATGCAGGTTGCTCAACGTGCTACTGTATGTCACAGTGTGGCACCGCGGTGGGGGCGCTTTCAGTGCTGCCAGTGTCGGGAAATGAGCGAGAGACCTGTTACTCATTTGGCTGTAGAACAACATATGTTTAACCTTGAACCGTTTCACGTTGGACTACAGTTAATGCACAAAAACACAATGTCCCTGGAGCTTCACGTTTAGATGGTTCAGATGTCCCAGCATGTCCACACCGAAAGCTAAGTCGGCCAGCCAGTCTGCGTCTTGTAACTCGGAGAAGTCGTCAGCTTTACCAACCGTATCCAGGAACGTACCAATCCCCCCAGGCTTAGCCAGCGCACATTTGAGTGATATAACAAGTCCTGGTGCTCTGCCTCCCGTGCCCGTATAAAGTTATCAACTTTCACGACAACTTTGACATGTTCGAGCTTCAACACACTTTTACACAGGGCTTCCTAATGAATAATACAGTTGAAAAATATAAATTCCTCTGAGTCCGGCCATTCATATTTTACTTTGTCTTGTAATATTTTTTGTAGTCCAATGATCTTTCTGGTTAGAGTTGGGGATCCAACTGTTTGAACAACAGCCTGATCACTTTGTTAAGATATTTAAATCAAGTGGCCTACCTGGATAAGAAGATGCTTATTTCTCAGAGTGAGAAAGAGTTTCCAATTCCTTATATAACTGTGTTTAATGCTTATTGCACATTTATGAAACAGACTAGACAGCTAGTCTGTTCTAAAATGCTAGCGGTACGTGACACCACAATGTTCCAGAACATGTTCATTGATACACTCGTTTGAGTAGAGTCTGCTCTGTTCTGCTCTCGTTTGAGTAGAGTCTGCTCTGTTCTACTCTCGTTTTAGTAGAGTCTGCTCTGTTCTACTCTCGTTTTAGTAGAGTCTGCTTTGTTCTACTCTCGTTTTAGTAGAGTCTGCTCTGTTCTACTCTCGTTTTAGTAGAGTCTGCTCTGTTCTACTCTCGTTTTAGTAGAGTCTGCTCTGTTCTACTCTCGTTTTAGTAGAGTCTGCTCTGTTCTACTCTCGTTTTAGTAGTCTGTCTGTTCTGCTCTCGTTTTAGTAGAGTCTGCTCTGTTCTACTCTCGTTTTAGTAGAGTCTGCTCTCGTTTTAGTAGAGTCTGCTCTCGTTTTAGTAGAGTCTGCTCTGTTCTACTCTCGTTTTAGTAGAGTCTGCTCTCGTTTTAGTAGAGTCTGCTCTCGTTTTAGTAGAGTCTGCTCTCGTTTTAGTAGTGTCTGCTCTGTTCTGCTCTCGTTTTAGTAATCTGCTCTCGTTTTAGTAGAGTCTGCTCTCGTTTTAGTAGAGTCTGCTCTGTTCTGCTCTCGTTTTAGTAGTCTGTTCTGCTCTCGTTTTAGTAGAGTCTGTTCTGCTCTTGTTTTAGTAGTCTGCTCTGTTCTGCTCTCGTTTTAGTAGAGTCTGTTCTGCTTTCGTTTTCGTAGAGTCTGTTCTGCTCTCTTTTTAGTAGAGTCTGCTCTGTTCTGCTCTCGTTTTAGTAGAGTCTGCTCTGTTCTACTCTCATTTTAGTAGTCTGTTCTGCTCTCGTTTTAGTAGAGTCTGTTCTGCTTTCGTTTTTGTAGAGTCTGTTCTGCTCTCGTTTTAGTAGAGTCTGTTCTGCTCTCGTTTTAGTAGAGTCTGCTCTGTTCTACTCTCATTTTAGTAGAGTCTGCTCTGGTCTACTCTCGTTTTAGTAGAGTCTGCTCTGGTCTACTCTCGTTTTAGTTGAGTCTGCTTTGTTCTACTCTCGTTTTAGGAGAGTCTGCTCTGTTCTACTCTCGTTTTAGGAGAGTCTGCTCTACTCTCGTTTTAGGAGAGTCTGCTCTACTCTCGTTTTAGGAGAGTCTGCTCTACTCGTTTTAGTAGTCTGTTCTGCTCTACTCGTTTTAGTAGTCTGTTCTGCTCTCGTTTTAGTAGAGTCTGTTCTGCTCTCGTTTTAGTAGAGTCTGTTCTGCTCTCGTTTTAGTAGAGTCTGCTCTGTTCTACTCTCGTTTTAGTAGAGTCTGCTCTGTTCTACTCTCGTTTTAGTAGTCTGTCTGTTCTGCTCTCATTTTAGTAGAGTCTGCTCTGTTCTACTCTCGTTTTAGTAGTCTGTCTGTTCTGCTCTCATTTTAGTAGAGTCTGCTCTGTTCTACTCTCGTTTTAGTAGAGTCTGCTCTGTTCTACTCTCGTTTTAGTAGAGTCTGCTCTGTTCTACTCTCGTTTTAGTAGAGTCTGCTCTGTTCTACTCTCGTTTTAGTAGAGTCTGCTCTGTTCTACTCTCGTTTTAGTAGAGTCTGCTCTGTTCTACTCTCGTTTTAGTAGAGTCTGCTCTGTTCTACTCTCGTTTTAGGAGAGTCTGCTCTGTTCTACTCTCGTTTTAGGAGAGTCTGCTCTGTTCTACTCTCGTTTTAGGAGAGTCTGCTCTAC
Source organism: Thymallus thymallus (assembly GCA_023634145.1). NCBI lineage: Eukaryota > Metazoa > Chordata > Actinopteri > Salmoniformes > Salmonidae > Thymallus > Thymallus thymallus. The sequence continues at coordinate 1,812,480 of CM042382.1, forward strand.
TCTCGTTTTAGGAGAGTCTGCTCTACTCTCGTTTTAGTAGTCTGTCTGTTCTGCTCTCATTTTAGTAGAGTCTGCTCTGTTCTACTCTCGTTTTAGTAGAGTCTGCTCTGTTCTACTCTCGTTTTAGTAGAGTCTGCTCTGTTCTACTCTCGTTTTAGGAGAGTCTGCTCTACTCTCGTTTTAGGAGAGTCTGCTCTACTCTCGTTTTAGTAGTCTGTCTGTTCTGCTCTCATTTTAGTAGAGTCTGCTCTGTTCTACTCTCGTTTTAGTAGAGTCTGCTCTGTTCTACTCTCGTTTTAGTAGAGTCTGCTCTGTTCTACTCTCGTTTTAGTAGAGTCTGCTCTGTTCTACTCTCGTTTTAGTAGAGTCTGCTCTGTTCTACTCTCGTTTTAGTAGAGTCTGCTCTGGTCTACTCTCGTTTTAGTTGAGTCTGCTTTGTTCTACTCTCGTTTTAGGAGAGTCTGCTCTGTTCTACTCTCGTTTTAGGAGAGTCTGCTCTACTCTCGTTTTAGGAGAGTCTGCTCTACTCTCGTTTTAGGAGAGTCTGCTCTACTCGTTTTAGTAGTCTGTTCTGCTCTACTCGTTTTAGTAGTCTGTTCTGCTCTCGTTTTAGTAGAGTCTGTTCTGCTCTCGTTTTAGTAGAGTCTGTTCTGCTCTCGTTTTAGTAGAGTCTGTTCTGCTCTCGTTTTAGTAGAGTCTGCTCTGTTCTACTCTCGTTTTAGTAGAGTCTGCTCTGTTCTACTCTCGTTTTAGTAGTCTGTCTGTTCTGCTCTCATTTTAGTAGAGTCTGCTCTGTTCTACTCTCGTTTTAGTAGTCTGTCTGTTCTGCTCTCATTTTAGTAGAGTCTGCTCTGTTCTACTCTCGTTTTAGTAGAGTCTGCTCTGTTCTACTCTCGTTTTAGTAGAGTCTGCTCTGTTCTACTCTCGTTTTAGTAGAGTCTGCTCTGTTCTACTCTCGTTTTAGTAGAGTCTGCTCTGTTCTACTCTCGTTTTAGTAGAGTCTGCTCTGTTCTACTCTCGTTTTAGTAGAGTCTGCTCTGTTCTACTCTCGTTTTAGGAGAGTCTGCTCTGTTCTACTCTCGTTTTAGGAGAGTCTGCTCTACTCTCGTTTTAGGAGAGTCTGCTCTACTCTCGTTTTAGTAGTCTGTCTGTTCTGCTCTCATTTTAGTAGAGTCTGCTCTGTTCTACTCTCGTTTTAGTAGAGTCTGCTCTGTTCTACTCTCGTTTTAGTAGAGTCTGCTCTGTTCTACTCTCGTTTTAGGAGAGTCTGCTCTACTCTCGTTTTAGGAGAGTCTGCTCTACTCTCGTTTTAGTAGTCTGTCTGTTCTGCTCTCATTTTAGTAGAGTCTGCTCTGTTCTACTCTCGTTTTAGTAGAGTCTGCTCTGTTCTACTCTCGTTTTAGTAGAGTCTGCTCTGTTCTACTCTCGTTTTAGTAGAGTCTGCTCTGTTCTACTCTCGTTTTAGTAGAGTCTGCTCTGTTCTACTCTCGTTTTAGTAGAGTCTGCTCTGTTCTACTCTCGTTTTAGTAGAGTCTGCTCTGTTCTACTCTCGTTTTAGTAGAGTCTGCTCTCGTTTTAGTAGAGTCTGCTCTGTTCTGCTCTCGTTTTAGTAGTCTGTTCTGCTCTCGTTTTAGTAGAGTCTGTTCTGCTCTTGTTTTAGTAGTCTGCTCTGTTCTGCTCTCGTTTTAGTAGAGTCTGTTCTGCTTTCGTTTTCGTAGAGTCTGTTCTGCTCTCTTTTTAGTAGAGTCTGCTCTGTTCTGCTCTCGTTTTAGTAGAGTCTGCTCTGTTCTACTCTCATTTTAGTAGTCTGTTCTGCTCTCGTTTTAGTAGAGTCTGTTCTGCTTTCGTTTTTGTAGAGTCTGTTCTGCTCTCGTTTTAGTAGAGTCTGTTCTGCTCTCGTTTTAGTAGAGTCTGCTCTGTTCTACTCTCATTTTAGTAGAGTCTGCTCTGGTCTACTCTCGTTTTAGTAGAGTCTGCTCTGGTCTACTCTCGTTTTAGTTGAGTCTGCTTTGTTCTACTCTCGTTTTAGGAGAGTCTGCTCTGTTCTACTCTCGTTTTAGGAGAGTCTGCTCTACTCTCGTTTTAGGAGAGTCTGCTCTACTCTCGTTTTAGGAGAGTCTGCTCTACTCGTTTTAGTAGTCTGTTCTGCTCTACTCGTTTTAGTAGTCTGTTCTGCTCTACTCGTTTTAGTAGTCTGTTCTGCTCTCGTTTTAGTAGAGTCTGTTCTGCTCTCGTTTTAGTAGAGTCTGTTCTGCTCTCGTTTTAGTAGAGTCTGCTCTGTTCTACTCTCGTTTTAGTAGAGTCTGCTCTGTTCTACTCTCGTTTTAGTAGTCTGTCTGTTCTGCTCTCATTTTAGTAGAGTCTGCTCTGTTCTACTCTCGTTTTAGTAGTCTGTCTGTTCTGCTCTCATTTTAGTAGAGTCTGCTCTGTTCTACTCTCGTTTTAGTAGAGTCTGCTCTGTTCTACTCTCGTTTTAGTAGAGTCTGCTCTGTTCTACTCTCGTTTTAGTAGAGTCTGCTCTGTTCTACTCTCGTTTTAGTAGAGTCTGCTCTGTTCTACTCTCGTTTTAGTAGAGTCTGCTCTGTTCTACTCTCGTTTTAGTAGAGTCTGCTCTGTTCTACTCTCGTTTTAGGAGAGTCTGCTCTGTTCTACTCTCGTTTTAGGAGAGTCTGCTCTGTTCTACTCTCGTTTTAGGAGAGTCTGCTCTACTCTCGTTTTAGGAGAGTCTGCTCTACTCTCGTTTTAGTAGTCTGTCTGTTCTGCTCTCATTTTAGTAGAGTCTGCTCTGTTCTACTCTCGTTTTAGTAGAGTCTGCTCTGTTCTACTCTCGTTTTAGTAGAGTCTGCTCTGTTCTACTCTCGTTTTAGGAGAGTCTGCTCTACTCTCGTTTTAGGAGAGTCTGCTCTACTCTCGTTTTAGTAGTCTGTCTGTTCTGCTCTCATTTTAGTAGAGTCTGCTCTGTTCTACTCTCGTTTTAGTAGAGTCTGCTCTGTTCTACTCTCGTTTTAGTAGAGTCTGCTCTGTTCTACTCTCGTTTTAGTAGAGTCTGCTCTGTTCTACTCTCGTTTTAGTAGAGTCTGCTCTGTTCTACTCTCGTTTTAGTAGAGTCTGCTCTGGTCTACTCTCGTTTTAGTTGAGTCTGCTTTGTTCTACTCTCGTTTTAGGAGAGTCTGCTCTGTTCTACTCTCGTTTTAGGAGAGTCTGCTCTACTCTCGTTTTAGGAGAGTCTGCTCTACTCTCGTTTTAGGAGAGTCTGCTCTACTCGTTTTAGTAGTCTGTTCTGCTCTACTCGTTTTAGTAGTCTGTTCTGCTCTCGTTTTAGTAGAGTCTGTTCTGCTCTCGTTTTAGTAGAGTCTGTTCTGCTCTCGTTTTAGTAGAGTCTGTTCTGCTCTCGTTTTAGTAGAGTCTGCTCTGTTCTACTCTCGTTTTAGTAGAGTCTGCTCTGTTCTACTCTCGTTTTAGTAGAGTCTGCTCTGTTCTACTCTCGTTTTAGTAGTCTGTCTGTTCTGCTCTCATTTTAGTAGAGTCTGCTCTGTTCTACTCTCGTTTTAGTAGTCTGTCTGTTCTGCTCTCATTTTAGTAGAGTCTGCTCTGTTCTACTCTCGTTTTAGTAGAGTCTGCTCTGTTCTACTCTCGTTTTAGTAGAGTCTGCTCTGTTCTACTCTCGTTTTAGTAGAGTCTGCTCTGTTCTACTCTCGTTTTAGTAGAGTCTGCTCTGTTCTACTCTCGTTTTAGTAGAGTCTGCTCTGTTCTACTCTCGTTTTAGTAGAGTCTGCTCTGTTCTACTCTCGTTTTAGGAGAGTCTGCTCTGTTCTACTCTCGTTTTAGGAGAGTCTGCTCTACTCTCGTTTTAGGAGAGTCTGCTCTACTCTCGTTTTAGTAGTCTGTCTGTTCTGCTCTCATTTTAGTAGAGTCTGCTCTGTTCTACTCTCGTTTTAGTAGAGTCTGCTCTGTTCTACTCTCGTTTTAGTAGAGTCTGCTCTGTTCTACTCTCGTTTTAGGAGAGTCTGCTCTACTCTCGTTTTAGGAGAGTCTGCTCTACTCTCGTTTTAGTAGTCTGTCTGTTCTGCTCTCATTTTAGTAGAGTCTGCTCTGTTCTACTCTCGTTTTAGTAGAGTCTGCTCTGTTCTACTCTCGTTTTAGTAGAGTCTGCTCTGTTCTACTCTCGTTTTAGTAGAGTCTGCTCTGTTCTACTCTCGTTTTAGTAGAGTCTGCTCTGTTCTACTCTCGTTTTAGTAGAGTCTGCTCTGTTCTACTCTCGTTTTAGTAGAGTCTGCTCTGTTCTACTCTCGTTTTAGTAGAGTCTGCTCTGTTCTACTCTCGTTTTAGTAGAGTCTGCTCTGTTCTACTCTCGTTTTAGTAGTCTGTCTGTTCTGCTCTCGTTTTAGTAGAGTCTGCTCTGTTCTACTCTCGTTTTAGTAGAGTCTGCTCTCGTTTTAGTAGAGTCTGCTCTCGTTTTAGTAGTGTCTGCTCTGTTCTGCTCTCGTTTTAGTAGTCTGCTCTCGTTTTAGTAGAGTCTGCTCTCGTTTTAGTAGAGTCTGCTCTGTTCTGCTCTCGTTTTAGTAGAGTCTGCTCTGTTCTACTCTCGTTTTAGTAGAGTCTGCTCTGTTCTACTCTCGTTTTAGTAGAGTCTGCTCTGTTCTACTCTCGTTTTAGTAGAGTCTGCTCTGTTCTACTCTCGTTTTAGTAGAGTCTGCTCTGTTCTACTCTCGTTTTAGTAGAGTCTGCTCTGTTCTACTCTCGTTTTAGTAGTCTGTCTGTTCTGCTCTCGTTTTAGTAGAGTCTGCTCTGTTCTACTCTCGTTTTAGTAGAGTCTGCTCTCGTTTTATTAGAGTCTGCTCTCGTTTTAGTAGTGTCTGCTCTGTTCTGCTCTCGTTTTAGTAGTCTGCTCTTGTTTTAGTAGAGTCTGCTCTCGTTTTAGTAGAGTCTGCTCTGTTCTGCTCTCGTTTTAGTAGAGTCTGCTCTGTTCTACTCTCGTTTTAGTAGTCTGCTCTCGTTTTAGTAGAGTCTGCTCTCGTTTTAGTAGAGTCTGCTCTGTTCTGCTCTCGTTTTAGTAGAGTCTGCTCTCGTTTTAGTAGAGTCTGCTCTGTTCTGCTCTCATTTTAGTAGAGTCTGCTCTGTTCTGCTCTCGTTTTAGTAGAGTCTGCTCTGTTCTACTCTCGTTTTAGTAGAGTCTGCTCTGTTCTACTCTCGTTTTAGTAGTCTGTTCTGCTCTCGTTTTAGTAGAGTCTGTTCTGCTCTTGTTTTAGTAGTCTGCTCTGTTCTGCTCTCGTTTTAGTAGAGTCTGTTCTGCTTTCGTTTTCGTAGAGTCTGTTCTGCTCTCTTTTTAGTAGAGTCTGCTCTGTTCTGCTCTCGTTTTAGTAGAGTCTGCTCTGTTCTACTCTCATTTTAGTAGTCTGTTCTGCTCTCGTTTTAGTAGAGTCTGTTCTGCTTTCGTTTTTGTAGAGTCTGTTCTGCTCTCGTTTTAGTAGAGTCTGTTCTGCTCTCGTTTTAGTAGAGTCTGCTCTACTCTCGTTTTAGTAGAGTCTGCTCTGTTCTACTCTCATTTTAGTAGAGTCTGCTCTGGTCTACTCTCGTTTTAGTAGAGTCTGCTCTGGTCTACTCTCGTTTTAGTTGAGTCTGCTCTGTTCTACTCTCGTTTTAGGAGAGTCTGCTTTGTTCTACTCTCGTTTTAGGAGAGTCTGCTCTGTTCTACTCTCGTTTTAGGAGAGTCTGCTCTACTCTCGTTTTAGGAGAGTCTGCTCTACTCTCGTTTTAGGAGAGTCTGCTCTACTCGTTTTAGTAGTCTGTTCTGCTCTCGTTTTAGTAGAGTCTGTTCTGCTCTCGTTTTAGTAGAGTCTGTTCTGCTCTCGTTTTAGTAGAGTCTGTTCTGCTCTCGTTTTAGTAGAGTCTGCTCTGTTCTACTCTCGTTTTAGTAGAGTCTGCTCTGTTCTACTCTCGTTTTAGTAGTCTGTCTGTTCTGCTCTCATTTTAGTAGAGTCTGCTCTGTTCTACTCTCGTTTTAGTAGTCTGTCTGTTCTGCTCTTATTTTAGTAGAGTCTGCTCTGTTCTACTCTCGTTTTAGTAGAGTCTGCTCTGTTCTACTCTCGTTTTAGTAGAGTCTGCTCTGTTCTACTCTCGTTTTAGTAGAGTCTGCTCTGTTCTACTCTCGTTTTAGTAGAGTCTGCTCTGTTCTACTCTCGTTTTAGTAGAGTCTGCTCTGTTCTACTCTCGTTTTAGTAGAGTCTGCTCTGTTCTACTCTCGTTTTAGTAGAGTCTGCTCTGTTCTACTCTCGTTTTAGGAGAGTCTGCTCTGTTCTACTCTCGTTTTAGGAGAGTCTGCTCTGTTCTACTCTCGTTTTAGGAGAGTCTGCTCTACTCTCGTTTTAGGAGAGTCTGCTCTACTCTCGTTTTAGTAGTCTGTCTGTTCTGCTCTCATTTTAGTAGAGTCTGCTCTGTTCTACTCTCGTTTTAGTAGAGTCTGCTCTGTTCTACTCTCGTTTTAGTAGAGTCTGCTCTGTTCTACTCTCGTTTTAGGAGAGTCTGCTCTACTCTCGTTTTAGGAGAGTCTGCTCTACTCTCGTTTTAGTAGTCTGTCTGTTCTGCTCTCATTTTAGTAGAGTCTGCTCTGTTCTACTCTCGTTTTAGTAGAGTCTGCTCTGTTCTACTCTCGTTTTAGTAGAGTCTGCTCTGTTCTACTCTCGTTTTAGTAGAGTCTGCTCTGTTCTACTCTCGTTTTAGTAGAGTCTGCTCTGTTCTACTCTCGTTTTAGTAGAGTCTGCTCTGTTCTACTCTCGTTTTAGTAGAGTCTGCTCTGTTCTACTCTCGTTTTAGTAGAGTCTGCTCTGTTCTACTCTCGTTTTAGTAGAGTCTGCTCTCGTTTTAGTAGAGTCTGCTCTCGTTTTAGTAGTGTCTGCTCTGTTCTGCTCTCGTTTTAGTAGTCTGCTCTCGTTTTAGTAGAGTCTGCTCTCGTTTTAGTAGAGTCTGCTCTGTTCTGCTCTCGTTTTAGTAGAGTCTGCTCTGTTCTACTCTCGTTTTAGTAGAGTCTGCTCTGTTCTACTCTCGTTTTAGTAGAGTCTGCTCTGTTCTACTCTCGTTTTAGTAGAGTCTGCTCTGTTCTACTCTCGTTTTAGTAGAGTCTGCTCTGTTCTACTCTCGTTTTAGTAGTCTGTCTGTTCTGCTCTCGTTTTAGTAGAGTCTGCTCTGTTCTACTCTCGTTTTAGTAGAGTCTGCTCTCGTTTTAGTAGAGTCTGCTCTCGTTTTAGTAGTGTCTGCTCTGTTCTGCTCTCGTTTTAGTAGTCTGCTCTCGTTTTAGTAGAGTCTGCTCTCGTTTTAGTAGAGTCTGCTCTGTTCTGCTCTCGTTTTAGTAGAGTCTGCTCTGTTCTACTCTCGTTTTAGTAGTCTGCTCTCGTTTTAGTAGAGTCTGCTCTCGTTTTAGTAGAGTCTGCTCTGTTCTGCTCTCGTTTTAGTAGAGTCTGCTCTCGTTTTAGTAGAGTCTGCTCTGTTCTGCTCTCATTTTAGTAGAGTCTGCTCTGTTCTGCTCTCGTTTTAGTAGAGTCTGCTCTGTTCTACTCTCGTTTTAGTAGAGTCTGCTCTGTTCTACTCTCGTTTTAGTAGTCTGTTCTGCTCTCGTTTTAGTAGAGTCTGTTCTGCTCTTGTTTTAGTAGTCTGCTCTGTTCTACTCTCATTTTAGTAGAGTCTGCTCTGTTCTGCTCTCGTTTTAGTAGAGTCTGTTCTGCTTTCGTTTTCGTAGAGTCTGTTCTGCTCTCTTTTTAGTAGAGTCTGCTCTGTTCTGCTCTCGTTTTAGTAGAGTCTGCTCTGTTCTACTCTCGTTTTAGTAGAGTCTGCTCTGTTCTACTCTCGTTTTAGTAGAGTCTGCTCTGTTCTGCTCTCGTTTTAGTAGCTATTACAGTAAAATAATGTCTAAGCATTTTGGTGTCCGTAGGATCGATTGTTGGACCAAACCTCAAATGCAAATAGTGAGTTTAAACTGCTTGTCAGAGAGGAAGAAGTTCTCTTTAGTCTTTGCTGTTGTGAGTGGCAGGGGGAGGGGCTTGGAGTCTGAAGTGGGAAGGTGCACCACAGCACAGAAGGAGGAGGGGCTTGGTGTCTATGGAGTGGGAAGGTGCACCATAGAACAGGAGGAGGAGGAGGAGGGGCTTGGTGTCAGGGGGAGGGGCTTGGAGTCTGGAGTGGGAAGGTGCACCACAGAACAGAAGGAGGAGGGGCTTGGTGTCACAGTACAGAAGGAGACGAGACCATAAAGACAGAACACGCATAAAAACTAACAAAAAATATAAACAACAATTCTTGCGATACAGACATTTGGAACATTGCGCTAAAACATACATTCAAATTAATTTGATATCGCCCAGCCAGACCCGGCACCAGGATAAAGTGACTAAGGGGGCAGTTGAAATCAGTGAGGGGGCACAATTCTGGGAAGTTCTTGCATTATATGGCGTTATATTGAATTCTGCTTATATCACACTATATATACCACAAACAAAATTAAAATGCAGAGAATCCGGCCGAGACCATTGAGTGCTTTTGAAGTGACAGGTTGGTGTGAAATCTGTAGCCCATCTCCGCTGCCCTGTATCAGCACCATGGACAGCTTCCTACACATTAATACTAAGGCTGTTTGGTTATACATATAGGATACAACATAGATTGGCTGTTTGAAATAGGTTATGTGAATGCAGCCGTACATACAGCTGTCTTACCAAAATAATAAAACTAAATGCTGAACGTATTAACCTAGTTATTCAGGCAAACAAAAGTACTGAATAACTGCCAATCTATTTACTGAATAACTGCAAATCTATTTACTGAATAACTGCAAATCTATTTACTGAATAACTGCAAATCTATTTACTGAATAACTGCAAATGGGAACCGAACAAAACAGCGGTACCAAGTAGGCGTAGTACAGCGGTACCAAGTAGGCCTAGTACAGCGGTACCAAGTAGGCCTAGTACAGCGGTACCAAGTAGGCCTAGTACAGCGGTACCAAGTAGGCCTAGTACAGCGGTACCAAGTAGGCCTAGTAAACAAAATATCAGATCGATAAAGGCATGACACAATCTACATTTAGGCTAGTTACAATAACCGTAAAAAAAAAGGTGAATGATGCCATCTATTTTGTGAAGTGCACCAGTCCCTCCTGCAGCAAAGCACCCCCACAACATGATGCTGCCACCGCCGTGCTTCACGGTTGGGATGATGTTCTTTGGCTTGCAAGCCTCCCCCTTTTTCCTCCAAACATAACGATGGTCATTATGGCCAAACAGTTCTATTTTTGTTTCATCAGACCAGAGGACATTTCTCCAAAAAGTACAATCTTTGTCCCCATGTTCAGTTGCAAACCGTAGTCTGGCTTTTTTATGGCGGATTTGGAGCAGTGGCTTCTTCCTTGCTGAGCGGCCTTTCAGGTTATGTCGATATAGGACTTGTTTTACTGTGGATATAGATACTTTTATACCTGTTTCCATCTTCACAGGGTACTTTGCTGTTGTTCTGGGATTGATTTTCACTTTTCGCACCAAAGTACGTTCATCTCTAGGAGACAGAACGTGTCTCCTTCCTGAGCGGTATGACGGCTGCGTGGTCCCATGGTGTTTATATTTGCGTACTATTGTTTGTACAGATGAACGTGGTACCTTCAGGCATTTGGTCCATCCTTGGGAGCAATATCCAGACTTGTGGTGGTCTACAATGTTTTTGTTCTGAGGTCTTGGCTGATTTCTTTTGATTTTCCCATGATGTCGAGCAAAGAGGCACTGAGTTTGAATGTAGACCTTGAAATACATCCACAGGTACACCTCCAATTGACTCAAATGATGTCAATTAGCCTATCAGAAGCTTCTAAAGCCATGACATCATTTTCTGGACTTTTCCAAGCTGTTTAAAGGCACAGTCAACTTAGTGTATGTAACTTCTGACCCACTGGAATTGTGATATAGTGAATTATAAGTGAAATAATCTGTCTGTAAACAATTGTTGGAATAATTACTTGTGTCATGCACAAAGTAGATGTCCTAACAGACTTGCCAAAACTATAGTTTGTTAACATGAAATCTGTGGAGTGGTTGAAAAATGAGTTTTAATGAAGTGTATGTAAACTTCCGACATCCACTGTAGCTGTATATGATACACAGGTTTTGTCTGGCAAAAGTCAGTTATCTTGATATTATTTTGTTGAGAGCAGAGGCTTCTTCCTTCCTGACCTCCCATGTAGGCCAAGTTTGTGCAGTCTCTTTCTGACAGTGTACCCATGCACATCAACATTGATTGTGGCAAGAGAGGCCTGTAGATCCCTTGATGTTACCCTGGGGTTCTTAGAGACTTCTATGAGCATCTTTCGGTCAGCTCTTGGGCTGACTTTGGTGGGACGACCTGTCCTAAGTAGTTTTCCAGTGGTCTGGAATATTCGTCGGACAGTGGAATGATGTACTTCAAATTGCTTGGAAATGGATTTGGAACTCCTCCCAGACTGTAACTCCTCCCAGACTGTAACTCCTCCCAGACTGTAACTCCTCCCAGACTCATGGCCATCAATAATCTTTCTTCTGAGGGCCTCGGTAGGTCTTTTGATCTATGAATGATGTGTTACCACACACCCATATGGTTAAGACCAAACCAGACCAATGTTCTTATCTTTATGGAAGGCTGGACCCTCCTAAGTTTCTCTCTAATGTTTTCTAATCATTTGCACTTGTTTTGGTACCTAATTATAGGGTATTGTGTGTAGTTTGATGATAATTTTTTTATTTAATCCAATTTACACTAAGGCTGTAACGTAATAGAATTTGGTAAAAGCGAAGGGGTCTGAATACATTCTTAATGCACTGTAACTGTGGGAGGTCACTCATGAGCCCTATGATTTCATGTTGAATATGGTGTGGAAGAGCTCTATGGTTCTAAACACCTTGGCAAGTTCCTTGTCTTTTCAGAGAGTATATTCTATCATAGACAGAAAAAGTCCACTGCCCCCCTACCTTGTTGACTCTATCGTGTCCAATGTCTCCCTCAGTGGTTGCTGGTTTGAAACAAGGAACTCAATAATGTCCGCAATCGCCAACAAACATTGTGCCATTTTGATCATTAACAAGTGTTGACAGCAATGCTCCCATAGCATGTATAGCAACCTGACCATAGCAACATGACAGCTCCCATAGCTCTTCCAACTAGTTGTTCTTTCAATTTACATTACATTTTAGTTATTTATTAGACAATCTTTTCCAGAGCGACTTACAGTTAGTGCAGACATGTTCATACTTTGCTTGATGTGTGCCTAGCCAACCCTTTGGTACTATCAATAGCATGCTTCCAGTTAGAATACTTGGGTGAAGGCCTTGTCTGCGTTAGCATTGGACCCAACACAGAACTTTCTAGATGGGAAACAAAATGCCGCATCAGCAGTAATCAAGTATTCCAGCCACTCTCTTCCTATGAACCAGTTGCTATTAAATGAACATGTTTGTACAGAACACCTGCAGCTAGGGTAGGGTTCTAGGCTAACCTGACTGGCGCCTCTGTTCTAAGATTATCAGGATCAATTGGAAGTGGATTGAATTTATTGAACTTATTAGACAAGGGTGGGTAGGCTCTGCACGCAGAACTAGCTGGAGCTCATCGCTCTCCTTCTGGCTTTGTTTGGTTACTTTGGTGATATCCATCGTAGCTGTGGCAGATTAGCTGGTTTGAGCTAGCTAAATAGGCTAAGGCTAATAACACACTAACACACTGTGGTCTAAGACACTGCATCTCAGAGCTAGAGGCGTCACTACAGACAATTTGGTTCGGATCCTGACTGTATCACAACCGTCCTTGATTGGGAGTCCCATAGCGTCGTCCGGGTTTGGCCGGTGTAGGCCGTCATTGTCTTGGTTCTCGTCAAGATGATGAGCGGACGTGTTTTTTTGTCCCGTCCCGTGTAAATAGTCTGTTTTTTTCATATACTTTCCTGCAACCTGCCTCACCCAACGTGGAACGGATCTACTATTTCTTTATTTCTTTATCCCATATAACTGGACCTCCGACAGTTATAGCGGTCTTCACCACTGCCCTTTGCCTGCACCAGCCAGCTTTAGTTCGGACAATATCGGCCAGTCTGCACTGCATGCCCAGAGCATATCGGATTGCTTTCTCTACCACATCACTGAATTTCTGCCGAAATCACTGGACTATTACACCGGATCATCACAGCTAGCTAGCTGCAACCGAATGGTTGTTGTTTGGCTAACACCACTGTCCCGAAGCATGCACCAGTTAGCCTTGAGCTAGCCTCGAGCTAGGCCCATCTCACGGCTAGCCGACGTGTACTAGCTAATTCCTGGGCTACAGTACCTCTTTGTCAACCGGTCTGGACCTTCTATTGTCGACACGGTGCCCCGCCGATTCATCACAACTGGTCTGCCGATGTAATCGTCCGACGTGGTTTCAACAGGCTTTTCCGTTGCGATGTCGCCGAAGACCCATCAGCTAGCCTCGGCCCGCTAGCATTCTGAACGCCGTGCCTCCTGCTCGCCTAGTGCAGCGTCCACTGAACTGCTCCCTGGCTCACCTCTTTGCTGCTCATTGGACCTTATGATTACTAGGTTACACAGCTGATGCCTGCTGGACTGTAAACTTCACCCCGCCTTTATAAATATCACTTTATTCACGTAGCCTACCACAAATGAGCAGGTTTTTTATTCACGTAGACTACCACAGATGATCAGTGTTTTTTATTCACGTAGACTACCACAGATGATCAGTGTTTTTTATTCACGTAGACTACCACAGATGATCAGTGTTTTTTATTCACGTAGACTACCACAGATGATCAGTGTTTTTTATTCACGTAGACTACCACAGATGAGCAGCGTTTTTTATTCACGTAGACTACCACAGTTTGTTATGGAAACCCATAGGAGTCAAACCTATCCCCCCAGTGGCTCATTTGAAGTTTTTAGCAATTTGTTTTATATAGGGACATAAAACTAAAACTGAGGGGTCACAAGTTTCAACTGAGGGGCCTGAGCCCCCTTTTGCCCCCTTGTAAAACCGGGCCTGAGCCCCCTTTTGCCCCCTTGTAAAACCGGGCCTGAGCCCCCTTTTGCCCCCTTGTAAAACCGGGCCTGAGCCCCCTTTTGCCCCCTTGTAAAACCGGGCCTGAGCCCCCTTTTGCCCCCTTGTAAAACCGGGCCTGAGCCCCCTTTTGCCCCCTTGTAAAACCGGGCCTGAGCCCCCTTTTGCCCCCTTGTAAAACCGGGCCTGAGCCCCCATTTGCCCCCTTGTAAAACCGGGCCTGAGCCCCCTTTTGTCCCCTTGTAAAACCGGGCCTGAGCCCCCTTTTGCCCCCTTGTAAAACCGGGCCTGAGCCCCCTTTTGCCCCCTTGTAAAACTGGGCCTGAGCCCCCTTTTGCCCCCTTGTAAAACCGGGCCTGAGCCCCCTTTTGCCCCCTTGTAAAACCGGGCCTGAGCCCAGCCCTCGGCACAGTATCATATAGAGCCATGATCACATGGAACTCCCATCTCATAAAATAAATAAATAAATAAAACACCTCAAGGCATTTCCCCTATCTCACCTAGCTAAGGCATATGTATACACTGAGTGTACAAAACATTAAGAACACCGTCCTAATATTGAGTTTCACCCTTTTTTGCCCTCAGAACAGCCTCAATTCATCAGGGCATGGACTCTCCAAGGTGTTGAAAGCATTCCACAGGGATGCTGGCCCATGTTGACTCCAATGCTTCCCACAGTTGTCAAGTTGGCTGGATGTCCTCTTGATACACACGGGAAACTGTTGAGCATGAAAAACCCAGCAGCACTGCAGTTCTTCACACAAACTGGTGTGCCTGGCACCTACTAACATACCCCATTTAAAGGCACTTCCGTCTTTTGTCTTGCCTATTCACCCTCTGAATGGCACACATACACAATCCATGTCTCAATTGTCTCAAGGCTTAAAAATCCTTCTTTAACCTACATCTACACTGATTGAAGTGGATTTAATTGGTGACATCAATAAGGGATCATAGCTTTCACCTGGATTCACCTGGTCAGTCTGTCATGGTGTTCTTAATGTTTTATATACTCAATCTAGACTACAATATTACCTGGTCAGTCTGTCATGGTGATACATATGGATAGGGGTAACTTCTATCTCCAGTCACCACCAAAACACAGCTTCCTCGACCCTGCTGGAATGTCACTTTGTAATTAAGAGAAGGTGAACTTTGCTTGTTCTCACTAAGAGAGTTTTATCATTGACCATCAACATTGACCTTTGCTACCACGGCATGTTATGTTGCCGGTAGCGACAGTAGCCAAAAGTTATTGAAGCTGGCATTAACTATTTGTATTTGCATGAGATATCCCTATTGATCCTACCATTGGTATAAAGACCCTAACACTACTTATTACTTAATTCTTTAGTCTAGTCAAGCTTCTATGACCAACAATGTCAACCATAGAGGGCTGCAGTAGTAGCAGTTGCCAAACCACATCTGTAATGCCTGCTATACCCATCACAGCCACTAGAGGGTGCTAGGGGCTACTCACTGTGTTGCAGTCTGAGGTGCCGAGACGGTTTCAAATATTGTTACTAGTTTATGAATGGACTGAATGCACCCTTGGTTTAGCTCTGGGGTAAAGTTTAACCTAGGAACAGATCTAGGACCAGCTCCCTCAACCATTAGTGGGGGAAATACTAAACTGTCCCAAAATCAGCGTCTAGGGGCAACTTCACCAGGGAGACAGCAACCTTACCTTAAATCCAGGGCCAGCGCTGTCTTGACTCCTGTGGGTCGGCTAGTCCAAGCAGATTATTATTTGTTCAGATAGTGACGAAACATAAATATGTACAAAAAGGAAACATACCCCCAGGGGACACTGACTGATCACCTTAGTTGGCAGCATATGGACAAGGTTGCTGCTGCCCCCTGGGGGATAAAGTGTGGAAGTGGTAGTGAGCTGTAGAGTGCTGTCTAAACTACCTAACCTATTCCATAACACTGTGAGGAGTCAAATATCCACAGACCGTGGTCTGGTCTCAATGGCTTCAGTGACATAGATCAAGAGGAGTTGTAGTAACAGTGACGATAAGGAAACCCTGGGTTTTCTCCTGACAACTTGAATGTAATTGCTGATCCATAGTTTAACATCTGAACTGGCTGTGAGCAAACAGAATGAATGAGAGACAATCAAATATTCTACGAATAGACGCCTTATTTGTAGAAATTGTCAGTATATTAATCAATGGAATGGATCTAATCAAATGTTATTTGATATTGAGTTATTTTTACAACAGTCACAGTTGTTAGCCCTAAAGTACTAGACTACAAAAAGACAAAGTAACAGGACAGTGGCAAGGAAAACCTCCCTAAGGAAGAAACCTCGAGAGGAACCAGACTCAAAACAGTGGCAGCATAGTAATAGAGATGGATGTAGCCAGAGGTTTTTAGTATTATTCCATTCCATTCCGTCTTGTCTGTCTGTTTGATATTAGATTTTATCCTTATCAGTTAAAATTAAATCTCATGATAAGTATTCTTTATTCTGAGATAGTGTATTTTAATAAATGTTACATTCTATCATGCCATCCTACGCGGTAACCATGTAAACAGGCCGTTACAGTAAACATCTGTAAACATGTGCAGTACTCTACTCCGGCCCTCTAGTACAGGGGCTGAACTGTCGGTTACGCGCCAGTGTGGAGAATTACTGTGGCGCCGAGAACCCGCTTTCTCACGGGTGGAGTGGAGGGGCTCTGTTCTTCTTCTTCGGTGGGCTTTATCGGTGGTTGGCGTCGGACGTTATGGTGCGTTACCAGGGGCTCTGTTCTTCTTCTTCGGTGGGCTTTATCGGTGGTTGGCGTCGGACGTTATGGTGGAGAATCTATCAGATGACAGGACTATACTGAATACAAAGGCAAAAAGTGAGAAAGGTCTAGAAATTATCACGGGGGGGGGCACATGTGATTCTAATGGTGAAATGATCAGATGATATGTGAGCTGGTTGTAGGTGTGTGAGCGACATGATCAGATGATATGTGAGCTGGTTGTAGGTGTGTGAGCGACATGATCAGATGATATGTGAGCTGGTTGTAGGTGTGTGAGCGACATGATCAGATGATATGTGAGCTGGTTGTAGGTGTGTGAGCGACATGATCAGATGATATGTGAGCTGGTTGTAGGTGTGTGAGCGACATGATCAGATGATATGTGAGCTGGTTGTAGGTGTGTGAGCGACATGATCAGATGATATGTGAGCTGGTTGTAGGTGTGTGAGCGACATGATCAGATGATATGTGAGCTGGTTGTAGGTGTGTGAGCGACATGATCAGATGATATGTGAGCTGGTTGTAGGTGTGTGAGCGACATGATCAGATGATATGTGAGCTGGTTGTAGGTGTGTGAGCGACATGATCAGATGATATGTGAGCTGGTTGTAGGTGTGTGAGCGACATGATCAGATGATATGTGAGCTGGTTGTAGGTGTGTGAGCGACATGATCAGATGATATGTGAGCTGGTTGTAGGTGTGTGAGCGAGTAGCAGCGTTGTTACATTGTGAGATGAAGGTGTTTCTGTGGCTCGGTGCACCGTTACTTCCTGGTACAACAGAGAGAGGCAGTGCTGAGTTAGAGACCGAATAGATATTTAGATAGACAAATACTGAGAGAAGAGGAAAGGAATGAGATAGAAACACTTGGCATGTTTACAGAAATCGAAAACCTTCGTTCTCTTGTGTATTTCTCTTCTTGTTATTTCAATGATTCGACTTTTTTTGGGAGGACGAATCAACAATTCGTTTGGATGCATCGGATCCCGAAGGAAGGTCCGGTTGGTTGCGGCTAAAACGGGATCGTAGCGGGGAGAACATAGTCCTCCCAACGGCGGAGAAGCGTCGCACATTTGGGTTTTTCATTATAACGTCGTTGGGTATTATTTGGTCTTTTCGACGTAGGTTAACGGAAGATGGGTTGTTTGGGCAACAGCAAGACTGAAGATCAACGCATGGACGAAAAGGCACAACGAGAGGCGAATAAAAAAATAGAAAAACAGTTGCAAAAAGAAAGACAAGCTTATAAAGCGACGCACAGGCTGTTATTATTGGGTAAGGTTTTATTAACGGCTTGGCCCGAACACTGTGGGATCTAAATATCATTCGTTTATCCCAACACGTATTTTGACAGCTTTCTCAATATGTCATGGAGGTGGATATTGATGGAAGCGAAGCCTAGCAATTAGCTTGTCTTTCTTATTCATTTTGAACGGTAACAAGATGACCATTATGGTTATTATCAACAACATTATAACACTATGTCCTGTTTGCTCCATTCTGAAGGTGCTGGAGAGTCCGGGAAAAGCACTGTTGTGAAGCAGATGAGGATTCTACACGTCAATGGTTTTAACGCAGAGTGAGTACATGCATCCACTGTTATTAAATACCATACTGAATCTCCATTTAAGACACAGGCCCAGATATATAGCTATTTCATCACATATGTTGCTGTAATCAGGGTCTCCCTGCCTGTGAGTGAGACTGCCGAGAATAGGCTTTAGAGAAATGAATGGATTGTCCTCAGGCACTGCAGCGCCTAGGCCCTGTCTGTCTGTCTGTCTCTCTCTCTCTCTCTCTCTCTCTCTCTCTCCTTACAGCAGACACAAATATATACGTTCAAAAGAAACGGCTGATAAAAAAAAAATGAAATTGCTTCATAGGTGTACAGAGGCCCATTATCAGCAACCATCACTACCATCATGTCTTCACTTTTATTCTACAATGTAAAATATAGTGCCAATAAAGACACAGCTGGGAACTGTTGTGCTGATTTAAAGAAGCAATAAAACTGGCCTTCTTTAGACTAGTTGAGTATCTGGAGCATCAGCATTTGTGGGTTCGATTACAGGCTCAAAATGGCCAGAAACATAGAACTTTCTTCTGAAACTCGTCAGTCTATTCTTGTTCTGAGCCGACTTTACTTTCTGAGGAGGTTCAGGTCCTTCAACATGTGCAGTAAACTACTGCATACTTTCTACAAGTCTGTGGTGGTTTTGCAGTGGTGTGCTGGGGTGCCAACATAAAGGCCACTGATGCTTTTCGGGTAAATAAGCTGATCAGGAAGGCTAGCTCTGTTCTGGGGATTAGCCTTGACTCTCTAGAGGAGGTGGTGGAGAGACTGATCCTGGCCAAAATGTTGGCCATCATGGACAACGTCACCCACCCTCTGCATGCCATGGTTATGATGCAGAGGAGCACCTTCAGTCACAGACTGATCCCACCACGGTGTGCCAGAGAGCGCTACAGGAGGTCCTTCCTGCCGGCGGCTATTAGACTATATAATGCCTCACCGGGGTGCCGTGCCGTCGGCAACACAGACCTGGAACTGTTGGGGTGCTAGGACCTAGTTTAACAATTATGCATCCATCCGTGAGTAACTCTGGTCTGTAATCACTCATTCCCTCAGGACTTATTTATTAATTCAGGACTGTATATACATATTCATGTACAGTTGTTATATCATATCACGTGCAATATTGTAAGTCATTCTTGGACTTAACTTACGTTGTCATTCACTCAGGAATGCATATTAGTATCCTGTCAGTTGTATCTTTTTTCATTGCTTTTAGTATATCGAATGTGCAATACGTGCATTTATCTGTAATTAAACCCTGCACTAAGGACTGTATTTTAAGGGAAGTACTATTATTACCCTAAATTATATCATACACACATTTAGCTATTTAAGTATCTCTTCCTGTCATTTACCTGTACAGTTTGTGTAACCATGCAAATATTAACTTACCTGTAAATATAACTGTATATTTATCTGTACAGTTAATTTAACCATGCAAAATATTCACTTACCTGTTTATTTAACCAGTCTGTATATTAAGTAAACTATTATTACCATCACTTATATCATACACACTTTTAGCTATTTAAGTATTTCTCTGCCATCGACCTGTATAGTATAGTTAACCATGCAAATATTCCTTATTTATTTATATCAACTTGCAATATTTATAATGTTTTCCCCTAACACTCTGTAACAATGTATAGTGTACATATTCAGCCATCCACCCATACTATGCAATGTCTATGTATCGTGTATCTGTCTGGTGTGTCTCATTCGGCATTTTGTGTTTTTCGTAGCTGCTTGACAAAGTAGTCTGTCTGTCTCTCTAGCTATAGAAACAGATGCCTCACAAGTTCTCAACTGGCAGCTTCATTAAATAGTACCAGCAAAACACCAGTCTCAACTTCAACAGTGAAGAGGCGACTCCGGGATGCTGGGTTTCTCGACAGAGTTGCAAAGAAAAAGCCATATCTTCCTCTGTCCAGTGTCTGTGTTCTTTTGCCCATCTTAATCTTTTCTTTTTATTGGCCAGTCTGAGATATGGCTTTTTCTTTGCAACTCTAGTCAAGTCAAGTCAAGTCAACTTTATTTATAAAGCACTTTCAAAACCATTAAAATGGACCAAAGTGCTGTCCATGAGTAATAAATAACTCCAAAGTTACACAAAAATTACAATAACTCTAGAATACACACTAAAAAAAACATCAACACATGACACCATTAAATCAAACATATAATCACTCACAGTTCTCAGACCCATTCAAACGTCATAAGCTTGATGGAATAAGTAAGTCTTCAAGTCCTTTTTAAAAGTATCTATGCTTGGCAAGGATTTCAAAGATAGCGGCAACTCATTCCAAAGTGCAGGGGCCGCAACAGAAAAGGCGCGATCTCCACTACGCCTCAAGCGAGATCGTGGGACGGTTAAAAGCATGTTCTGAGAAGAACGTAGATGACGTTGAGACTGATATGGGATTAACATGTCCTTTATATATTCAGGAGCTCGATCATGTAATGCTTTAAAAACAAACGTTAATACCTTGTATTGTATTCTAAATTTGACAGGTAGCCAGTGAAGGGTTATCAATACAGGTGTTATGTGATCTCGTTTTCTGGTATTTGTTAAAAATCTCGCTGAAGCATTTTGAACGTACTGAAGACGAGTAACCAGTGATTCACTTATGCCTAGATAAAGAGCATTACAATAGTCCAACCGGGTTGAAACAAAGGCATGCAGAACAATCTCCAAATCCTTGTATAAAAGGATGGGTTTTAATTTAGCCAATTTTCTCAACTGAAAAAAAGATGATTTCACGACGCTATTAACTTGACGATCAAAGCGCATTTCAGAATCGAAAAATACTCAGAGGTTCTTCACATAACTCATATTATTGGACAATAGTCCACAATTTCCAGCCAGGCTATTCCCAAGCTGTTTGTTCCCAAACATAATAAACTCAGTCTTATCTTCATTTAATTGTAAAAAATTATTTGTTAGCCATCCCTTTACCTCAGTCAAGCACTTATACAAATTAGTGAGAGATACACAGCCATCACACTCCAAAGGAAAGTACAGCTGTAAATCATCAGCATACAAGTGATATTTAATATTATGTTGCTTAAAGATGGAACCAAGGGGTAACATATATAACGAAAACAAAGTCGGACCAAGGATTGAACCCTGAGGAACCCCCCAAGAAATATTCGCGGATGTAGAGACATGATTTCCAATTTTGACAGAACATGTCCTGTCATGCAAATAAGAGGAGAACCACTTAAGGGCTACGCCATTGATCCCTACATAATCTCTGAGGCGTTCTATTAAAATTGTGTGATCTAGAGTATCGAAGGCTGCACTTAAGTCTAACATCATTAAGGCAACATTTTTCCCAGAGTCAATACTTAAAAAAATATCATTTGTAACCTTTAATAATGCTGATTCTGTGCTATGTTTGGTCCTAAATCCAGACTGAAAAATATCCATTATGTTGTTTCCCATCAAAAAATCTGTAAGTTGATTATGGACAACTTTCTCTAAGATCTTACTCATAAAAGGCAATTTTGAAATAGGTCTAAAATTTTTCAAATCCTGTGGATCCAAACTCATTTTCTTTAAGACTGGCTCAATAACCGCATGCTTAAACCCTGATGGTACAGTTCCATGATATAGACTACTATTTATAATCAATAGTATATTGGGACCAATAACGTCGACAACCTCTTTAAACAATCGCGACGGGAGAACGTCATTAAGTGAGGTAGTCGGTTTTAAGAGCAGTATTATTTTTTCCAACTGAGCTAATGTAATAGATTTAAATTCACTTAAGCAATGAAAAGGATTCATTTTATGGATTATAACATTGCCTACAGGCATAATGTTCAATCGAATGAGAGCAACTTTATCAATAAAATATTTTTAAAAACTCTCACACAGATCCTTAGACTGGGTAGGGAAAATATTAAAAGACGGACTCAGTACCTTATCTATGGTTGAAAATAACTCATAAAATTCATTAAGAAAATTCTTGTTATAACTAGGAGGCCTATATATCAGTGCACAGATCACTGGCAAGGGCAAGTCAATCTTCATTAATTGTACTTCAAAACTCGTGTAGCTTTCAACAGGCAGTAACTTGCACTTCATCATGCTTTTAAAAATAACAGCCAAGCCTCCACCCCGACGATTACTCCTCAAAGTGCTTAAATAGCTACATCCATTTGGTAGAAGCTCAGCAAGAGGGCTCGTATCCGCGTCGTTCAACCAAGTTTCAGTAATAAAAAGAAAGTCCAGCCCATGTGTTACATAATAGTCATTCAGGATGAATGTTTTGTTGACAACTGAACGTGCGTTTATCAAAGCCATAAGCACTGTGGTTGACTCAACAGACCAATTAGAAGTAGAAACAGCACTTAGCTTCGTTGTCCCAGCTCGTCTGACAGAGCGCAAATTTGAGTGCACGGCACCTCCGCGTCTTCTCTCTCTCCGTATAGTCCAACGTAATGGTGGTGATATGATAGGCAGAACATGTATCAGGTAGGAAGGCCGCAACTCTGCCGTTAGTCTAACTCCACTGTTTAGGATACTCAGTTTCTTAAGTTTCACCAAAACTCCAGCCCGTATGCCTCGTCTCCTACGGCGTCTCCTTTTCCAGCACACGCAGCCAGTTACCTGACAGACTTTCATCGGCGGCTGGAACGTGCATGGCTGTTCAGCATACAAGTTCAAGTTCAAATCACGGCTACACATATCAAAAGCCGTGGATCGAAGGCTTAACAATTTAAGGCGGTCATAATTTAACTGTGAGCAATCCATATGAATGATAAAACATACAAATAAAACAAACAAACAAAAAGCAGACATCCTAAATGTGGAGCGACGGCAAGCCAACACACAACCTGGCGCCATCTTAGAACACAGAACACATGGAGATGTTTACCTCAGAGCTCACTGACCATACAGTGTACAGGGAGCTGAAGTTGAACTCTGCCGAGAAACCCAGAGAAACCCAGCATCCCGGAGTCGCCTCTTCACTGTTGAAGTTGAGACTGGTGTTTTGTGGGTACTATTTAATGAAGCTGCCACTTGAGGACTTGTGAGGCATCTGTTTCTCAAAATAGACACTCTAATGTATTTGTCCATTTGCTCAGTTGTGCACCGTGGCCTCCCACTCCTCTTTCTATTCTGTTTAGAGCCAGTTTGCACTGTTCTGTGAAGGGAGTAGTACACAGCGTTGTACGAGATCTTCAGTTTCTTGGCAATTTCTCGCATAGAATAGCCTTCATTTCTCAGAACAAGAATAGACTGACGAGTTTCAGAAGAAAGTTCTTTGTTTCTGGCCATTTTGAGCCTGTAATCGAACCCACAAATGCAGATGCTCCAGGTACTCAACTAGTCTAAAGAAGGCCAGTTTTATTGCTTCTTTAATCAGCACAACAGTTTTCAGCTGTGCTAACATAATTACAAAAGGGTTTTCTAATGATCAATTAGCCTTTTAAAATGATAAACTTGGATTAGCTAACACAACGTGCCATTGGAACACAGGAGTGATGGTTGCTGATAATGGGCCTCTGTACGCCTATGTAGATATTCCCAAAAAAAATCTGCCTTTTCCAGCTACAATAGTCATTTACAACATTAACAATGTCCACACTGTATTATTTTAATGGCACACAAAATTAGCTTTTCTTTCAAAAACAAGTACATTTCTAAGTGACCCCAAACTTTATGCCAATGTATTCTGCTGCAAGGCCTTCTGTGCATGTGATAGAGACAGTGGCCTATGTCTGTCTGAGCTGCATAGGCCTACGATTGTACAGGTAGGGATATCTTACTGCCTGCCTTGCCTGAACACATACCGACTCTAGTGTGTCAATGTCAGGGGCTGGAACTGGAGTGGATCTGTGCTACCTTCATAGTAGGATCTCTAGGTTCTTAGACTGGGCCTAGTACTGGACCTAGTGTGATGCTACTGTCTCCTCACGGCTGTGTTCTGTCCTCCTTCACCAGAGAAAAGAAACAGAAAATCCAAGATATTCGAAAAAACGTGAAGGATGCCGTAGTGGTGAGTAGGCTAGCATTAATCTGTGTCCTGTTTTAAGTAAACTAGTGGTTTACCAGGTTATTCTATGTGTTCCAAATGGCAACCTATTCCCTATATAGTGCATTACTTTGACCAGAGCCCAGGGCACTGGGCCTATATAGGGAATAGAGTGCATCCTCAGTGTTAGATTAGACACCCAATCCTATTTCCTGTTATCTCATGTAGCCTGTATTTATCCATCTTAACGCCTGTGTTTGTTTCTCCTGTCCTCTGTGTAGACTGTAGTGTCAGCGATGAGCACCTTGAAACCCCCAGTCACTCTAGCCAACCCTGAAGACCAGTTCAGAATCGACTACATCAAAAGCATAGCTCCTCTCTCGGACTTTGACTACACACAGGTAAGATGTCTGTTTAGGTTTTCATTAAGGTGTGAGAGAGCTTGGAGTGGTCAACAGTTGTTATGGTCAACTTTACAGTAACTTAGAAGAATGAATGTTATACAGTTATTATCGTTTTGTTAGACTTTGCAAGTCAGTTTTTCTGTTCCTTTTTTAATATAGTCTATACTACCTGCACTAATATTTAGCTGTGAGGAATGATTGGAAATGTGTTGGACTTTTGATCGTCATAATTCTGTAAATCATCCTGTTTTTAAATGTTCCAGTGTCTGTTTAATATCTATGTATAGTCACTTTACTCCTACCTACTGTACATATTACCTGGACTAACCTGTACCCCCACACTGTCTCAGTACCAGTACCCAATCCAAAATCCAAAATTAAATCCAGAATTGGCTTCCTATTTCGCAACAAAGCCTCCTTCACTCATGCTGCCAAACCTGCCCTCGTAAAACTAACTATCCTACCGATCCTTGATTTCGGCGATGTCATTTACAAACTAGCCTCCAATACTCTACTTAGCAAATTGGATGTAGTCTATCACAGTGCCATCCGTTTTGTCACCAAAGCCCCATACACTACCCACCACTGCGACCTGTATGCTCTCGTTGGCTGGCCTTCATTATATATTCGTCGCCAAACCCACTGGCTCCAGGTCATCTATAAGTCTTTATTAGGTAAATCCCCGCCCTATCTCAGCTCACTGGTCACTATAGCAACACCCACCCGTAGCATGCACTCCAGCAGGTATATCTCACTGGTCACCCCCAAAGCCAACACCTCCTTTGGCCGCCATTCCTTCCAGTTCGCTGCTGCCAATGACTGGAACGAATTGCAAAAATCATTGAAGCTAGAGGTTCCTATCTCCCTCAATAACTTTAAGCATCAGTTGTTCATATACACATCACTTAGCTCTGCCCTCAGTGTCACCACTACATTGTCCCCAGTGGGGTTCATATACACATCACTTAGCTCTGCCCTCAGTGTCACCACTACATTGTCCCCAGTGGGGTTCATATACACATCACTTAGCTCTGCCCTCGGTGTCACCACTACATTGTCCCCAGTGGGGTTCATATACACATCACTTAGCTCTGCCCTCGGTGTCACCACTACATTGTCCCCAGTGGGGTTCATATACACATCACTTAGCTCTGCCCTCAGTGTCACAACTACATTGTCACCAGTGGGGTTCATATACACATCACTTAGCTCTGCCCTCAGTGTCACAACTACATTGTCACCAGTGGGGTTCATATACACATCACTTAGCTCTGCCCTCAGTGTCACAACTACATTGTCACCAGTGGGGTTCATATACACATCACTTAGCTCTGCCCTCAGTGTCACAACTACATTGTCACCAGTGGGGTTCATATACACATCACTTAGCTCTGCCCTCAGTGTCACCACTACATTGTCACCAGTGGGGTTCATACAGCTCCACGTATCTAATTCAGAGGGGTTGGGTTAAATGAGGAAAACACATTTCAGTTGAATGCATTAAGTTGTACAACTGACTAGTATATCCCTATCCCTTTCCCTTTCCCTTTCCCTATCCCTTTCCTTATCCTTATCCCTATCCCTATCCCTTTCCCTTTCGTTATCCCTATCCCTTTCCTTATCCATATCCCTTTCCCTATCCCTTTCCCTTTCCCTATCCCTTTCCCTTTCCCTATCCCTTTCCCTTTCCCTATCCCTTTCCCTTTCCTTATCCATATCCCTTTCCTTATCCATATCCCTTTCCCTATCCCTATCCCTATCCCTTTCCCTATCCCTTTCCCTTATCCATATCCCTTTCCCTTTCCCTTTCCCTTTCCTTATCCATATCCCTTTCCCTATCCCTATCCCTTTCCCTATCCCTATCCCTATCCCTTTCCCTATCCCTTTCCCTTTCCCTTTCCTTATCCCTTTCCTTATCCATATCCCTTTCCCTATCCCTATCCCTTTCCCTATCCCTATCCCTATCCCTTTCCCTTTCCTTATCCCTTTCCTTATCCATATCCCTTTCCCTATCCCTATCCCTTTCCCTATCCCTATCCCTATCCCTTTCCCTATCCCTTTCCCTTTCCCTTTCCCTTTCCCTTTCCCTTTCCCTATCCCTATCCCTTTCCTTATCCATATCCCTTTCCCTATCCCTTTCCTTATCCCTATCCCTTTCCATATCCCTTTCCCTTTCCTTATCCCTATCCCTTTCCATATCCCTTTCCCTTTCCTTATCCCTATCCCTATCCATAGAATGAGATACTTCTCAGCCCCTTTCAGGTAAATTAGTGTCTCTCACTCTGCTGGTCATCCTTCCTTTCAGACTGAATCTGACATAATACCTTTCCTCCCAATGTACCCAACTTCACTTTAGGCTGCTGAGTGATTTGACACAACATACAAATACAAAACATGACCATTTACAACTTCATATAAAACAATCATGATTTAGGTGTATATTAGTGGACGTATGTTCTCAAAATATGGACAAATTATATAATGTATTCAAAGTGACTTTGAAGGAAGTATGTAGGCTAGGCTCCCTCCACTTTGAAGGAAGTATGTAGGCTAGGCTCCCTCCACTTTGAAGGGAGTATGTAGTCTAGGTTCCCTCCACTTTGAAGGGAGTATGTAGTCTAGGTTCCCTCCACTTTGAAGGAAGCACAGTGCATTCGGAAAGTATGTTGTATCTGTTTAACACTGATTCATAATCTATAAATGAGTCCTCTATACCAGGCGGTGTCAGAGGAAGGCTCTGGAACACTCCAGCCACCCAAGCCATAGACTGTTCTCTCTGTATAGCCACGTTATCGTTACTCATTGTGGATTTATTATTACTCGTATTATTAAGTGTTTTACAGTGCGTTCAGGAAGTATTCAGACCCCTTGACTTTTTCCACATTTTGTTACGTTACAGACTTGGATTTTCTCATCAATCTCCACACGATATCCCATATTTAAAAAAAAAAATATATATATATATATTATTAATTTTATTTATCACATTTTATATAAGTATTCAGACCCTTTACTCAGTACTTTGTTGAAGCACCTTTGGCATCGATTACAGCCTTGAGTCTTCTTGGGTATGACGCTACAAGCTTGGCACACCTGTATTTTGGGAGTTTCTTCCATTCTCTGCAGATCCTCTCAAGTTCTGTCAGGTGGGATGACCCACAAATACCTAGGTGTCTGGTTAGATGGTAAACTCTCCTTCTAGACTCACTTTAAGCTTCTCCAATCCAATCACTGCACAGCTATTTTCTGGTCTCTCCAGAGATGTTCGATCAGGTTCAAGTCCGGGCTCTGGCTGGGCCACTCAAGGACATTCAGAGACTTGTCCCGAGGCCTCTCCAGCATTGTCTTGGCTGTGTGCTTAGGGTCGTTTTCCTGTTGGAAGGTGAACCTTCGTCCCAGTCTGAGGTCCTGAGTGCTCTGGAGCAGGTTTTCATCAAGAATCTCTCTGTACTTTGCTCCATTCATCTTTCCCTCAATCCTTACTAGTCTCCCAGTCCCTGCTGCTGAAAAACATCCCCACAGCATGATGCTGCCACCACCATGCTTCACTTTAGGTATGGTGCCAGGTTTCTTCCAGACGTGAGGCTTGGCATTCAGGCCAAAGAGTTCAATCTTGGTTTCATCAGACCAGAGAATTTTGTTTCTCATGGTCTGAGAGTCCCCTGATTGCTCAGTCTGGCTGGGAGGCCAGCTCTAGGAAGAGTATTGGTGGTCCCAAACTTCTTCCATTTAAGAATGATGGAGGTCACTGTGTTTTGGGGACCTTCAATGCTTTTGTTACCCTTCCCCAGATCTGTGCCTTCGACACAATCCTGTCTCGGAGCTCTGACATGCACTGTCAACTGTGGGACCTTTATAAAGACAGGTGTGTGCCTTTTCTAAATAATGTCCAATCAATTTAACACAGGTGAGAGTGTTTACGAGGACAAGGCTGGAGATCACTCTGTCATGCTGATTGAGTCAGAATAACAGACTGGAAGCTTTAAAAGGAGGGTGGTGCTTGAAATAAATCATTGTTCTTCCTCTGTCAACCATGGTTGCCTGCAAGGAAACACGTGATGTCATCATTGCTTTGCACAAAAAGGGCTTCACAGGCAAGGATATTGCTGCTGGTAAGATTGCACCTAAATCAACCATTTATCGGATCATCAAGAACTTCAAGGAGAGAGGTTCAATTGTTGTGAAGAAGTCGTCAGGGTGCCCAAGAAAGTCCAGCAAGCGCCAGGACCGTCTCCTAAAGTTGATTCAGCTGTGGGATCGGGGCACCACCAGTGCAGAGCTTGCTCAGGAATGGCAGCAGGCAGGTGTGAGTGCATCTGCACGCACAGTGAAGCGAAGACTTTTGGAGGATGGCCTGGTGTCAAGAAGGGTAGCAAAGAAGCCACTTCTCTCCAGGAAAAACATCAGGGACAGACTGATATTCTGCAAAAGGTACAGGGATTGGACTGCTGAGGACTGGGGTAGAGTCATTTTCTCTGATGAATCCCCTTTCAGATTGTTTGGGCCATCCGGAAAACACCTTGTCCGGTGAAGACAAGGTGAGCGCTACCATCAGTCCTGTGTCATGACAACAGTAAAGCATCCTCAGACCATTCATGTGTGGGGTTGCTTCTCAGCCAAGGGAGTGGGCTCACTCACAATTTTGCCTAAGAACACAGCCATGAATAAAGAATGGTACCAACACATCCTCCAAGAGCAACTTCTCCCAACCATCCAAGAACAGTTCGGTGATGACCAATGCCTTTTCCAGCACCTTGCCATAAGGCAAAAGTGATAACTAAGTGGCTCGGGGAACAAAACATTGACATTTTGGGTCCATGGCCAGAAAACTCCTCAGACCTTAATCCCATTGAGAACTTGTGGTCGATCCTCAAGAGGCGGGTGGACAAACAAAAACCCACAACTTCTGACAAACTCCAAGCATTGATTATGCAAGAATGCCCTGCCATCAGTCAGGATGTGGCCCAGAAGTTAATTGACAGCATGCCAGAGCGGATTGCAGAGGTCTTGAGAAAGAAGGGTCAACACTGCGTAAACTGAATGTCATTGTCAATGAAAGCCTTTGATACTTATGGAATACTTGTAATTATACTTCAGTGTACCATAGAAACTACTGACATAAAGATCTAAGAACACTGAAGCACCAAACTTTGTGGAGACAATACTTGTGTCATTCTCAAAACTTTTGGCCACGACTGTATTTTTGAAAATGTCTTTTTTTTTGTTGCATTATTGGGAACACTACACCGCCCACCGGACTATCATCACTACTCTCGACGGATCTGACTTAGAATATGTGGACACCTACAAATACCTAGGTGTCTGGTTAGACTGTAAACTCTCCTTCCAGACTCACATTAAGCATCTCCAATCCAAAATTAAATCTAGAATCGGCTTCCTATTTCACAACAAAGCCTCCTTCACTCATTCTTCAAAACACGCCCTCGTAAAACTGACTATCCTACCGATCCTTGATTTCGGCGATGTCATTTACAAACTAGCCTCCAACACTCTACTTAGCAAATTGGATGTAGTCTATCACAGTGCCATCCGTTTTGTTACCAAAGCCCCATATACTACCCACCACTGCAACCTGGATGCTCTCGTTGGCTGGCCCTCACTACATATTCGTCACCAAACCCACTGGCTCCAGGTCATCTATAAGTCTTTATTAGGTAAATCCCCACCTTATCTCAGCTCGCTGGTCACTATAGCAACACCCACCCGTAGCATGCGCTCCAGCAGGTAAATATCACTGGTCATCCCCAAAGCCAACACCTCCTTTGGCTGCATCATTGAAGCTGGAGACTACCATCTCCCTCAATAACTTTAAGCATCAGCTGTCAGAGCTGCTTACCGATCACTGCACCTGTATACAGCCCATCTGTAAATAGTCCACCCTACTACCTCATCCCCATATTATTATTTTAGCTAATTTTCCCCCCAGTATCTCTCTTTGCACATCATCATCTGCACATCTATCATTCCAGTGTTAATGCTAATTTGTAATTATTTCACCACTATGGCCTATTTATTGTCCTACCTTCCTAATCGTACTACATTTGCACTCTGTATATAGATTTTCTATTGTGTTAATGACTGTACGTTTGTTTATCCCCATGTGTAACTCTGTGTTGTTTTTTGTCTCACTGCTTTGCTTTGTCTTGGCCAGGTCGCAGTTGTAAATGAGAACTTGTTCTCTACTGACCTACCTGGTTAAACAAAGGTGAAAAAAAAAAAAAAAAAAAAGGGCCCGTAAGCATTTCACTGTTAGTCTACACCTGTTGTTTAGACTACTGTTATTATACTTTAGGAGAGGCTGGAGACATGGTACTGTAGGAGAGGCTGGGGTTGGAGACATGGTTCTGTAGGAGAGGTTGGAGACAAATGGGTCTTCCAAATGGACAATGACCCCAAGCATACTTCCAAAGTTGTGGCAAAATGGCTTAAGGACAACAAAGTCAAGGTATTGGAGCGGCCATCACAAAGCCCTGACCTCAATCCTATAGAACATTTGTGGGCAGAACTGAAAAAGTGTCTCCAAGCCAAACCTTCATAGCATTACCGCTACACTACACACAGCCTACATCGTCACGTCATAGTCAACATACTAGGACTAACGCGTTAGTAAACCCTCTACCATCATGCAGTACAGTGTACAGTCAGCAAGCAGTATATCAGTTACACCTGCGGACCACAGTGGCAATAAATTAATACAACCAAAAGCTTACCTTGACTTGGAAGTGTTTCACTGTTGGATAGCCATAGCCAGCTAGCTAACATAGCATCCCTCTCTGTTGGAGCTGGGTGTCTGAGTAGGCTAAACTAGCTTGCTGCATTCGCTAGCTAAGTTAATGTGAAAGTTAAAAAAAATACAACTAAATATAGCTCTCGTTCACTTCTCCTAATTTAGGAAGAAGTTAATTTAACTGTTTAACTATTGTCTTTCTCTGAGTCCATTACTCCACATTTTATGCACTGCATTGCTAGCTAGCTGTAGCTTATGCTTTCAGTACTAAATTCATTTTCTGATCCTTTGATTGGGTGGACAACATGTCAGTTCCTGCTGTGAGAGCTCTGATAGGTTGGAGGACGTCCTCCGTAAGTTGTCATAATTACTGTGTACGTCTGTGGAAGAGGGTGAGAACCATGAGCCTCCTAGGTTTTGTATTGAAGTCAATGTACGCAGAGGAGGACGGAAGCTAGTTGTCCTCTGGCTACACCATGGTGCTACCCTACAGAGTGCTGTTGAGGCTACATCATTGCAAAACAGTGTGTTTTAATAAATTCTTTAGTGGCGTGAAAATATTTAGTATAGTTTAATCTAAAAATGTTTTATTTTTAGTTTCTATGTTAAATAAATTCACTTTAGGAGGAGGGTCCTCCCCTTCCTCCTCTGAGGAGCCTCCACTGGTGTGTGTGTGTGAGACACAGCTGCCTGTCTTTCCAAAGGTCTTATTTTGTGGGTTAGGAGGATGGCTACATGTTTGACCTTCAGAACCACATGTATATTACATTAATACAATGTGATTGATTGATTTACATTTTATTAATTTAGCAGACGCTCTAATCCAGAGCGATTTATAAGAGCAATTATTTTTAAGTGTAGGCCAACAATCCTTTGTGTTACTGGCCCAACGCTCTTAACCACTATACTACTTGCCGATTGATTGTGATTTCTGGTCGGCTCCTAACCTTCTGCCCTCGCTCTACCCTCTCTCCAGGAGTTCTTTGATCATGCGAAGAAGCTTTGGGGTGACGAGGGAGTTAAGGCGTGCTTCGAAAGGTCCAACGAGTACCAGCTCATTGACTGTGCACAATAGTAAGTTCTATCTCCATCATAATCTACCTCCCTTCCTCCACCTACAACACAAAGCATTGCTGGTTGTGGGAGCTGTTCCTGAAGTTAAGCCTAGCTATCTGCTGGTTGTGGGAACTGTTCCTGAAGTTAAGCCTAGCTATCTGCTGGTTGTGGGAGCTGTTCCGAAAGTTAAGCCTAGCTATCTGTTGGTTGAGGGAGCTGTTCCTGAAGTTAAGCCTAGCTATCTGTTGGTTGTGGGAGCTATTCCTGAAGTTAAGCCTAGCTATCTGCTGGTTGTGGGAGCTGTTCCTGAAGTTAAGCCTAGCTATCTGCTGGTTGTTGTAGCTGTTCCTGAAGTTAAGCCTAGCTATCTGCTGGTTGTTGTAGCTGTTCCTGAAGTTAAGCCTAGCTATCTGCTGGTTGTGGGAGCTGTTCCTGAAGTTAAGCCTAGCTATTTGCTGGTTGTGGGAGCTGTTCCTGAAGTTAAGCCTAGCTATTTGCTGGTTGTGGGAGCTGTTCCTGAAGTTAAGCCTAGCTATCTGCTGGTTGTGGGAGCTGTTCCTGAAGTTAAGCCTAGCTATCTGCTGGTTGTTGTAGCTGTTTCTGAAGTTAAGCCTAGCTATCTGCTGGTTGTTGTAGCTGTTCCTGAAGTTAAGCCTAGCTATCTGCTGGTTGTGGTAGCTGTTCCTGAAGTTAAGCCTAGCTATCTCTATTTTTGATGTTAATGGCATGCTATAGAAGGGTCCAGACACTTTTTCTTTGTTTTCTAATGATTTTTTAAATGTATGTAGTTCTGTTCTTGTCTGTTAATGTTCTGTATGATGTCATGTTCTGTGTGGACCCCAGGAAGAGTAGCTGCTGCTTTAGCAGCACCTAATGAGTTGTTGAAGTTGTTCTGGCGGCTCGTAGTGGCCCAACACCCTACTAAGACTACATGTTGGTGTTTCCTTTATGTTAGCAGTTAGCTGTAGCTGCAGGCTACACAGAGAAGGGAACAGCTGGATAGGGGAAAGTGCTTGCACAAAATAGAATACAATGTTGCGGATAAAGTTCAGAATCTAAAGGCCTGAGAGATTTTACGTCTGTAAAAGGACGTATTTGTGTGTTTTTGGAGCATTTGTTCATGTTTTTTCAGAGCCTCCGTACTGCACAACCAGGATGAGGAAATGTATCTCTGGTTGCGGTAAAGTGACTTGTCCCTCACCCTTCTACAGCATGGCATTTACATCAAAAATAAAGATTTGGTTGTAAACATTAACATTAAGGAACTAACAAGGCTAACACACACAGCTGTAGGTAAGAAGGTATGGGCTTGACCTCTATGTTAGGCTAATGTTATTTTTCCAGTAGAGGCCCTTAGGCTACACATGTCCTAGGTTGTGCTGTGTTGTACAGTAATGTTGGTCAGTGGCTGTAGTATAGCGGTAGTATTCCCACTGTATCAGCCTGATGTAGGATGTAGTACATGCTCCACCTGCAGAGGGTTGTGTTGTGTTGTACTGTCGGTGGCTGTAGCTATCTGGTTACTAGCCTAAAGGGAAGCAGGCCTTGTACATATTCAAACTAACTCACTGTTTACTCTGGTGTGCTGGGTTGGTTGTAGAGGTTGTTACACAAAGGCTGCTCCAGCTGTCTCCTCTCTGACTCACTCAGCCACATCTCTGGTGTTCAGTGGAGATCTGTCAAATATGTCACAGCGCTGCTTCTCACCCCAAGTGTTGCCTCGATGAAAGGTCCATGATATCTGGGATCCTTTGGACGTCCCTACTCCATTGAAGTTGAACCTTAAAAGGGTTATGGTAAGGGTTAAGGTTTGGGTTAGGTATTTGGACCCGTCCCTTACAAGTGATGTTCCATACATCAAATGTGATACTTTGTATCCTGCTGTTTTTTTGAGGAATACCCTTCTCAAAGAACACTTGCTTTACATTTGGGCGTAGCATCCATTATTAGTCACAACACCCAACACCCTACCATGACACTTCACCTAACAGTATATGGCCAGGGTGCATTGAGCTGGCAAGCTTCTATCTCCACAGCACTCACTGTATAAGCAGTAACGGTTAGTTCCCAGTAGTTCCCTGTCCTGTCTGACTGGTGTCCTGTCTGACTGTAGCGTGCCAAGGCAAGATATGCTTATAGCCATGCAAAGAGCGCCCTCTTCAGGACTAATAACAATAATTAAAAAAGTACCTTATATCGGTCTATCTATATTTCAGTGTATTAAAAGCTGATACAAATACATCCCAGGGTCCTTATCTTACACTATGGTGTTGAGCTATGGTGTGTCTGGGATGATAGTGTTGATGTGAGTCATGACCTGTCTTTCTAAGCTTTTTATGGCTACAGATGTGAGTGCTACGTGGCAATAGTCATTTAGACAGGTTCTGCTTGAAACGTGTAGGTATTACAGACTGGGTCAGGGAGGAGACACTTGCCAGTTGGTCAGCTCATGCTCTGAGTACGCGTCCTGGTAATCCGTCTGGCCCTGCGGACTTGGGAATGTTAACCTACTTACACAGTCGGCCTCCCATATCAGTTTATTACTGTGAATGGTAACCTGTTTACATAGTCGCACTGTGTGTGCACTGTGTGTGTACTGTGTGTGTGTGTGTGTGTGTAATGTGTGTGTGTGTGTGTGTGTAATGTGTGTGTGTGTGTACTGTGTGTGTACTGTGTGTGTGTGTGTGTGTGTGTGTGTACTGTGTGTGTGTGTACTGTGTGTGTGTGTACTGTGTGTGTGTGTACTGTGTGTGTGTGTACTGTGTGTGTGTGTACTGTGTGTGTGTGTACTGTGTGTGTGTACTGTGTGTGTGTACTGTGTGTGTACTGTGTGTGTGTGTGTGTGTGTGTGTGTACTGTGTGTGTGTGTACTGTGTGTGTGTGTGTACTGTGTGTGTGTGTGTACTGTGTGTGTGTGTACTGTGTGTGTGTGTACTGTGTGTGTGTGTACTGTGTGTGTGTGTGTACTGTGTGTGTGTGTACTGTGTGTGTGTGTACTGTGTGTGTATTGTGTGTGTGTGTGTGTGTGTGTGTACTGTGTGTGTGTGTGTACTGTGTGTGTGTGTGTACTGTCTGTGTGTGTGTGTGTGTGTGTGTGTGTGTGTGTACTGTGTGTGTGTGTACTGTGTACTGTGTGTGTGTGTACTGTGTACTGTGTGTGTGTGTACTGTGTACTGTGTGTGTGTGTGTGTACTGTGTACTGTGTGTGTGTACTGTGTGTGTGTGTACTGTGTGTGTGTGTACTGTGTGTGTGTGTGTACTGTGTGTGTGTGTGTACTGTGTGTGTACTGTGTGTGTGTGTACTGTGTGTGTACTGTGTGTGTGTGTGTGTGTGTACTGTGTGTGTACTGTGTGTGTACTGTGTGTGTGTGTGTGTGTGTGTGTGTGTGTGTACTAGCACACCCAATTCTTCTTGTCTACTAACTTGACAAGTTGAATCAGGTGTTTTGTCCGGGGCTACAACAAAACTGCATGCTTTTGTGGGTATCAGAGTTTGGTTGTTAGGGGTACTGGAGTATCAGAGTTTGGTTGTTAGGGGTACTGGAGTATCGGAGTTTGGTTGTTAGGGGTACTGGAGTATCAGAGTTTGGTTGTTAGGGGTACTGGAGTATCGGAGTTTGGTTGTTAGGGGTACTGGAGTTGGGCTGGTGGGGGTACTGGAGTTGGGCTGGTGGGGGAGCTGGAGTTGGGCTGGTGGGGGTACTGGAGTTGGGCTGGTGGGGATGCTGGAGTTGGGCTGGTGGGGGAGCTGGAGTTGGGCTGGTGGGGGTACTGGAGTTGGGCTGGTGGGGATGCTGGAGTTGGGCTGGTGGGGGTGCTGGAGTTGGGCTGGTGGGGATGCTGGAGTTGGGCTGGTGGGGGTACTGGAGTTGGGCTGGTGGGGGTACTGGAGTTGGGCTGGTGGGGGTACTGGAGTTGGGCTGGTGGGGATGCTGGAGTTGGGCTGGTGGGGATGCTGGAGTTGGGCTGGTGGGGATGCTGGAGTTGGGCTGGTGGGGGTACTGGAGTTGGGCTGGTGGGGATGCTGGAGTTGGGCTGGTGGGGGTACTGGAGTTGGGCTGGTGGGGATGCTGGAGTTGGGCTGGTGGGGATGCTGGAGTTGGGCTGGTGGGGGTGCTGGAGTTGGGCTGGTGGGGGTACTGGAGGACTAGTGTGTGTTATGACCACAGTCACAGCTTTTTAATGGTAGGAAGTTTTCTATTCCATATCCATGTGTCACCTTTGTACTTGAAGTGAAGTGTCTTCTCTGTAGCTCAGTTGGTAGAGCATGGTGTCACTTGACTCACATAATACTGTCAAACATGTCCAATCACCATCCACTTGTCCATGTTTCATAAGCCAATCATGTATAGCTTCTCGTTCTTTGGAAGAAGGATACAGACAATAACGTCTCACCCCTCCATCTTTGAATTATGGATGACGTGAATAAAAGCAAGCTGGTTGGCTGGAGCGACCGCAAACAACAACACTCCTGATCGGAGAAGTCTTCACTTTTCAAATGACAAGGTAAGATCAGAGAGTAATAGCTTATCAATTATACCTGTAATTAATTATATTGTTGCCTGATAATAGTTGCTGATTTAACTAATAGATAGATAGATAGATAGATAGATAGATAGATAGATAGATAGATAGATAGATAGATAGATAGATCCAGGGGACAAACTTGTATCTTGTTACAAACATGTCTAGCCATAGCTACCAATAGTGTATTTGTTCATGAATTAAAATCAGCCCATGATATAGTCTCACATAGCTGATATAGTATAAGTTGACTCATTTACCATGATGCTTGACTATTGGCTAATTATCTAATAACCCCCCGTAGGCTGACTGTATTAGCCATGTTTCCATTAGCTACTGCTTATTGATCTTCCTGGGTGGGAGATATGTCAGCTAAGACTCCAGTCCCTCTTACAGGTGTGTTGTAAGACAATAGAAAGTGCACTGTCTTGGATTCTCTCTTACCTCTGTAGGATCTATGACCAGAGCAGACTGATTATAATGATGGCGGTAATGATAATTATGACGATAATGATAATGACGGCGGTAATGATGGTGATAACGGTAACGATAATGATGGCGATAATGATAACGGTGACGGTAATGATAACGACGGTGGTAATGATGGTGATAATGATATCGGCGACGGTAATGATAATGACGGCGGTAATGATGGTGATAATGGTAATGATAATGATATCGGTGACGGTAATGATAACGACGGTGGCAATGATGGTGATAACGGTAATGATAATGATGGCGATAATGATAACGGTGACGGTAATGATAACGACGGCGGTAATAATGACGGCGGTAAAGATGGTGATAACGGTAATGATAATGATGGCGATAATGATATCGCCGACGTTAATGATAATGATGGCGGTAATGATGGTGATAACGGTAATGATAATGATGGCGCTAATGATATCGGTGACGGTAATGATAACGACGGCGGTAATGATGGTGATAACGGTAATGATAATGATGGCAATAATGATAACGGTGACTGTAATGATAACGACGGCGGTAATGATGGCGATAACGGTAATGATAATGATGGCGATAATGATAACGGTGACGGTAATGATAACGACGGCGGTAATGATGGTGATAATGATATCGGCGGCGGTAATGATAATGACTGCGGTAATGATGGTGATAACGGTAATGCTAATGATGGCGATAATGATATAGGCGACGGTAATGATAATGACGGCGGTAATGATGGTGATAATGGTAATGATAATGATGGCGATAATGATATCGGTGACTGTAATGATAACGACGGCGGTAATGATGGTGATAATGATATCGGCGACGGTAAAGATAATGAAGGCGGTAATGATGGTGATAACGGTAACGATAATGATGGCGATAATGATAACGGTGACGGTAATGATAATGACGGCGACAGTGATGGCGATTAATTGTGACGATAACGATGATGATGATGATGGTGGTGGTAATGATAACGATGGTGTACTGAAGAAGTTGTGTCCATCTCAACTGTTGTCCAGCTAGTCCAAAACAAACATTACCTGCATAGTGTACACTACAGTCATGAAGACACAGGTAAAACACTAAGAATCTTTACCCATGTCTGTCCTTCCCATCAGTGTCTGTCTGTCTGAGCTGTCTGTCTGAGCTGTCTGTCTATCTGTTAAGACCTCTGGCGGTGCAGATTGCCACAGCAGATACAAGGGCCATCGCCGTGAGCACCTGGGAGAGGTGATGTCCTGGAAGAGACTTGCAGTGCAGACATCTGCACTGTCTGTCAATCATTATTACAAAGTATTATAGATTTGCTAGAGGGACAATCCAGGAGTAATAACATTGTTGTGGATGGCATACCAGAGTCTCCAGACCTGGATGGAGTCTGAGGAGAATGTGAGAAATGATCACAGAAAGCTGCAGATGGATCATAGGAAGACTGAGGTGGTCTGGAAGACCTGTAACCAGCCCAGGTGACAGACCCAGGTTGATAGTAGTAAAGTCCATAAGGTTCAAGGATCAGATGGCTGTTCTGGAGAGGAACCAACATCTTCCTTAAGGACTTCTCTGAAGCGCCAGAGACGGAAAATTCTTATCCTGGCTATGAAAGCTGCCAGAGAGAGGAAGGACAATGCTTACAGTGCATTCGGAAAGTATTTAAACCCTTTGACTTTTTCCACATTTTGTTACGTTACAGCCTTATTCTAAAATGTATTAAATCGTTTTTTCCCCTCATCAATTTACACACAATACCCCATAATGACAAAGCAAAAACATTTAATCAGTACTTTGTCGAAGCACCTTTGGCAGCGATTACAACCTCAAGTTTTCTTGGGTATTATGCTACAAACTTGACACAACTGTACTTGGGGCGTTTCTCCCATTCTTCTCTGCAGATCCTCTCAATCTCTGTCAGGTTGAAGGACATTCAGAGACTTGTCCTGAAGCCACTCCTGCATTGTCTTGGCTGTGTGCATAGGGTCGTTGTCCTGTTGGAAGGTGAACCTTCGTCCCAGTCTGAGGTCCTGAGTGCTCTGGAGCAGGTTTTCATCAAGAATCTCTCTGTACTTTGCCGCTTTCATCTTTCCCTCGATCCTGACTAGTCTCCCAGTCCCTGCTGCTGAAAAACATCCCCACAGCATGATGCTGCCACCACCATGCGTCACCGTAGGGATGGTGCCAGGTTTCCTCCAGACGTGACACTTGGCATTCAGGCCAAATAGTTTAATCTTGGTTTCATCAGACCAGAGAATCTTGTTTCTCATGGTCTGAGAGTCCTTTAGGTGCCTTCTGGCAAACTCCAAGCGGGCTGTCATGTGCCTTTGACTGAGGAGTAGCTTCCGTCTGGGCACTCTACCATAAAGGCCTGATTGGTAGAGTGTTGCAGAGATGGTTGTCCTTCTCGAAGGTTCTCCCATCTCCACAGAGGAGCTCTGTCCGTGACCATCGGGTTCTTGGTCACCTCCCTGACCAAGGCCCTTCTCCCCAGCTCTAGGAAGAGTCTTAGTGGTTCCAAACTGATGAAGGGCACTGTGTTCTTGGGGACCTTCAATGCTGCATCAAGTTTTTGGTACCCTTCCCCAGATCTGTGCCTCGACACAATAATGTCTCTGAGCTTTACGGACAATTCCTTCAACCTCATGGCTTGGTTTTTGCTCTGACATGTACTGTCAACTGTGGGACCTTATACAGACAGGTGTGTGCCTTTCCAAATCATGTCCAATCAATTAAATTTACCACAGGTGGACTCCAATCAAGTTGTAGAAACATCAAGGATGATCAATGGAAACAGGAAGCACCTGAGCTCATTTTCGAGTCTCATAGTAAAGGGTCTGAATACTCATGTAAATAAGGTATTTCTGTTTTTATTTTTAAGAACCAACACAATTAGATGATATCTGCAGTTCTTTGTTTCTATTCAACACATTAACACAATATGCAGGCTATAGCCTAAATGAGTAGTTCTTATGAAGAAAGGTTGGCGACCCGTGCTCTAGCCCAAACTGTTCAAATATGACCCATATTACCTGAGCTACATTTTATTTAAAGAAAAATAATTTTATGTGCAAATTAAGAATGCTTTTTCTTAACCTACTAAGTACAAAATTGTAATTGTTATTGGGTAAAATAATGCAGTATTTCTTCATTGTCATGCATTATCCTGGCCATGTTCTTAACGGTTTGGCCTGTCGATCGATCACTGTGGGTGGGATTGTCACGGAGGAGCAGGAAATTAGTGAGAGTCACAGGGTTGGTAGGGTTTCAGACCTGTCAATCAGTCACTATGGGTGGGGTTTTCTGGGAAGGGGGCGGAATGTTCGAGTCACAGGGTTGGTAGGTTTTCAAACCTGTCAATTAATGATTGGGGGTTGGATTTTCAGTTGTAATGTATTCATTAAAACACTTTCAATATAATTTATTGTAACAAAGAAAAATGTTTGGCATCATAAATATGGTTCCCCTGTTAATAAACAGTGTAGAATTTTAGGAAAATGGTTGGAACGTTTCCTGGGTTATTCCCCCAGGCCCCCCGCCCCCACAATATCCCCCTCTCTATTTCTCTCCCCCTCTCTATTTCTCTCCCCCTCTCTATTTCTCTCCCCCTCTCTATTTCTCTCCCCCCTCTCTATTTCTCTCCCCCCTCTCTATTTCTCTCCCCCCTCTCTATTTCTCCCCCCTCTCTATTTCTCTCCCCCTCTCTATTTCTCTCCCCCCTCTCTATTTCTCTCCCCCTCTCTATTTCTCCCCCCTCTCTATTTCTCTCCCCCCTCTCTATTTCTCTCCCCCCTCTCTATTTCTCTCCCCCTCTCTATTTCTCTCCCCCTCTCTATTTCTCTCCCCCCTCTCTATTTCTCTCCCCCCTCTCTATTTCTCCCCCTCTCTATTTCTCTCCCCCTCTCTATTTCTCTCCCCCTCTCTATTTCTCTCCCCCCTCTCTATTTCTCTCCCCCTCTCTATTTCTCCCCCCTCTCTATTTCTCTCCCCCCTCTCTATTTCTCTCCCCCCTCTCTATTTCTCTCCCCCTCTCTATTTCTCCCCCTCTCTATTTCTCCCCCTCTCTATTTCTCTCCCCCCTCTCTATTTCTCTCCCCCTCTCTATTTCTCTCCCCCTCTCTATTTCTCTCCCCCTCTCTATTTCTCTCCCCCTCTCTATTTCTCTCCCCCTCTCTATTTCTCTCCCCCCTCTCTATTTCTCTCCCCCTCTCTATTTCTCTCCTCCTCTCTATTTCTCCCCCTCTCTATTTCTCCCCCCTCTCTATTTCTCCCCCTCTCTATTTCTCCCCCCCCTCTCTATTTCTCTCCCCCTCTCTATTTCTCTCCCCCCTCTCTATTTCTCTCCCCCCTCTCTATTTCTCTCCCCCTCTCTATTTCTCCCCCCTCTCTATTTCTCTCCCCCTCTCTATTTCTCTCCCCCCTCTCTATTTCTCTCCCCCCTCTCTATTTCTCTCCCCCTCTATTTCTCCCCCCCTCTCTATTTCTCTCCCCCTCTCTATTTCTCCCCCTCTCTATTTCTCTCCCCCTCTCTATTTCTCCCCCTCTCTCTATTTCTCTCCCCCTCTCTATTTCTCCCCCCTCTCTATTTCTCCCCCCTCTCTATTTCTCCCCCTCTCTATTTCTCCCCCCTCTCTCTATTTCTCTCCCCCCTCTCTATTTCTCCCCCTCTCTATTTCTCCCCCTCTCTATTTCTCTCCCCCTCTCTATTTCTCTCCCCCTCTCTATTTCTCCCCCCCTCTCTATTTCTCTCCCCCCTCTCTATTTCTCCCCCTCTCTATTTCTCTCCCCTCTCTCTATTTCTCCCCCTCTCTATTTCTCCTCTCTCTATTTCTCCCCTCTCTTTTCTCCCCCCTCTCTCTATTTCTCTCCCCCTCTCTATTTCTCCCCCTCTCTATTTCTCCCCTCTCTATTTCTCTCCCCTCTCTATTTCTCCCCTCTCTTTTTCTCCCCCTCTTTATTTCTCTCCCCCTCTCTATTTCTCTCCCCCTCTCTATTTCTCTCCCCCCTCTCTATTTCTCTCCCCCCTCTCTATTTCTCCCCCTCTCTTTTTCTCCCCCTCTTTATTTCTCTCCCCCTCTCTATTTCTCTCCCCCTCTCTATTTCTCTCCCCCCCTCTCTATTTCTCCCCCTCTCTTTTCTCCCCTCTCTATTCTCTCCCCCTCTCTATTTCTCTCCCTCTCTATTTCTCCCCCTCTCTATTTCTCCCCCCCTCTCTATTTCTCTCCCCCTCTCTATTTCTCCCCCTCTCTATTTCTCCCCCCCCCTCTCTATTTCTCCCCCTCTCTATTTCTCTCCCCCTCTCTATTTCTCTCCCCCTCTCTATTTCTCCCCCCTCTCTATTTCTCTCCCCCTCTCTATTTCTCTCCCCCTCTCTATTTCTCCCCCTCTCTATTTCTCCCCCTCTCTATTTCTCCCCCCCCTCTCTATTTCTCTCCCCCTCTCTATTTCTCTCCCCCTCTCTATTTCTCTCCCCCTCTCTATTTCTCTCCCCCCTCTCTATTTCTCTCCCCCCTCTCTATTTCTCTCCCCCCTCTCTATTTCTCTCCCTCTCTATTTCTCTCCCCCTCTCTCTATTTCTCTCCCCCTCTCTATTTCTCTCCCCCCTCTCTATTTCTCTCCCCCCTCTCTATTTCTCTCCCCCCTCTCTATTTCTCTCCCCCTCTCTATTTCTCTCCCCCCTCTCTATTTCTCTCCCCCCTCTCTATTTCTCTCCCCTCTCTATTTCTCTCCCCCTCTCTATTTCTCCCCCTCTCTATTTCTCTCCCCCCTCTCTATTTCTCTCCCCCCCTCTCTATTTCTCTCCCCCCTCTCTATTTCTCTCCCCCTCTCTATTTCTCTCCCCCTCTCTATTTCTCCCTCCTCTATTTCTCTCCCCCCTCTTTATTTCTCTCCCCCTCTCTATTTCTCTCCCTCTCTATTTCTCCCCCTCTCTATTTCTCCCCCCCTCTCTATTTCTCTCCCCCTCTCTATTTCTCCCCCTCTCTATTTCTCCCCCCCCTCTCTATTTCTCCCCCTCTCTATTTCTCTCCCCCTCTCTATTTCTCTCCCCCTCTCTATTTCTCCCCCTCTCTA
Source organism: Thymallus thymallus (assembly GCA_023634145.1). Taxonomy (NCBI): domain Eukaryota; kingdom Metazoa; phylum Chordata; class Actinopteri; order Salmoniformes; family Salmonidae; genus Thymallus; species Thymallus thymallus. Next base: position 1,855,125 of record CM042382.1, read on the forward strand.
TTTCTCTCCCCCCTCTCTATTTCTCTCCCCCTCTCTATTTCTCTCCCCCCCTCTCTATTTCTCCCCTCTCTCTATTTCTCTCCCCCTCTCTATTTCTCTCCCCCCTCTCTATTTCTCTCCCCCCTCTCTATTTCTCCCCCTCTCTATTTCTCTCCCCCTCTCTATTTCTCCCCCTCTCTATTTCTCCCCCTCTCTATTTCTCCCCCTCTCTATTTCTCCCCCTCTCTATTTTCTCCCCCTCTCTATTTCTCCCCTCTCTATTTCTCCCCCTCTCTATTTCTCTCCCCCTCTCTATTTCTCTCCCTCTCTCTATTTCTCCCCCCTCTCTATTTCTCTCCCCCTCTCTATTTCTCTCCCTCCTCTCTATTTCTCTCCCCCCTCTCTATTTCTCTCTCCCCCTCTCTATTTCTCTCCCCTCTCTATTTCTCTCCCCCTCTCTATTTTCTCTCCCCCTCTCTATTTCTCTCCCCCCTCTCTATTTCTCCCCCTCTCTATTTCTCCCTCTCTCTATTTCTCTCCCCCCTCTCTATTTCTCTCCCCCTCTCTATTTCTCTCCCCCTCTCTATTTCTCCCTCTCTCTATTTCT